>JAREIK010003548.1:0-82397 GCA_029783825.1 Sapria himalayana
TATCTATTTAGGGTTTCGAGATTTAGAAGTTATTGATTTAACTATTTAAGCATTTAATGGTTTATAGGTTTTATTCAAACGTTGAAAAAAAAAATTATTTTTGATTTTTTTCAAATTTTCAAAGGTAATAACATTTGAAAATATATTAATTTTAAAATTTTTTAAAAATGTGAATACAATATTTAGTAATAATAAATATTATAACTATATATATATAATCTATAATATAAACAATTTATATATAGATATTATATCAATTACAAAAATAAATTAATAAACTATTATTAATATGATGATATAAATTAAAAATAATTAAAAAACCTAAATGATTCAAAATCAAGTAAAATTTATATCTAAATAATAATTTTTTTAGTTTTAGCATCATTTTATAAGCTTATATGTTTTTTTTTGATGAAAAATATATTATTTAAATTATATTTGCATCACTCATAATTATTTTGTAATTAATATTTCTATTAATTAATTAAATTATATTTTAGATTTACGAGTTTAAAGGTTTAAGTATTTAGGGGGCTTCGGGGGTTTAGAAGTTAGATAGTTATGTATTTAGGCATTTAATGGTTATAAGTTTATGTAACAATGATATAACAAAAAATTTATTTTTGTTATTTTTTCGTCATTTTTGAAGGTTATAAATTTTAAAATATAACAATTTTTAAATTTTTTTAATGATGGAATACTATATTTAGTTATGATAATTTAATAATATTATATATCATGTAAATTCAATATAAACAATTATATTGAAATATATTATACTTAATGATCAAAAATAAATTAATAAACTATTATTATAAAAGATGGATATTATTTTAAATATATTTGCAAAACGTAAATTTATTCAAAATCAAAGTAAAATATATTACAAAATAATACTTTCTTTGATGTTTTGCTTCTTTTTATATGTTTAAATATTTTGTTATTAAAAGTAAATTATTTAGATTATATTTGTCTTCCTCATAATTTATTTTTAATTTATAATTCTATAAAAATAAACTAAGAATTAATTAAAATGAATATTTAAAATTATAACGAATACAAATAAAATTGAGATTTATTATTTATTATTTTGGATATACTACTTTAATGGTTTAAGTATTTAGGTGTTTTGGGGTTTAGTGATTTAAGTGTTTATGACTTAAGTGATTTATAGTTTTTATTTAAAGAATTAAAAAATAAAAAATTAAATTTTTTGATTTTTTTAATTTTTGAAGGCTATAACATTTGAAAATATAATAATTTTTAATTTTTTTTAAATGTTAATATAATATTTAGTTATAATATTCTTAATAATTTATATATAATGTAAACTCAATATAAAAATTTTATTAATAGATATTATAATAATGATCAATAAAAAATTAATAAGCTATTATTAATAAGAATGATATAAATTAAAATATAATTGCAAAAACTAAAATGATTCAAAATCAAAATAAAATATATTACAAAATTATATATTTTTGCCTTTAAAATTTGCCTCTTTTTATAAGCATATATATTTTTTTCATATAAAATAAATTATTTAAAATAGATCCATTTCACTTATAATGTATTTTGTAATTAATATTTCTATAAAAATAAACTGATAAATAATTAAAATAATAATTTAAAATTATACTTAATAAAAATTAAAATAAGATTTATTATTTATTATTTATTATTAATGTATACCAAATTAATAGTTTAAGTATTCATTATAATTAAAATATTATTTTTTTCATTATAATTTAAAATATTCATTTTAATTATTATATTGTTTATTTTTAGTAAATATTAATTAGAATATAAATTATGAGTTTGACAAATATAATTTATATAAATTATTTTTCATCAAAAAATATAGTTAAACTTATAAAAAGAAGAAAATATTTCAAAACAAAATTTATTATATAGTAATATATTTTGAATTCCTTCTGAATCATTTTATGTTTTGTAATTATATTTTAATTGATATCTATCTTATTAATAATAGATTATTAATTTATTTTTGATCATTATTAGAATATTTATCAATAAAATTATTTATATTGAATTTATATGAAATATAAATATAATGATTATTATAACTAAATATTGAATTCACTTTTGAAAAAAATGTAAAAATTATTATATTTTCAAAGGTTATAACATTTAAAATATCAAAAAATAATAAAAATAAATTTTTTGTTTATTTATTTTTTAAATAAAAGCTATAACCACTAAATGCATACACAGTTAAATCAGTAAACTTTTAAACATCCTAATGCCTAAATACATAAACCATTAAATCGCTATATACTACTTAATAATTAATAAATCTAATTTTTATTTCTATTTATTATAATTTTAAATATTTATTTTAATTCTTTATTAGTTTATTTATATAGAAATATTTATTACAAAATAATTTATGAGTGTGAGAAATATAATTTAAATAATTTATTTTTAATCAAAAAAATATATATATGCTTATAAAAGAAGTAAAAATTTTAAAATTAAAAATTATTATCCAGTAATATATTTTACTTTAATTTTGAATCAATTTGGATTTTGTAAAAATTTTTTAATTAATATCTATCTTATTATTAATAGTTTATTAATTTAATTTTTGATCATTATTATAATATCTATCAATAAAATTATTTATATTGAATTTATATCATTTATAATTATTTATATTATTATAACTAAATATTATATTCACATTTCAAATAATTTTAAATATTATTATATTTTCAAAGGTTATTACCTATGAAAATGAGAAAAAATTACAAATTTTTTTTGTTATTTTATTGATTAAATAAAACCTATAAACCACTAAATGCCTAAAAACCTAAATTGCTAAACTCCTAAAAGACAAAACCTTTAAATACTTATACCATTAAACTGGTATACATTAATAATAAATAATAAATATCATTTTAATTTTTATTCAGTATAATTTTAAATTTTTATTTTAATTAATTTTCAAATTATTTTTATAGAAATATTAAATACAAAATAAATTTTTAGTAAGACAGATCTAATTTAAATTAGACCAGTATACCTAAAATAATAAATAATATATCTCATTTTTTTAATTATAATTTTAAATATTCATTTTAATTATTTATTTGTTTTTTTATAAAAATATTAATTACAAAATAAATTATGAGTTAAACAAATATAATTTATAAAATTATTTTTTATCAAAAAAAAATATAGATAAATTTTTAAAAACAAATTTCAAAACAAAAAATTATTTTATAGTAATATATATATTTTGCTTTGCTTCTGAATCATTTTAATATTTGTAATTATATTTTAAATGATATATATCTTATTAATAATAGATTATTAATTTATTTTTTGATCATTATTAGAATATTTATCAATAAAAATGTTTATATTAAATTTATAAGATAAAAAAATTTAATAATTATTATATCTAAATATTGTATTCACTTTTAAAAAAAGTTATAAAATTTTTATATTTTCCAAGATTATAAGCTTTGAACATGTGAAAAAATAAAAAAAATATATATATTTTTTTGTTATTTAATTGTTTAAATAAAACCTATACACCACTAAATGCCTAAACACTTAAAACACTAAACTACAAAATCTCGATACCCCTATATAGATAATCCTTTAAACCGGTATACACTAAATAATAATTAATAAATATCATTTTTATTTGTTTTCATTATAATTTAAAAAAATCATTTTGATTTTTAGTTTTTTATTTGTATATCTGTATTAATTATAAAATAAATTATGAATTAAAAATATAATTTATAAAAATTATTTTTCATCAAAAAATAGATAAGCTTATAAAAATAATAAAAATTTAAAAACAAATAATTATTATTTAGTAATATATTTTGTTTTGCTTTTGAATCATTTTAGGTTTTGATATTATATTTTAATTAATATCAATCTTATTCATAATAGATTTTTAATTTATTTTTTGATAATTATTAGAATATCTATCAATAAAATTGTTTATATTTAATTTATATGATATATAATTATTATTATTATTATAAATAAATATTGTATTCACTTTTGAAAAAAATTTAAAAAGTATTATATTTTCAAAAGTTATAACCTTAAAAAATGAGGAAAAATAATAAAAATAAATTAAGTTATTTTATTTTTTAAATAAAACTTATAGACCATTAAATGATTACTTACTTAAATTAGTAAGCTCATAGACCCCTAAAAACATAAATATTTTAACATCTCTATACTACTTAATAAATAATAAATCTCATTTTTATTTATATTTATTATAATTTTAAATAATCATTTTAATTATTTATAGTTTAATTATTTAAAAAAATTAATTACAAAAAAAATGACTAAACTCCTAATCCCCGAAGCTCATAAATAATCAAAACATTAAATTAGTTTAGTCTAAATAATAAATCATAATTCTCATTTTTATTAGTATTCATTATAACTTTAAATATTCATTTTAATTATTTATCATTTTATTTTTATAGAAATATTAATTACAAAATAAATTATTAGTGAGACAGATATAATTTAAATAATCTATTTTTCATCAAAAAAAGAATATATGCTTATAAAAAGAGGCAAAATTTTTAAAATAAAAAATTATTTTTTATTAATATATCTTATATTGATTTTGAATCATTTTAGATTTAACAATTATATTTTAATTTATATCATTCTTATTAATACTAGTTTATTAATAAATTTATTGATGATTATTATAATATTTATTAATAAAATTATTTATATTTATTTTACATTATATAAAATTATTAAGATTATTATAATTAAATATTATATTCACAATTAAAAAAAATTAAAAATTATTATATTTTCAAAGGTTATAACCTTCAAAAAATAAAAATAAATCAAAAATTAAATTTTTTGTTTTTTCATTCTTTAAATAAAAACTATAAATCACTAAAGGTTAAACAATTAAATCACTTAACTCGTAAACCACAAAACACGTTAATACTTAAACAATTAAACTGATATATCCTGAATAATAAATAATAAATCTCAATTTTATTTGTATTCATTATAATTTTAAATATTCATTTTAATTATTTATTAGTTTATTATTATAGAATTATAAATTACAAAATAAATTATAGGTAAGACAAATATAATTTAAATAATTTATTTTTAAAAATAAAAATATAAACTTATAAAAATAGCAAAACATTAAAAAAATTATTATTTAGTAATATATTTTACTTTGATTTTGAATAAATTTAGATTTTGCAAATATATTTTAAATAATATCTATCTTATTAATAATAGTTTATTAAATTTTTTTTGATCATTATTATAATATCTAGCAATGTAATTATTTCTATTTAATTTAAATGACTTATAATTATTAAGATTATTATAACTAAATATTATATTTACATTTGAAAAAAATTTAAAAATTATTATATATTTTCAAATGTTATAACCTTTGAAAATGTGAAAAAATATCAAAAATAATTTTTTTTGTTATTTCATTGTTTAATTAAAACCTATAAACCACTAAATGCCTAAAAACATAAATCGCTAAACTTCTAAACGACAACACCTTTAAATACTTAAACCATTAAACTCGTATACATTAATAATAATTCATAAATCTCATTTTAATTTTTATTCACTATAATTTTAAATTTTTATTTTAATTATTTAACAGTTTATTATTTTAGAAATATTAATTACAAAATAAATTATTAGTAAGACAGATATAATTTAAATTAAACCGGTATACCTTAAATAATAAAGAATAAATATTATTTTTTTCAATTATAATTTTAAATATTAAATTTAATATTTATTTGTTTATTTTTATATAAATATTAATTACAAAATAAATTATGAGTTAGACAAATATAATTTATATTAATTATTTTTCATCAAAAAAAATTTAGATAAAATTATAACAAGAAAAAATAATTTAAAACAAAAAATTATTATATAGAAATATATTTTGCTGTGCATCTTAATCATTTTTGGTTTTGTAATTATATTTTAATTGATATCTATCTTATTAATAATAGATTATTAATTTATTTTTTGATCATTATTAGAATATTTATCAATAAAATTATTTAATTGAATTTATAATAAATATAAATACAATGATTATTATAACAAAATATTAAATTGACTTTTGAAAAAAAATTAAAAATTATAATATTTTCAAAGGTTATAACCTTTGAAAATATCAAAAAATAATAAAAATAAATTTTTTATTATTTTATTTTCTAAATAAAACCTATAAACCTCTAAATGCATACACAATTAAATAAGCAAAGTCCTAAACTCCGTAATACCTAAATACATAAACCATTAAACCGCTATATAATACATAAAAATTAATAAATCTAATTTTTATTTCTATTTATTATAATTTTAAATATTCATTTTTATTATTTATAAGTTTATTTTTATAGAAATATTTATTAAAAAATAAATTATGAGTGCGAAAAATATAATTTAAATAATTTTTTTTAATCAAAAAAAATATATAAGCTTATAAAAGAAGTAAATTTTAAGAATTAAAAATTATTATTCAGTAATATTTTTTTCTTTAATTTTGAATCAATTTGGGTTTTCTAAATATTTTTAAATTAATATTTATCATATTATTAATTGTTTATTAATTTAATTTTTGATCATTATTATCATATCTATCAATAAAATTGTTTATATTTAATTTATATTATATATAATTATTAATATTATTAACTAAATATTCTATTCACAAATCAAAAATTTTTAATTTTTATTATATTTTGAAAGGTTATAACCTCTGAATATGAGAAAATATTTCCATTTTTTTTTGTTATTTTATTGTTTAAATAAAACCTATAAAATACTAAATGCATAAAAAGATAAATCTCTAAACTCCTAAATATCAAAACCATTAAACTAGTATACATTAATAATAAATCATAAATCTTATTTTAATTTTTATTCAGTATAATTTTAAATATTTATTGTAATTATTTATCAGTTTATTTTTATAGAAATAATAATCACAAAAAAAATTATTAGTGAGACATATATAATTTAAATTAAAATAGTATCCCTAAATAATAAATCTAATTTTTTTTCATTATAACTTTAAATATTCATTTTAATTATTTATTTGTTTATTTATATATAAATATTAATTACAAAATAAATTGAGCTAGACAAAAATAATTTATATAAATTATTTCTCATCAAAAAATTATAGATAAATTTTTTAAGAGGAAAAAAAATTTTAAAACAAAAAATTATTATATAGTAATATAATTTGTTTTGCTTCTGAATCATTTTAGGTTTTGTAATTATATTTTAATTGATATCTATCTTATTAATAGTAGATTATTAATTTATTTTTTCATCATTATTAGAATATTTATCAATAAAAATATTTATATCTATTTATATCATATATAAATTTAATAATTATTATAAGTAAATATTGTATTCACTTTTGAAATAAGTATTAAAATTTTTATATTTTTAAAGGTTATCACCTTTGAAAACGTGAAAAAATAAAAAAAATTATTTTTTTTTGTTATTTCATTGTTTAAATTAAACCTATAAATCACTAAATGCCTAAACACTTAAATCACTAAACTACAAAATCTCGATACCCTTATATAGATAATACTTTAAACCGGTATACCCTAAATAATAATTAATAAATCTCATTTTAATTTTTTTCATTATAATTTAAAAAATTCATTTCGATTGTTAAGTTTTTTATTTATATATATATATTAATTATAAAATAAATTATTAGTTAAAAATATAATTTATAAAAATTATTTTTCATCAAAAAATAGATAAGCTTATAAAAAGAATAAAAAATTTAAAACAAATAATTATTATTAATATATTTTGCTTTGCTTTTGAATTATTTTGGCTATTTCAACACATAGGGGTACAACTTTGGTTTAGTCTGTTAACGTACATGAGTTAAATTACCTTTGATAGTCTAGTGATTCAACATCAAATATGATGAGACATAATAGAGATAAAGTAAAAGCTCCTATTATTTTGGTTAGAGCTTTAGCAATCATTCTAGAGTTGAGAGATGAACAAAATAAATTAGTTTAATTATTCAGTATAATTTTAGTTTTTATTTTAATTATTTATCAGTTTATTTTTATATAATATTAATTACAAATAAATTATTAGTGAGACAAATCAAATTTAAATTAAACAAATATTTCCTAAATAATAAAGAATAAATCTCATTTTTATTTTGATTTTAATTTTAAATATTCATAATAAATTATTTATTTGTTTATATATATATATATATTAATTACAAAATAAATTATGAGTTACACAAATATCATTTAGATAAATTATTTTTCATCAAAATAATATAGAAAATCTTTTTAAAAGAAAAAAAATTTAAAACAAAAAAATTATTATATAGTATTATATTTTGTTTTACTTCTGAATCATTTTAGGTATTGTAATTATATTATAATTGATATCTATCTTATTAATAATAGATTATTAATTTATTTTTTGATCATTATTAGAATATTTATCAATAAAATAGCTTATATTGAATTTATATGATATATAGATATAATGATTATTATAACTAAATATTGAATTCACTTTGGAAAAAAATATAAAAATTATTATATTTTCAAAGGTTATAACCTTAGAAAAATATAAAAAATTAATAAAAATAAATATATTTTTTTAATTTTTAAATAAATTCCTATAAATTACTAAATGCATGCATAGTTACTTTAATTTTGAATCAATTTGGGTTTTCTAAATATTTTTTAATAAATATCTATCTTATTATTAATTGTTTATTTTTTAAATTTTTGATAATTATTATAATAACTATCAATAAAATTGTTTATATTGAATTTATATGATGTATCATTATTAATAATATTATAACTAAATATTGTATTCACATTTCAGAAAATTTTAAATCTCAAAACCATTAAACTGGTATACATTATTAATAAATCATAAATCTCATTTTAATTTTTATTCAGTATAATATTAAATTTTTATTTTAATTATTTATCAGTTTATTTTTATATAAATATTAATTACAAAATAAATTATTAGGAAGATAGATATAATTTAAATAATTTATATTTCATCAAAAAAAATATAAGCTTATAAAAATAGGTACAATTTTAAAAACAAAAATTTATTATTTAGTAGAATATTTTATCGTGATTTTGTATCATTTTAGATTTTGCATTTATATTTTAATTTATATCATTCTTTTTAATAATAGTTTATTAATAATTTATTGATCATTATTATAATATCTATTAATACAATTATTTATATTGAGTTTACATTATATATAATTATTAAGATTATTATAACTAAATAATATATTCACATTTAAAAAAATATAAAATTATTATATTTTCAAAGGTTATAACCTTCAAAAATTAAAAAAAATCAAAAAATTAAATTTTTTATTTTTTCATTCTTTAAATAAAAACTATAAATCACTAAAGGCCTAAATACTTAAATCACTAAACCCAAAAACACCTATATACTTAAACCATTAAACTAGTATATCCTGAATAATAAATAATAAATCTCTATTTTATTTCTATTCATTATAGTTTTAAATATTCATTTTAATTAATTATTAGTTTATTTTTATGGAATTATCAATTAAAAATAATTTGAGGAAGACAAATATAATTTAAATAATTACTTTTAATAAAAAAAATATAAACTTATAAAAAGAAGCAAAACTTCATAAAATTTATTATTTAGTAATTTATTTTATTTTTTATTTTTGAATAAATTTACATTTTGCAAATATATTTTAAATAAAATCTTTCTTATTAATAATAGTTTATTAATTTATTTTTTTCAATTAATATAATATCTATCAATATAATTGTTTATATTGAATTTTCATGATATATAATTATTAATATTATCATAACTAAATATTGTATTCAAATATAAAAATAAATTTAAAAATTGTTATATTTTCAAAGGTTATAACCTTCAAAAATGATAAAAAATAACAAAAATAAATTTTTTGTTATATCATTATTTAAATAAAACTTATAAACCATTAAATGCCTAAACACATAAATCTCTAAACTGTTAAACCCCGAAGCCCCTATATACTTAAACCTTTAAACACGTAAACTGTAAATATAATTTAAATAATATATTGAAATATTATTTCTAAAATAAATTATGAGTGATACATATATAATTTAAATAATTTATTTTTCATCAAAAAAATATATAAGCTTATGAAAAGAAGCAAAAACTAAAAAACAAAAATTATTATTTAGTAATAAATTTTACATTGTTTTTGAATCATTTTAGGTTTTTTAATTATATTTTAATTTATATCTATTAAATTAATAATAGCATATTAATTTATTTTTTGATAATTGATATCATATCTATCAATAAAATTGTATATATTTAGTTTATATTATATATAATTATAATGATTATTATTACTAAATATTGTATTCACATTTTTAAAAAAATATTAAATTACTATATTTTCAAAGGTTATAATCTTTGAAAATGTGAAAAAAAAATCAAAAATATTTTTTTTGTTATTTCATTGTTTAAATAAAACCTATAAACCACTAAATGCCTAAAAACATAAATCGCTAAACTCCTAAATGACAAAACATCTAAATATATAAACCATTAAACTATTTCGCTAAACTCCTAAATGACAAAACATCTAAATACATAAACTATTAAACTGGTAAACATTAATAATAATTCATAAATCTCATTTTAATTTTTATTCAGTATAATTTTAAATTTTTATTTTATTTATTTATCAGTTTATTTTTTATAGAAATATTAATTACAAAATAAATTATTAGTGAGACAAATCTAATTTAAATTAAACTGGTATCCCTAAATAATAAATAATAAATCTCTCTTTTTTTCATTATAAGTTTAAATATTCATTTTAATAATTTATTTGTTTATTTATATATAAATATTAATTACAAAATAAATTGAGTTATACAAATATAATTTATATAAATTATTTTTCATCTAAAAATTATAGATAAACTTTTTAAAAGAAAAAAAATTTTAAAAACAAAAAATTATTATATAGTAATATATTTTGCTATGCTTCTGAATCATTTTAGGTTTTGTAAATATATTTTAATTGATATCTATCTTATTAATAATATATTATTATTTTATTGTTTGATTATTATTAAAATATTTATCAATAAAATTATTTATATTGAATTTATATGAAATATAATTATAATGATTATAATAACTAAATATTGAATTCACTTTTGAAAATAAATTAAAAATTATTATATTTTCAAAGGTTATAACCTTTGAAAATATCAAAAAATAATTAAAATAAATGTTTTGTTATTTTAGTTTTTAAATAAAAAGTATAAACCACTAAATTAATACACAATTAAATCAGTAAAAACCTAAACCTCGTAATACCTAAATACATAAACCATTAAACTGCTATATAATACATAATAATAAATAAATCTAATTTTAATTTCTATTTATTATAGTTTATATATTCATTTAATTATTTATTTGTTTATTTTTATAGATATATTTATATAAAATAAATTATGAGTATGCATAATATAATTTAAGAAATTTATTTTTAATGTAAAAAATATATACGCTTATAAAAGAAGTAAAAATTTAAAAATTAAAAATTATTTTCCAGTAATATATTTTACTTTAATTTTGAATCAATTTGGGTTTTGTAAATATTTTTTAATTAATATCTATCTTATTATTAATAGTTTATTAATTTAATTTTTGAGCATTATTATAATGTCTATCAATAAAATTTTTTATATTGAATTTATATCATTTATAATTATTAATATTATTATAACTAAATATTATATTCACATTTCAAATAATTTTAAATATTATTATATTTTCAAAGGTTATTACCTATGAAAATGAGAAAAAATTACAAATTTTTTTTGTTATTTTATTGATTAAATAAAACCTATAAACCACTAAATGCCTAAAAACCTAAATTGCTAAACTCCTAAAAGACAAAACCTCTAAATACTTAAACCATTAAACTGGTATACATTAATAATAAATCATAAATATCATTTTAATTTTTATTCAGTATAATTTTAAATTTTTATTTTAATTAATTTTCAAATTATTTTTATAGAAATATTAAATACAAAATAAATTTTTAGTAAGACAGATCTAATTTAAATTAGACCAGTATACCAAAAATAATAAATAATAAATCACATTTTTTTATTATAATTTTAAATATTATTTTAATTATTTGTTTGTTTATTTTTATATAAATATAAATTACAAAATAATTTATGAATTACACAAATATAATTTTAATAAATTTTTTTTCATCAAAAAATAATAGATAAACTTTTTAAAAGAAAAAAAAATTTTAAAACAAAAAATTATTGTATAGTAATATATTTTGCTTTGCTTCTGAATCATTTTAGGTTTTGTAAATATATTTTAATTGATATCTATTTTATTAATAATAGATTATTAAATTATTTTTTCATCATTATTAGAATATTTATCAATAAAAATGTTTATATTAAATTTATATGATATATAAATATAATGATTATTATAACTAAATATTGTATTCACTTTTGAAAAAAAATTTTAAATTATTATATTTTCAAAGGTTATAACCTTTGAAAATGTGAAAAAATAAAAAAAATATTATTTAGTAATATATACTTTGATTTTGAATAAATTTAGATTTTGCAAATATATTTTAAATAGTATCTATCATATTAATAATAGTTTATTAATTTATTTATTAATCATTATTATAATATCTAGCAATGTGATTATCTATATTGAATTTAAATGACTTATATTTATTAAGATTATTATAACTAAATATTATATTTACATTTGAAAAGAATTAAGACATTTTTATATTTTCAAAGGTTATAACCTTCAAAAATTACAAAAAAAAATAAAAATAAAATTTTTTTATATTATTGTTTAAATAAAACTTATAGACCACTAAATGCCTAAACACTTAAATCTATAAACTGCTAAACACAAAAGCCCCTAAATACTTAAAACTTTAAACTCGTAAACCTTAAATATAATTTAAAAAATTTATTTTTCATAAAAAAAAATATATGCTTATAAAAAGAAGCAAAAACTAAAAAACAAAAATTATTATTTGGTAATAAATTTTACTTTGATTTTGAATAATTTTAGGTTTTGCAATTATATTTTAATTTATATCTATCATATTAATAATAGTATATTAATTTATTTTTTGATAATTGATATCATATCTATCAATAAAATTGTTTATATTTAGTTTATATTATATATAATTATAATGATTCTTATTACTAAATATTGTATTCACATTTTTAAAATATTTTAAAATTATTATATTTTCAAAGGTTATAAACTTTGAATATGTGAAAAAATATCAAAAATAATTTTTTGTGTTATTTCTTTGTTTAAATAAAACATATAAACCACTAAATACCTAAAAACATAAATCACTAATGTCATAACGAAATAACCTCTAAATTCTTAAAATATTAAACTGGTATACATTAATAATAATTCATAAATCTCATTTTAATTTTTATTCTGTATAATTTTAAATTTTTATTTTAATTATTTATTAGTTTATTTTTATAGAAATATTAATTACAAAATAAATTATTAGTGAGACAAATCTAATTTAAATTAGACTGGTATACCCAAAATAATAAATAATAAATTTCAATATTATTTTTTTTATTATAATTTTAAATATTCATTTTAATTATTTATTTGTTTATTTTTATATAAATATTAATTAAAAAATAAATTATGAGTTGGACAAATATAATTTATATAAATTAATTATCATCAAAAAAAATATGGATAAACTTTTTAAAAGAAAAAAAATTTAAAAATAACAAGTTATTATATAGTAATATATTTTGATTTCTTTTGAATCATTTTAGGTTTTTTTATTATATTTTAATTGATATCTATCTTATTAATAATAGATTATTAATTTATTTTTTATCATTTTTAGAATATTTATCAATAATATTGTTTATATTGAATTTATATGATATATAAATATAATGATTATTATAACTAAATATTGAATTCACATTTGATAAAAATTTAAAAATAATTATATTTTCAAATGTTATAACCTTTGAAAATATCAAAAAATAATAAAAATAAATATTTTGTTATTTTAATTTTTAAATAAAACCTATAAACCACTAAATGCATACACAGTAAAATTAATAAACCCCTAAGGCCCGTAATGACTAAAATACATAAACCATTAAACCGCTATATGCTACTTAATAATTAATAAATCTAATTTTTATTTCAATTTATTATTTTTTTAAATATTCATTTTAATTATTTATTAGTTTATTTTTATAGAAATAATTATTACAAAATAAATTATGAGTGTGAAAAATATAATTAAAATAATTTATTTTTAATCAAAAAAATATATTCACTTATAAAAAAACTAAATATTTAAAAATTAAAAATTATTATCCAGTACTATTTTTTACTTTAATTTTGAATCAAATTTGGTTTTGTAAATATTTTTTAATTAATATCCATCTTATTATTAATAGTTTATTAATTTAATTTTTGATCATTATTATAATATCTATCAATAAAATATTTATATTGAATTTATATGATATATAATTATTAAAATTATTATAACGAAATATTGTATTCCCATTTCAAAAAATTTTAAATATTATTATATTTTCAAAGGTTATAACCTATGAAAATGAGAAAAAATGATAGGTCCCAATTGGTACAAGCACAAAAAATAGAAAGAAAGTATTATCTTTGGGTGAGAATAAACCACAAATTCATTAACTTATGATCTGCCTTTTTTCCTTCTCTTCCTTCCAAAGTTATACATCAAAAGAAACAACTGAAATGAAGCTAATGGTGTCCGAGTCTATAGGAGACTCATTCACCCACTACCCATGAATTGCAATCGTGCTAATAACTGCCCTGAAACAAAAGTAAACCAGCAAATACAATAAAAGGAAATGATGCCGAAGTAGGATAAATGGGCTTGGCTTCTGAACATGGACATCAATCCATATAGCGTGAGTTGGGCCTCAGGGTCCGACAAGATCTTCTGGGCTTATCATTGCCCACCCCATGAAGAGGATGCGTGTCCTCACGCATCAGATAAGGAAACTGGTGGCAAAGAGTATCCGTGGACTCCCAGGTGGCTTCTTCGTGGGGTAGATGCTTCCAATGCACCAAGCTTTCTTCCATGAAGGCATTGCCATGCTTAATCCATCGTGTATCAAGTATCTGTTGAGGTTCAAAGGTTATGATGCCATTATCTGCAAGTGGAGGTAAGTCAAGTGGAGTTACAGCTGGGGTGCCATTGTATGGTTTAAGCAAAGAGACATGGAACACGGGGTGAATTCGAGCTGTAGGTGGCAATTGCAGGCGGTATGCTACTGCTCCGATTTTCTTCAAAATAGGATATAGTCCATAGTAGCGGCTAGATAATTTTTGATGAGCCCTTTTGAAGACTGTTTGCTGACGGTATGGATGGAGCTTTAATAGGACTTGATCACCAACTTCGAACTGGATATCTCTTCGCTTGGAGTTGGCGTGTTGCTTCATTCGGTTCATGGAAATCTCTAAATTTGTCTTGAGTTGGAGGAGTAGCTCGTCACGATGCAGGAGCGTTTGATCCACTTCATGAACTGGTGAAAGGCTCTCCGGATAGGCTGGGATAAGTGGTGGAAGGCAGCCATAAAGAGCTTGGTAAGGTGTCATGTTTGTTGAGGCGTGGTAGGTGGTATTGTACCAATACTCTACCCAAGCGAGATAAGTCCTCCATTTGCACGGCCATTGGTGAACGAAGTAGTGCAAATATTGTTCAACACAACTGTTAACAACTTCGGTTTGGCCGTCTGTTTGTGGATGGTAAGCTAAACTGAGCATGAGTTTGGAGCCGGAGAGTGTGAAGAATTCTTGCTAGAATTTGCTGATGAAAATTGGGTCACGATCACTGATGATGGAGCGTGGCATTCCATGGAGTTTGACAACTCCCTCAATAAAGTGTTCTGCAACAACTTTGGCCGTAAATGGGTGAGTTAAGGGAATAAAGTGGGGAAACTTACTGAGCCTATCGACGACCAATAGAATTGTATCTTTGCCATGAGAAGTGGGCAGCCCTTCAATGAAGTCAAGAGTGATGTCCTCCCAAACTTGGGCAGGAATTGGTAAGGCCTGTAATAATTCCGCTGGTGCCTTGGTCTCTGGTTTAATGCGTTGACATACCTCATATTTCTAGACATACTCTTGAACAGCTTTATGCATCTTTGGCCAATAAAATTGTTGCTGCAATCTTCTATAAGTTCGAAGGATCCCCGAGTGCCCTCCAACTTTAGAATCGTGAACTTCATACAACAATTTAGCCCTTAAGGAGTGATCAGCAGGCACCACAACCTTCCCTTTGTAAAGCAGCAAACCATCACGCCAAGTCAAGTTGCCATGAGGAGGATCACCAGCCTTTTTTCCCAAAAGCTGCACATAGGAATCGGATTTAGAAGCCTCGCGGATCTGCTTCCAAATATCCACGTCTGAAAAATGAAGAGCAACCAATAATGGGCTTTCTTGCCGCCTAGATAAAGCATCTGCTGCAGAGTTGTCACGACCCAGTGGAAGATGATTTCATAATCATACCCCAGTAATTTGGCCACCCATTTTTGCTGCTCCGGAGTTGAAACACGCTTATCTAAGAAATATTTGAGGCTTCGTTGATCAGTTTTGATGTAGAATTTGCGGCCAAGTAAATATGGTCTCCACAATCGTATTGCTTCCACGATGGCTAGCATTTCCTTTTCATAGATTGACCAAGTTTGCTTAGTGATTCCCAAGGCTCGACTCATATAGGCAATTGGTCTATGGTGTTGAGTTAGAACTGCGCCAATTCCGTTCCCCGATGCATCCGTTTCGATGGTGAAAGGTTCGGTAAAGTTTGGCATGACTAGTGTGGGGGTGGATGTCATGGCTTGTTTCAAAGCTAAGAAAGCCACTTCCGCTTCTTCATTCCATTGAAACTTCCCTTTTTTGAGGAGGTTAGTTAATGGTCGAGCTATTAATCCATACCCTTGAACAAACTTGTGGTAGTAGCCGATGAGGCCTAAGAATCCACGAAGCTCGGTAATGTTGGAGTGTCTTGTCCAAGCAACCATTGCTTCAATTTTCTTTTCATCAACTTTGACACCATGATGTGTAATTATGTGGCCCAAATACTCTAGCTCTTGTTTGCCAAATGCACATTTGCTCATCTTGACATAGAATTGGTGTTGCCGAAGGATGGCTAATGTAAGTTGGACATGCTCCAAGTGCTGCTCCCATGTCGGACTGTAAATTAAAATGTCATCAAAAAACACCAAGATGAACTTGCGCAAATACGGTCGAAAAATCGAGTTCATTATTGCTTGGAAGGTAGATGGTGCGTTGCATAGCCCAAATGGCATAACCAATTACTCATAATGGCCATTGTGAGTGAGGAAAGCAGTTTTAGAAATATCAAGGGTGCTAACTCGTATTTGGTGGTATCCTGCCTTGAGATCCAGCTTAGTAAAAAATGCAGCTCTGTATAACTCATCAAGCATATCATCTACTGTTGGAATTGGGAAACGATCCTTTACGGTGGCAGTGTTTAATGCTCAGTAGTCTGTGCAGAATCACCATGTGCCATCTCTTTTCTTCACTAGCAGTACTGGAGAAGAAAAGGGGCAGGTGCTTGGTCGAATCAACCCTGCATTGAGCATGTCTTGAACCTGATTTTCAATCTCAGTTTTTTGGAAATATGCGTACCTATATGGCCTCACATTAATAGCTTCGGTTCCATCTTTGAGTGGTATTATGTGATCAATTTCGCGTGCTAGTGGTAAGCTGGTAGGCACAACAAAGACAACTGAATATTTTTCCAGCAATGCCTGCATATCTGGTAAAAGTTCCTCATTGTTCTGCTGTCCTTCGAGCTGAAAATATAAAGCAAACACAGCTTGTCGTCATCGAAAATCCTTAGTGAAGCACTGCAATGTGGTGTCTTGGATTGGTCGAATTTCAATCCCCTGGAGTTTCTTAGGCTATTGCTCCCAGATGAATTCCATGGTTCGCTTTTTCCAATCACAAACTACTGAACCCAACATCTCTAACAGCTGAATGCCTAGCACCATATCCAAACCATTTAAGGGCAAAGAAAAGAAGTCGAGGTGGAACTCATTACCTTGTAAGTTAACCATGAGCTTCTCATATTTCCCTTTACATGATAATCTTTCCCCATTGGCAACTCGGACAGTAAACAGTGTTGTGGGCTTCACGAGAAAACAAAGCATTTTGGCTACTCGATCACTGATGAAATTATGTGTGGATCCACTATCGATTAAGGCAACCACCTCATGCGCTCCAATATTTGCCTTAATTCGCATTGTTCTCGGTACAGTTCATCCCGTTAGTGCATATAGTGTGATCTCGGGCTCCTTTCCGTCATCATCTTCCTCAATCTCAGATATTTCCTTTGTCATGTTTACCCCTCACATTTCCTCTGGTGTTTCATCTTCTTGTATACAGCCCTCTAGAAGCATCAACTGTGATGCTTGACACTTGTGTCCAGGGGTGAACCTTTCATTGCAGTTGAAACATAATTCTTGAGCTCTACATTTCTGCATCTCATCCCATGACAGCCTTTTGATTGCCACTTGTGTGGAACCCTTGGGAGGATTGGTGTTACTTACAGGAAAAGAAACTCGTAAGGCACCTGGCCGTGCGAATCGCCTCTGTCTCGCAAGCTGATCGTCCCTCATTTTCGCCAAGCTAATTGCCTCTTTCATAGATTGAGGCTTGAACATTCTTATTCCATCAGCCACCTCTGGTTTCAAGCCTCCCATGAACGTACCCACGAGAGCCTTTTGGGTCCATCCACGAACTCGATTCCCAAGCCGTTCAAATTCCCATTGATAGTCTCGCAATGTTCCCGTCTGTCTCACTCGGGATAGCGCTTTGTCGAAGTCTTCAGAATCAGGGGGTCCAAATCGAGCCCTTACTTCATCTTCAAAGGTTTCCCACGAGATACTCCCCTGTCCTTCAGCGAATGCTTTTCGAAACCACTGCCACCATTGATTCGCCTCGCCTTCGAGGTGGAACGAAGCTAGATGCACCTTTTGATCAGCGGATATCTCTTGAAACTCGAAGAACTGGTCCACACGATTGAGCCATTCCGTCGGGTCATCTCCAAAGAATCTTGGGAATTCCAACTTTGCAATCTTGGAAGAAAATGGCCGGATGTTTTCGCCGGTATCTCGGTTGGTTCGGTGGGATCCTTCATGCTGATAATTATTATGGCTAGGTGATCCTCTTCTTGAGAGGAATGTTTCAGATAGTTTTGCAATAGTTTCTTCTAGTCGTTGGATCTTGTCGATGATTCCCACCTCCAATCGCTGCATTCCTTCTTGAACTCCTCCAAGTTCCTCCTCTAGCAGCTCAATCCATTCCTTGTTTGTCGTCATGAACATGCTCTGATACCAATGATATGTCCCAATCAGTACAAGCACAACAAACAGAAAGAAAGTATTCTCTTTGGGTGAGAATAAACCACAAATTCATTAACTTATGATCTGCCTTTTTTCCTTCTCTTCCTTCCAAAGTTATACATCAAAAGAAACAACTGAAATGAAGCTAATGGTGTCCGAGTCTATAGGAGACTCATTCACCCACTACCCATGAATTGAAATCGTGCTAATAACTGCCCTGAAACAAAAGTAAACCAGCAAATACAATAAAAGGAAATGATGCTAAAGTAGGATAAAAGGGCTTGGCTTCTAAACATGGACATCAGTCCATATAGCGTGAGTTGGGCCTCGGGGTCCGACAGGATCTTCTGGGCTTATCAAAAAATTACAATTTTTTTTGTTATTTTATTGTTTTAAAAAAACATATAAACTACTAAATGCCTAAAAACATAAATCACTAAGCTTCTAAACTACAAAACTTTTAAATACTTAAACTATTAAATTGGTATACATTAATAATAAATCATAAATCTCATTTTAATTTTTATTATGTATAATTTTAAATTTTTATTTTAATTATTTATCAGTTTATTTTTATAGAAATATTAATTACAAAAAAGTTATTAGTCAGACAGATCTATTTTAAATAATTTTTTTTTATCAAAAAAAAAATATATGTGCTTATAAAAAGAGGCAAAATTATAAAAATAAAAATTTATTATTTGGTAATATATTTTATTTTGATTTTTAATCATTTTAGTTTTTGCGATTATATTTTAATTTATATCATTCTTATTAATAATAGTTTATTAATTTTTTATTGATGATTATTATAATATGTATTAATAAAATTATTTATACCGAGTTTACATTATATATCATTATTAAGATTATTATTAATGAATATTATATTCACATTTCAAAAAATTAAAAATTATTATATTTTCAAAGGTTATAACCTTCAAAAATTAAAAAAAATTAAAAAATTTAATTTTTTATTTTTTAATTCTTTAAATAAAAACTATAAATCACTAAAGTCTTAAATACTTAAATCACTAAACCCCAAAACACCTAAATACTTAAACCATTAAACTAGTATATCCAAAATAATAAACAATAAATCTCAATTTTATTTGTATTCATTATAATTTTAAATATTCATTTTAATTAATTATTAGTTTATTTTTATAGAATTATAAATTAAAAATAAATTATGAGGAAGACAAATATAATCTAAATAATTTACTTTTAATAACAAAATATTTAAACATATAAAAAGAAGCAAAACATCAAAGAAAGTATTATTTTGTAATATATTTTACTTTGATTTTGAATAAATTTACGTTTTGCAAATATATTTAAAATAATATCTATCTTATTAATAATAGTTTATATTGAATATCTATCAATATAATATCTATCAATATAATTATTTATATTGAATTAACATGATATATAATTATTAAGATTATTATAACTAAATATAGTATTCACATATAACAAAAATTTAAAAATTATTATATTTTCAAAGGTTATAACCTTCAAAAATGAGAAAAAATAACAAAAATAAATTTTTTGTCATATCATTGATTAAATAAAACTTATAACCCATTAAATGCCTTAATACATAAATCTCTAAACTCCTAAACCCCGAAACCCATATATACATAAACCTTTAAACTCGTATACCTTAAATATAATTTAAATAATTTATAGAAATATTAATTACAAAATAAATTATGAGTGATACAAATATAATTTAAATAATATATTTTTCATCAAAAAAATATATAAGCATATAAAATGATGCAAATACTAAAAAAAGTTATTATTTAGTAATAAATTTTACTTAGATTTTGAATCATTTTAGGTTTTTTAATTATATTTTAATTTATATCTATCATATTAATAATTGTTTAATAATTTATTTTTTGATAATCGATATAATATTTATCAATAAAATTGTTTATATTTATTTTATATTATATATAGTTATAATAATTATTATTACTAAATATTATATTCACATTTTTAAAAAATTTTAAAATTATTATATTTTCAAATGTTATGACATTTTAAATTTTGAAAAAATATCAAAAATGAATTTTTTGTTATTTCATTGTTTAGATAAAAGCTATAAACCATTAAATGCCTAAATACTTAAATCAATAACACTTAAATCTCTAAAACCCTAAATAGATAAATTTTTTTAAACACGTATATCCTAAATAATAAATAATAAATCTCATTTTTATTTTTTTCATTATATTTTGAAATATTCATTTTAATTATTTATATGTTTATTTGTATATAAATATTAAATACAAAATAAATTATAAGTTATAAAAATATAATTATAAGTTAAAAGAAAATAAAATTTAAAAACAAAAAATTATTGTATAGTAATATATTTTGGTTTGCTTCTGAATCATTTTAGGTTTTGTCATTATATTTTAATTGATATCTATCTTATTAATAATATATTATTAAGTTATTTTTTCATCATTATTAGAATATTTATCAATAAAAATGTTTATATTGAATTTATTTGATATATAAATATAATGATTATTATAACTAAATATTGTATTCACTTTTGAAAAAAAATTTAAAATTATTATATTTTCAAAGGTTATAACCTTTGAAAATGTGAAAAAATAAAATAAATATTATTTAGTAATATATACTTTGATTTTGAATAATTTAGATTTTGCAAATATATTTTAAATAGTATCTATCATATTAATAATAGTTTATTAATTTATTTATTAATCATTTTTATAATATCTAGCAATATGATTATTTATATTGAATTTAAATGACTTATATTTATTAAGATTATTATAACTTAATATTATATTTACATTTGAAAAAAATTAAGAAATTTTTATATTTTCAAAGGTTATAACCTTCAAAAATTATAAAAAAAATAAAAATAAATTTTTTGTTATATGATTGTTTAAATAAAACTTATAGACCACAAAATGCCTAAACACTTAAATCTATAAACTACTAAACACAAAAGCCCCTAGATACTTAAAACTTTAAACTCGTAAACCTTAAATATAATTTAAATAATTTATTTTTCATCAAAAAAAAAATAAGCTTATAAAAAGAAGCAAAAACTAAAAAACAAAAATTATTATTTGGCAATAAATTTTACTTTGATTTTTAATAATTTTAGGTTTTGCAATTATATTTTACTTTATATCTATCATATTAATAATAGCATATTAATTTATTTTTTGATAATTTATATCATATCTCTCAATAAAATTGTTTATATTTAGTTTAAATTATATATAATTATAATGATTCGTATTACTAAATATTGTATTCACTTTTTTAAAAAAATTTAAAATTATTATATTTTCAAAGGTTATAACCTTTGAAAATGTTAGAAAATATCAAAAATAATTTATTTATTTATTTCATTGTTTAAATAAATCCTATAAACTACTAAATGCATAAACACTTAAGTCAATAGCTCCTAAATCTCTAAAATCCTAAATAGATAATCCTTTTAAACTGTTATACCATAAATAATAAATAATAAATCTCAATATTATTTTTTTCATTATAATTTAAAATATTGATTTTAGTTATTTATTCGTTTATTTTTATTAAGTATTAATAACAATATAAAGTATGAGTTAGACAAATATAATTTATAAAAATAATTTTTCATCAAAAAATAAAGATAAACTTATAAAAAGAAGAAAAAAAATCAAAACCAAAATTTATTATATAGTAATATATTTTGCTTTCCTTCGAATCATTTTACGTTTTGTAATTATATTTTAATTGATATCTATCTTATTAATAATAGATTATTAATTTATTTTTTTATCATTATTAGAATATTTATCAATAAAAGTATTTATATTTAATTTATATGAAATATAAATATAATGATTATTATAACTAAATATAATGATTATTACCTTCAAAAATGATAAAAAACAACAAAAATAATTTTTTATTATTTTATTATTTAAATAAAACTTATAAACCACGAAATGCCTAATCATTTAATTATCTTGTCTCCTTAACCCCAAAACCCCCTAAATACTTAAACCATTAAACCTATATAACCTAAATAATAAATAATAAATTTCATTTTTTTTTATTCATTATAATTTTAAATATTCATTTTAATTATTTTTTAGTTTATTTTTATAGAAATATTAATTACAAAATAAATAATGAGTGAGACATATAATTTAAATATATTATTTTTTATGAAAAAAATAAGCTTTTAAAAATAAGAAAAATTTTAAAAATTTAAAATTGTATTTAGTAATATAACTTACTTTGATTTTGGATTATTTTGGGTTCTGCAAATATATTTTAATTAATATATATCTTATTAATAATAGTATATTAATTTATTTTTCGATCATGATAATAATATATATTAATAAATTTTTTTATATTAAATTTACATCAAATATAATTATTAAGATTATTATAACTAAGTATTACATTCATATTTTAGAAAGATTAAAAAATTATTATATTTTCAAAGGTAATAACCTTTGAAAATCACGAAAATTTATAAAAATAAATTTCTTGTTATTTCATTGATTAAATAAAACCTATAAACACCTAAATGTGCAAACATATAAATCAATAAACTCCTTAACCCCAAAACCACACATAACATAAACCATTAAATAGGTATACCATATATAATAAATCATAAATCTTTTTTTATTAGTATTCATTATAATTTTAAATATTCATTTAAATAAATTATTAGTGAGATAGATATAATTTAAATAATTTATTTTTAATCAAAAAAATATATATGCTTATAAAATTAGGCAAAATTTTTAAAATAAAAAATTATTATTTAGTAATATATCTTATTTTGATTTTGAATCATTTTAGATTCTATAATTATATTTTAATTTATATCATTCTTATTAATACTAGGTTATTAATTTATTTTTGATCATTATTATAATATATATTAATAAAATTTTTTATATTTAGTTTACATTATATATAATTATTAAGATTATTATAACTAAATATTATATTCACATTTAAAAAAATTTAAAATTATTATATTTTCTAAGGTTACAATCTTCAGAAATTAAAAAAATTCAAAAAATTAAATATTGTTTGTTTTTTAATTCTTTAGATAAAAACTATAAATCACTAAAGGTCTAAACACTTAAATCACTTAACTCCTAAACCCAAAAACACCTAAATACTTAAACCATTAAACCTGTATATCCTGAATAATAAATAATGAATCTCAATTTTATTTGTATTCATTATAATTTTAAATAATTATTTTAATTATTTATTAGTTTATTATTATATAATTATAAATTACAAAATAAAGTATGAGTAGGATAAATTAATTTAATTAATTTTTTTATAATAACGAAAATATAAAGTAATAAAAAAAGCAAAACATTAAAAAAATTATAATTAAGTAATATATTTTACTTTGATTTTGAAAAATTTAGATTTTGCAAATATATTTTAAATAATATCTATCTTATTAATAATAGTTTTTTACATTTATTTTGATCATTATTATAATATCTAGCAATGTAATTATTTATATTGAATTTAAATGACTAATAATTATTAAGATTATTAACTAAATATTATATTTACACTTGATAAAAATTAAAAAATAATTATATTTTCAAAGGTTATTACCATCAAAAATTAAAAAAATAATAAAAATAAATTTTTTGTTATATCATTGTTTAAATAAAACTTATAAACCACTAAATGCCTAAACACTTAAACCTCTCAACTTTTAAACACAAAATCCCCTAAATACTTAAACCTTTAAACTCATAAACCTTAAAAAATAATTTAAATAATTTATTAAAATATTAATTACAAAATAAATTATGAGTGATAAAAATATAATTTAAATAATTTATTTTTAATCAAAAAAAAATATGAGCTTATAAAAATAAGCAAAAAATAAAAAAAAAATTATTATTTAGTAATAAATTTTACTTGGATTTTTAATATTTTTAGGTTTTGCAATTATATTTGAATTTATATCTTTCATATTAATAATAGCATATTAATTTATTTTTTGATAATTGATATCATATCTTTCAATAAAATTGGTTATATATAGTTTATATTATATATAATTATAATGATTATTATTTCTAAATATTATATTCACATTTTTAAAAAATTTTAAAATTATTAAATTTTCAAAGGTTATAACCTTTGAAAATGTAAAAAAATATCAAAAATAAATTTTTTGTTATTTCATTGTTTAAATAAAACCTATAAACCTCTAAATGCCTAAAAATATAAATAGTTAAAATAATAAACGAAAAAACCTCTAAATACTTAAAATATTAAACTAGTATACATTAATAATAATTAATAAATCTCATTTTAATTTTTATTCAGTATAATTTTAAATTTATATTTTAATTATTTATTAGTTTATTTTTATAGAAATATTAATTACAAAATAAATTATTAGTGAGACAGATCTAAGTTAAATTAGACTGGTATACCCAAAATAATAAAGAATAAATCTTAATTTTATTTTTTTCATTATAATTTTAATATTAATTTTAATTATTTATTTGTTTATTTTTATATAAATATTAATTAAAAAATAAATTATGATTTAAACAAATATAATTTATGTAAATTATTTTTAATCAAAAAAAATATAGATAAACATTTTAAAATAAATAAAATTACGAAACAAAATATTATTATATAGTAATATATTTTGGTTTCCTTATGAATCATTTTATGTTTTGTAATTATATTTTAATTGATATCTATCTTATTAATAATACATTATTAATTTATTTTTTGATGATTATTAGAATATTAATCACTAAAATTGTTAATATTGAATTTATATGATATATAAATATACTGATTATTATAACTAAATATTGAATTCGCTTATGAAAAAAATTTAAAAATTATTATATTTTCAAAGGTTATAACCTTTGAAAATATCAAAAAAAAAATAAAAATAAATATTTTGTTATTTTAATTTTTAAATAAAACCTATAACCCACTAAATGCATACACAGTTAAATCAGTAAACTCTTATGGCCCGTAATGCCTAAATAAATAAACCATTAAATCACTATATGATACTTAATAATTAAGAAATTTAATTTTTATTATAATTTATTATTATTTTAAATACTCATTTTAATTATTTATAAGTTTATTTTTATAGAAATATTTATTACAAAATAAATTATGCATTACAAATATAATTTAAATAAATTATTTTTAATCAAGAAAAATATATATGCTTATAAAAGAAGTAAAAATTTAATAATTAAAAATTAATATCCAGTAATATTTTTTACTTTAATTTTGAATCAATTTGCATTTTGTAAATATTTAATAATTAATATTAATCTTATTATTTATAGTTTATTAATTTAATTTTGGATCATTATTATAATATCTATTTATAAAATTGTTTATATCGAATTTATATGATATATAATTATTAAAATTATTATAACTAAATATTATATTGACATTTTAAACAAATTTTAAATATTATTATATTTTAAAAGGTTATAACCTATGAAAATTAATAAAAATTACAAATTTTTTTTTTGTTATTTTATTATTTAAATAAAACCTATAAACCACTAAATGCCTAAAAATATAAATCGCTAAACTCCTAAATTATAAAACTTCTAAATACTAAAACTATTAAATTGTTATACATTAATAATAAATTATTAATCTTATTTTAATTTTTATTAATTATAATTTTAAATTTTTATTTTAATTATTTATCAGTTTATTTTTATAGAAATATTAATTTCAAAATAAATTATTAGTGAGACGGATCTATTTTAAATAATTTATTTTATATGAAAAAAATATATATTCTTATAAAAAGAGGCAAAGTTATAAAAACAAAAATTTATTATTTTGTATTTTATTTTATTTTGATTTTGAATCATTTTCGTTTTTACAATTATATTTTAATTTATATCATTCTTATTAATAATAGTTTATTAATTTTTTATTGATCATTATTATAATAACTATTAATAAAATTATTAATATTCAGTTTACATTATATATAATTATTAAGAATATAATAACTAAATATTATATTAACATTTAAAAAAAATTAAAAATTATTATATTTTCAAAGGTTAAAACCTTCAAAAATTAAAAAAAATAAAAAAATTAAATTTTTTATTTTTTCATTATTTAAATAAAAACTATTAATCACTAAAGTCCTAAACACTTAAATCACTAAACCCCAAAACACCTAAATACTTAAACCATTAAACTAGTATATCCTGAATAATAAATAATAAATCTCAATTTTATTTGTATTCATTATAATTTTAAACATTCATTTTAATATATTTTTAAGTTTATTTTATAGAATTATAAATTAAAAATAAATTATGTGGAAGACCAATATAATTTAATTAATTTAATTTTAATAACAAAAAATATAAACTTGTAAAAAGAAGTAAAACATCAAAAATATTATTATTTATTATTATATTTTACTTAGATTTTCAATAAATTTATGTTTATTAAAAATATTTATAATAGTTTATTATTTAGTATTATACTTAGTATTATTTAGATTTTGCAAATATATTTTAAAAAATATCTATCTTATTAATAATAGTTTATTAATTTATTTTTAGATCATTAATATAATATATATTAATATAATTGTTTATATTGAATTAACATGATACATAATTATTAAGATTATCATAACTAAATATAGTATTCACATATAAAAAAAATTTAAAAATTGCTATATTTTTAAAGGTTATAAACTTCAAAAATTAGAAAAAATAACAAAAATAAATTTTTTGTTATATCATTGTTTAAATAAAACTTAAAAGCCATAAAATGCCTAAATACATAAATCTCTAAACTCCTAAACCCCGAAGCACCTAAATACCTAAACCTTTAAACTCGTAAATCTTAAATATAATTTAAATATTTTATAAAAATATTAATTACAAAATAAATTATGAGTGACAAATATAATTTTAATAATATATTTTTCATCAAAAAAACATATAAGCTTATAAAATGATGCAAAAATTAAAAAAAAATTATTATTTAGTAATAAATTTTACTATGATTTTGAATCATTTTAGGTTTTTTAATTTTATTTTAATTTATATCTATCATATTAATAATAGTTTATTAAATTATTTTTTGATAATTGATATAATATCTATCAATAAAATTGTTTATATTTAGTTTATATTATATATAGTTATAATATTTATTATTACTAAATATTGTATTCACATTTTTAAAAAATTTTAAAATTATTATATTTTCAAATGTTATAACCTTTGAAGATTTGAAAAAATATCAAAAATAAATTTTTTGTTATTTCATTGTTTGAATAAAACCTATAAACCTTCAAATGCCTAAATACTTAAATGAATAACTTCTAAATCTCGAAAACCCTAAATATATAATTATTTAATCAGATATATCCTAAATAATAAATAATAAATCCATTTTTATTTTTTTCATTATAATTTTAAATTTTCATTTTAATTATTTATTTGTTTATTTTTATATAAATATTAATTACAAAATAAATTATGAGTTAGA
Source organism: Sapria himalayana (assembly GCA_029783825.1). Lineage (NCBI taxonomy): Eukaryota > Viridiplantae > Streptophyta > Magnoliopsida > Malpighiales > Rafflesiaceae > Sapria > Sapria himalayana. The sequence goes on from JAREIK010003548.1 coordinate 29,166, forward strand.
AAATCATAATTTATATAAATTATTTTTCATTAAAAAAATATAGATAAACTTATTAAAAGAAAAAAATTAAAAACAAAATATTATTATATCATAATATAATTCGCTTTGCTTTTAAATCATTTTTGGGTTTGTAATTATATTTTAATTGATATATATCTTATTAATAATAGATTATTAATTTATTTTTTGATCATTATTAGAATATTTATCAATAAAATTGTTTATATTAAATTTATATGATATTTAAATATAATGATTATTATAACTAAATATTGAATTCACTTCTGAAAAAAATTTTACAATTATTATATTTTCAAAGGTTATAACATTTGAAAATGTGAAAAAATAAAATAAAATATTTTTTTTGATATTTCATTGTTTAAATAAAACCTATAAACTACTAAATGCCTAAACACTTAAATCAATAACTCATAAATCTCTAAAACACTAAATAATAAATAATAATAATTTTAAACCAGTAACCCTATATAATAAATAATAAATCTCAATATTCTTTTTTTCATTATAATTTTAAATATTCATTTTAATTATTTATTCGTTTATATTTATATAAATATTAATTACAAAATAAATTATGATTTATACAAATATAATTTATATAAATTATTATTCATTAAAATGAAAAATAATTTATTTAAAAAAAATTTTCAAAACAACAAATTATTATAGAGTAATATATTTTGCTTTCTTCTGAATCATTTTTATATAATAATATATTTTTAATCTAAATATTATTATTTAGTAATATATTTTGATTTGATTTTGAATCATTGTGTTATGTAAATATATTTTAATTATTATTTATATTATTAATAATTGTTTATTTATTAAATTTTTGATCATTTTTATAATAACTATCATAAAAATTATTTATATTGAATTTATATGATATATAATTATTAAGATTAATTTAATTATATATAGTATTCACATTTCAAAAAATTTTAAAAATTATTTTATTTTCAAAGGTTATAATCTTTGAAAATCAAAAAAAATTTAAAATTTTTTTTTTATTTTTATTATATAAATAAAACCTATAAACCTCTAAATGCCTAAAAACATAAATTGATAAACTCTTAAACGACAAATCTCCAAAATAATCAATCCATTAAACCTCTATAACCTAAATAACAAATAATAAATCTCATTTTTATTTGTATTCATTATAATTTTAAATATTCATTTTAATTATTTTTTAGTTTATTTTTATATAAATATTAATTACAAATTAAATAATGAGTGAGACATATAAAATTTAAATAATTTATTTTTTATGAAAAAAAAACAAGCTTATAAAAATAAACAAAATTTCAAAAATTTAAAATTTTATTTAGTAAAATAATTTACTTTGATTTTGAATTAATTAGTTTTCTGCAAATATATTTTAATTAATATCTATCTTATTAATAATAGTTTATTATTTTATTTTTTGATCATTTTAAATATATATATTAATAAATTTTTTTATTTTGAATTTACAATAAATATAATTTTTAAGATTATTATAAATAAGTATTGTATTCATATTTTATAACTATTAACAAATTTTTATATTTTTAAAGCTTATAACATTTGAAAATCACGAAAATTCATAAAAATAATTTTTTTTTATTTCATTGATTAAATAAAACCTATAAACACCTAAATGTGTTAACATATTAATCAATAAACTCATTAACCCCAAAACCACAAAAAATTTAAACAATTAAATAGTTATACCCTAAATAATAAATCATAAATCTCATTTTTATTAGTATTCATTATATTTATAAATATACATTTTAATTATTTATTAGTTTAATTTTATAGAAATATAAATTAAAAAATAAATTATTAGTGAGACAAATATAATTTAAATATTTTATTTTTCATCAAAAAATATATAGGCTTATAAATGCATACAATAATTTAAAAATTTAAAAATAATATTTCATAAAATATTTCACTTTGATTTTGAAATATTTTAGGTTTTGAAAATATCTTTTAAACAATATTTATTATTACTTTTTTATCATCATTATTATAATATATATCAATAAAATAGTTTATATTGAATTTATATGATATATAATTATTATGATTATTATAACTTCATATTATATTCAATTTTCAAAAAAAATTATAAATTATTATATTTTCAAAGGTTATAACATTCAAAAATGAGAAAAATTAACAAAAAAAAATTTTTGTTATTTTATTTTTTATATAAAACCTATAAACCACTAAATGACTAAATTCTAAAATGACTAAACTCCTAAACCCCGAAGCCCATAAATACATAAACCATTAAATTTGTATAGTCCAAATAATAAATCATAAACAATTATCAAAAAATTATTGATAAAATAATATAAACTAATATAAACAATTTTATTGATAAAATTATATAAATTATCAAAAAATAAATTAATAAACATTTATTAATATGATAGATATAAATTAAAAGATAATTAAAAACGCTAAAATGATTCAAAATTAAAGTAAAATTTATTACTAAATAATAATTTTTTTTAAGTTTTTGCATCATTTTATAAGCTTATATTTTTTATGTTGAAAAATATATTATTTAAATTATATTTCTCACTCATAATTTATTTTGTAATTAATATTTCTATAAATTATTTATATTATATTTAAAGGTTTAGGAGTTTAAAGATTTATGTATTTAGGCATTTAATAGTTTATAAGTTGTATTTAAACAATGATATAACAAAAAATTTATTTTTGTTATTTTTATCATTTTCGAAGGTTATTACCTTAGAAAATATAACAATTTTTAAATTTTTTTATATGTGAATACTATATTTAGTAATGACAATCTTAATAATTATATATCATGTAAATTCAATATAAACAATTATATTGAAATAAATTATATTAATGATCACAAAATAAATTAATAAACTTTTATTAATAAGATAGATATTATTTTAAATTTATTTGCAAAACGTAAATTTATTCAAAATCTAAGTAAAATATATTACAAATTAATACTTTCTTTGATGTTTTGCTTCTTTTTATAAGTTTATATTTTTTGTTATTAAAAGTAAATTATTTAAATTATATTTGTCTTCCTCATAATTAATTTTTAATTTATTATTCTATAAAAATAAAATAATTAATAATTAAAATGAATCTTTAAAATTATAATGAATACAAATAAAATAGAGATTTATTATTTATTATTCAGGATATACTAGTTTAAGGGTTTAAGTATTAAGGGGTTTTTGGGTTTAGTGATTTAAATGTTTAGGCCTTTAGTGATTTATAGTTTTTATTTAAAGTATAAAAAAATAAAAAATTAAATTTTTTGATTTTTTTAAATTTTTGAAAGGTTATAACCTTTGAAAATATAATAATTTTTGATTTTTTTAAAATGTTAATGTAATATTTAGTTATAATATTCTTAATAATTATATATAATGTAAACTCAATATTAATAATTTTATTAATAGATATTATAATAATGATCAATAAAAAATTAATAAACTATTATTAATAATAATTATATAAATTAAAATGTAATTGCAAAAACTAAAATGATTCAAAATCAAAATAAAATATATTACAAAATAATGAATTTTTGTTTTTAAAATTTTGCCTATTTTTATAACCACATATATTTTTTTGTGATAAAAAATAAATTATTTAAAATAAATCTATCTTACTATTAATTTATTTTATAATTAATATTTCTATAAAAATAAACTGATAAATAATTAAAATAAAAATTTAAAATTACACTTAATAAAAATTAAAATGAGATTTATGATTTATTATTAATGTATACAAATTTAATAGTTTAAGTATTTAGAAGATTTGTCATTTAGGAGTTTAGTGATTTATGTTTTTAGGAATTTAGTGGTTTATAGGTTTTATTTAAACAATAAAATAACAAAAAAAAATTGTACTTTTTTGTCATTTTCATAGGTTATAACCTTTGAAAATATAATAAATTTTAAAATTTTTTGAAATATGAATACAATATTTACTTATAATAATTTTAATAAATATATATCATTTAAATTAAATATATACAATTTTATTGATAGATATTATAATAATGATCAAAAATTAAATCAATAAACTATTAATAATAAGTCAGATATTAATTAAAAAATATTTATAAAACCCAAATTGATTCATTATAATTTTGAAAATTCATTTTAATTATTTTTTAGTTTTTTTTATAGATATATTAATTACAAAATAAATAATGAGTGAGACATATATAATTTAAATAAATTATTATTTATTGAAAAAAATTATAGGCTTATAAAAATAAACAAATTTTCGAAAATTTAAAATTTTATTTAGTAATATAATTTACTTTGATTTTGAATTATTTTGGGTTCTGCAAATATATTTTAATAAATATCTATCTTATTAATAATAGATTATTAATTTATTTTTTGCCATCAAAATAATATATATTAATAAAATTTTTTATATTGAATTTACATCAAATATAATTATTAAGATTATTATAACTAAGTATGGTATTCATATTTTAGATCTATTAAAAAATTATTATATTTTCAAAGGTTATAACCTTTGAAAATCACGAAAATTCATAAAAATAAATTTTTTGTTATTTCATTGATTAAAAAAAACCTATAAACACCTAAATGTGTAAACACATAAATCAATAAACTCATTAACCCCAAAACCACAAAAAACATAAACAATTAAATAGGTATACACTAAATAATAAAACATAAATCTAATTTTTATTAGTATTCATTATAATTTTATATATACATTTTAATTATTTATTAGTTTATTTTTAAAGAAATATAAATTAAAAAATAAATTAATAGTTAGACAAATATAATTTAAATAATTTATTTTTCATCAAAAAATATATAAGCTTATAAATGGATACAAAAATTTAAAAATTTACAATTAATATATAGAAAATTATTTCACTTTGATTTTGAATCATTTTAGGTTTTGTAAAAATATTTTAAACAATATTTATCTTATTAATAATTGTTTATTAATCTTTTGTATGATCATTATTATTATATATATCAATATAATTGTTTATATTGAATTTACCTGATATATAATTATCAAGATTATCATAACTAAATATAGTATTCACATTTTAAAAAAAATTTAAAAATTGTTATAGTTTCAAAGGTTATATTATATTTTTTGTTATTTTATTTTTTAATAAAAAACCTATCAACCTCTAAATGCTAGGGGTGCTTATGGGACGAGACGGGATGGGGATTACAAATCAATCCCTTCCCATAGTTAATAGATTTTTTTTGAAGATCCTGACCCCTCCAATAGGTTGAAAATATTGGGATGGGACGGTACGGAGATCGGGGATTTTGGGTGGGATAAAACGGTTCCGGGACGGAACGGAGTTCGGACATTTTTTTCAATTTATTTTCTTCAAATCGACCAAGTTAGATCATGTCGAAATGTTTTGTTGTACCATTTATCATTAATTAGTTATGCATCTTTCAAACTCAAATTAGGCCAATTTTATTTTGTCAAATAGGCTGAATACCACAAACGAGTTCCATTATCTTCTCAAAAGCTTTGATGTGCAGAAAAGGATAGGAATGTTAAATAGAACGGGACCGAGTTGTGTGCTTAATTTGGTTCTTTGTTTTTTCACAAGTTGGCTTTGTTCAGCCGAGTGAAAGTTAACCATAATAGCAATACTACATTTTTTAAATAATTACTTAAAATATTAAGGAATAGCTAAAATGACCACAAACATTGGTCGCATGAATTACTACTTAAGTAATTGCTAAAATTAGGTAGCTTAATATACAATAAAAATACGACTAATAACAACCATGATAATAATCATTTCTAAGGTCCGTCCCGGAACAGCAACGAAAATCCAAACCCAATTAATTATCTCTTCTACAACTCCTCCCTTTTCTTCCTCCACTATAGAAGGACAACCAATGATGAAAATGTGTTAATCATGCAGACATAAATTTCTAAGATGAAAGAGTAATAAAAAAACAAAATTTTACCTTATAAAATTTAATACATCCATTCCAATTTTAGTTGGCCGACTATAGTTGGATGAATATTTGGATCTTGTGACCTCTCTGAAAATTGTAATTGAACCATATTTGTATTAAATTGAATGAATAAAATAAGTAAAAGTCAAATTAAAATTTACAAGATTTGTATACTAACCTGATTCATTATCATCAAGGTCTTGAACTAATTCTTCAATTTAAATAGGTTTGTTTGAGCTTCTCAACCAATCTTGTAGACATGTGAGAACTTCAGCTGTAATAGGTGTTAAATAAATCCTAAATTTATCTAAAGTTCTCCCCCCAGTGCTAAATGTAGATTCGTATGCCATAGTAGATGCTTAGATATCAAATACATCTCTTGCTACATTTTCCAAAGAAGGATACCTAACCTCATTTACCTTCCACCAGTTTAAAAGATCAAAATCAATTCTTTTTTTTTCAAGTTTGTCTTCCAAGTACCTATCCAACTCTCCCAAAGCTGCAACTTCTTGTTCTTTCTCCAATTCAACAAAAAAAATGATCAACATAAGTATCACTACCATCAAAGAAATCATCATTTTTCTTCAACATAGTAGAAGAGAAATCATCTTCTTTTGATTCATGTTCATTTAAATCTTTATAATCATCCATCATCTCATTTAAAGCATTTATAACCTTTTTTACCAAATTTTTTGCCAATTCCTCTCCATAATGCTAAGTGTACTTAACCTTGAGATATTTGAGCTTATATCTAGGATCCAACACTACTGCTAAAAAAACATAATATTTGTTGACTGAAGAGAACCCCAATATTTGTTTAATTTATGCCTCATTTTCATCCCCACTTTAGACACCATTGTATCTCTACTATTTTCACAAAGCTCAATTTTTTTTCAAAATACGAATAATCTCAGGAAAATAAACACGAGAGGTAGAATATTATGAGCCAGAAAATTTACAAGTTAGCTCATAAAAAGTTTTCAAGAAACGAGCCAAAATTTTCCCATTTGTTCTGTCTCTCTCAGTTGGAACGTTTGAACTAAACTCCTTCAAAAACCATTTGTCTTTGTCCTCCAACTTATCAAATTCTTTTTGATATTTTTTATCAGTTTTTAGCATCAAATAAGTTGAATATTATCTTGTAGGAAATTCTAATTGCAATGAAGATCCATATGTCAAGTTTGCTTCTTTAACACATAACTTAAACGTATCTAATCTTTTAGGAATGCTCCTCACATTTTTCACCACACCTATAATCCTTTTAATAGCACCCTCAACTACTGGAATGCCAGCTCTGACAATTATGTTTAGGATATGAGCACAACATCTCATATGAAAATGCTCGCCTCTCATAGGTACAACACTTTTCTTCACAAGCCTTTTTTTCAATTATTCAACTGCAACATCATTATTTGATGCATTATCAACAGTAATGAACATCAACTTTCTCAAACCCCATTCATTAATGCAAAACTCAATAGCATTTTTAATATTAACTCCAAAATTACTTTTAATTACACAAAAGTTAAAAAGCCTTTTATGCATATTCCATTGAGAATCAATGAAATGAACAGTCAAACATATATAATATAAATTTTGAATGCTAGTCCAAGTGTCGGCAGTCAATAAAAATCAATAACAATGAGATGATATGCTATCAAATTATTTTTTTTCCTTCACGAACAAAGAAAAACAAACCCTCAACACAGAGTGAATAGATGGAATTTTAAATTGAGGCACACTAACTTCACAAAACTCATTAAACTCATCCCTCTCAACAAAACACAATTTAAACTCATTAAATTGAAGCAATTCATCTTTTATGATCATTTTCACCAAAGCCTCCCAAAATAGTTGTTGATTAATTTTCCAACAAGTTAATTTGTTATCCGTTGAACTAGTACCTTTAGTGAAACTCAACAAAGATTGTGACCTGTCTTTACGTTTGTGAGCTTCTATTAATTCTTTTTGTGTGGAAATTTCCTACAAGTCTTTCTCAAGTATTTCCATAAACCCGAAGTATCTTGATCACTTTTTGCCAAGTATTCTTTCCTACACCATATTCAAGTTGCCCTACTAGTTTCATTTCGCTCTGAATCAACTAATTTCTTAGAACTTTCCCAAGCAGCAAAGTTATACTTTTTATGAGCTTGAGGTTCAGATGTACCTTGCCTTTCTTTTACAATTGGAATTGAAGAACCTGCCATAACAATATGAGGGTTCGTGAAAGGATGATTATTAGATTTACTAATACTTTTATTATTTGAGATATGATCATTTTCAATTTATTATATTTTTTGTTTACCGCTAGATTGTGCCATCTGCATTGCCATTAATTAATATGATATGTTAAGCATAAAGACATATAAATATTTCAAACAAGCAAGCTCTACAAAACTGACTATAACACATTCATCCCACTCATTCGACCCAGCAACAACGCCACAACCAATACTCAACAAAACTGACCGAGACACATAAAAATACTAATTAATCACTCAATGCTCGTCAAAAAAACAAACCAAAAGGCTGGTGGCATCTGAGACATGGTGGGGGCACCCAGGAGTGCGACGAACAAGGGCTGGACCTAACTGAACAAGGCTGGAACAGCATGAGGCTGCCTGGAACTCGTCGGAACATCAAAAGGTGCGTCGGGATTGGATGGGCAGTAGCGGAATTGGTGGCATCTTCTTGTTATATATATATATATATATATATTCCTAGTTCTAGTATCAGTTTTTAAGGATGGGACGGTTCTCGGGATGGATATTGCTTAAGATCTGGAACCATCCCAAAAGAAAAAATACGTGAGAGAATTGGACGGGAAAAGTCAAAGTCAACAGATTTTCGTAGTCCCGATTCTTTCGGGACAAGACTTCGGGTTGGGTCGAGAATCTTCTAGTCCCGTGAGTAGCCCAACTAAATGCATTTAAAGTTAAATTAGTAAACTCTTAAACCCTGTAATGCCTAAATACATAAACCATTAAACTGCTAAATACTACTTAATAATTAATAAATCTAATTTTTATTACTATATATTATATTTTTAAAAATTCATTTTAATTATTTATTAGTGTATTTATTTAGAAATATTTATTACAAAATAAATTATGAGTGGGGCAAATATAATTTAAATAATATATTATTTACATAATATAAATATAAGTTTTTAAAAGAAGTATAAATTTAAAAATTAAAAATTATTATCAAGTAATATAAGTTACTTTAATTTTTAATCAATATGGGTTTTGTAAATATTTTTTAATTAATATCTATCTTAATATTAATAGTTTATAAATTTAATTTTTGATCATTATTATAATATTTATCAATAAAATTATTTATATTAAATTTATATGATATATAATTATTAATATTATTATAACAAAATATTATATTAAAATTTCAATAAAAATTGAAATTTTATTATATTTTCAAATGTACATATGAAAATGATAAAAAATTATAGGAATTTTTTTTTGTTATTTTATTTTTTTAAATAAAACCTATAAACCACTATAAGCCTAAAAACATAAATCACTAAACTCCTAATAACAAAACCTCTAAATACTTAAATTATTAAACTGGTATACATTAATAATATATCATAAATCTCATTTTAATTTTTATTCAGTATAATTTTAAATTTATATTTTAATTATTTATCAATTTATTTGTTAGAAATATTAATTACAAAAGAAATTATTAGTGAGACATATCTAATTTAAATTAATCCGGTTTCCCTAAATAATAAATAATAAATTTCATTTTTTTTCATTATAATTTTAAATATTCATTTTAATTATTTATTAGTTTATTTTTATAGAAATTTTTATTACAAAATAAATATTGAGTGCTACACATATAATTTAAATAATTTATTTTTAATCAAAGAAACTATATACGCTTTTAAAAGAAGTATAAAAATAAGTATTATTAAAAATTAAAAATTATTTTCAAATAATATATTTTACTTTAATTTTGAATCAATTTGGGTTTTGTAAATATTTTTTAATTAATATCTATCTTATTATAAATAGTTTATTAATTTAATTTTTTATCATTATTATAATATCTATCAATAAAATTGTTTATATTTATTTTATATGATATAGAATTATTAAAATTATTATAACTAAATATTGTATTCAAATTTCAAAAAATTTTAAATATTATTAAATTTTCAAAGGTTATAACATTTGAAAATGACAAAATTACAATTTTATTTTCTTATTTTATTGTTTAAATAAAACCTATAAATCATCAATGCCTAAAAACATAAATTGCTAAACTCCTATATGACAAAACCCCAAAATACTTAAACCATTAAATAGGTATACATTAATAATAAATCATAAATCTCATTTTAATTTTTATTCAGTATAATTTTAAATTTTTAATTTAAATTATTTATAAGTTTATTTTTATAGAAATATTAATTACAAAATAAATTATTAGTGAGACAGATATAACTTAAATTAAACTGGTATACCGTAAATAATAAATAATAAATCTCATTTTTTTATCATTTTAATTTTAAATATTCATTTTAATTATTAATTTTTTATTTTTATATAGATATTAATTAAAAAATAAATTATGAGTTAGACAATTATAATTTATGTAACTTATTTTTAATCAAAAGAATATAGATAAACTTAAAAAAAAAATTTTAAAAACAAAAAATTATTATATAGTAATATATTTTCCTTTCCTTATGAATTATTTTATGTTTTGTAATTATATTTTAATTGATATCTATCTAATTAATAATAGATTATTAATTTATTTTTTGATCATTATTAGAATATTTATCACTAAAATTGTTTATGTTGAATTTATATGATATATAAATATAATGATTATTATAACTAAATATTTAATTCACTTTTGAAAATAATTTAAAAATTATTATATTTTCAATGGTTATAACCCTTTGAAAATATCAAAAAATAATAAAAATATATGTTTTGTTATTTCATTTTATAAATAAAACCTTTAAACCACTAAATGAATACACAATTAAATCAGTAAACACCAAAACCACGTAATACCTAAATATATAAACCATTAAACTGCTATATAATACATAATAAATAATAAATCATATTTTTATTTCTATTTATTATAATTTTAAATATTCATTTTAATTATTTATTAGTTTATTGTTATAGAAATATTTATTACAAAATAAATTATGAGTGCGACAAATATAATTTAAATAATTTATTTTTAATGAAATAATATAAATATATATATATATATATACGCTTATAAAAGAAGTAAAAATTTAAAAATTAAAAAATATTATCCAGTAATATATTTTACTTTAATTTTGAATCAATTTGGGTTTTGTAAATATTTTTTAATTAATATTAATCTTATTATTAATAGTTTATTAATTTAATTTTTGATCATTATTATAATATCTATCAATAAAATTATTTATATTGAATTAATATCATATATAATTACTAATATTATTATACCTAAATATTGTATCTACAGTTCAAAAATTTTTAATATTATTATATTTCAAAGGTTATAACCTATTAAAATGAAAAAAAATTACAAAATTTTTTTTTGTTATTTTATTAATTAAATAAAACCTATAAACCACTAAATGCCAAAAAACTTAAATCGCTAAACACCTAAAAGACAAAACCTCTAAATACTTAAACCATTAAACTAGTATACATTAATAATAAATCATAAATATCATTTTAATTTTTATTTAGTATAATTTTAAATTTTTATTTTAATTAATTTTCAGTTTATTTTTATAGAAATAATAAATACAAAATAAATTATTAGTATGACAGATCTAATTAAAATTAGACAGGTATACCCAAAATAATAAATAATAAATCTCATTTTTTATTTATAATTTTAAATATTCATTTTAATTAATTATTTGTTTATTTTTATATAAATAATAATTACAATATAATTTATGAGTTACACAAATATAATTTATATAAATTATATTTCATCAAAAAATTATAGATAAACTTTTTAAAAGAAAATAAAATTTAAAAACAAAAAATTATTGTATGGTAATATATTTTGCTTTGCTTCTGAATCATTTTAGGTTTTGTAATTATATTTTAATTGATATCTATCTTATTAATAATATATTATTAAGTTATTTTTTCATCATTATTATAATATTTATCAATAAAAATGTTTATATTGAATTTATATTATATATAAATATAATAATTAGTATAACTAAATATTGTTTTCACTTATGAAAAAAATTTTAAAATTATCACATTTTCAAAGGTTATAACCTTTGAAAATGTGAAAAAATAAAAAAAATATTTTTTCTTTGTTATTCTATTGTTTAAATAAAACCTATACACCACTAAATGCCTACGCATTTAAATCACTAAACTACAAAATCTTGATACCCCTATAAATATAATCCTTTAAATCGGTATACCCTAAATAATAATTAATAAATTTCATTTTTATTTGTTTTCATTATAATTTCAAAAATTCTTTTTGTTTGTTAAGTTTTTTATTTTTATATATGTATTAATTATAAAATAAATTATGAGTTAAAAATATAATTTATAAAAATTATTTTTCATCAAAAAATTGATAAGATTATAAAAAGAATAAAAATTTAAAAACAAATAATTATTATTTAGTAATATATTTTGCTTTGATTTTGAATCATTTTAGGTTTTGATATTATATTTTAAGTAATATCAATCTTATTCATAATAGATTTTTAATCTATTTTTTGATAATTATTAGAATATCAATCAATAAAATTATTTATATTGAATTTATATGTATATAATTATTGTGATTATTATAAATAAATATTGTATTCACTTTTGAAAAAAATTTAAAAATTATTATATTTTTAAAGGTTATAATCTTAAAAAATTAGACAAAATAATAAAAATAAATTTTTAGTTATTTTATTTTTTAGATAAAACCTATAGACCATTAAATGATTTCTTACTTAAATTAGTAAGCTTATAAACCCCGAAACCCCTAAATACATAAACATTTTAACATCTATATACTACTTAATAAATTATAAATCTCATTTTTATTTCTATTTATTATAATTTTAAATATTCATTTTAATTATTTATAGTTTAATTATTTATAAAAATTAAATACAAAATAAATTTCGAGTAAGACAAATATTATTTAAATAATTTATTTTTAATCAAAAAAAATATAAGCTTATAAAAAGAAAGACAAATTTAAAAATTAAATATTATTATTTAGTAATATATTTTGATTTGATTTTGAATCATTTTGTGTTATGAAAAATATAATTTAATTAATATTTATATTATTAATAATAGTTTATTAATTTAATTTTTGATTATTATTATAATATCTATCATTAAAATTGGTTATATAGAATTTATATGATATATAATTACTAAGATTAATATAATTAATATTAGTATTCACTTTTCAAAAAAATTTAAAAAATATTTTATTTTCAAAGGTTATAACCTTTGAAAATCAGAAAAAAACTAAAAAAAATTTTAATTTTTAATATATAAATAAAACCTATAAACCACTAAATACCTAAAAAAATAAATTGATAAAGTCTTAAATGACAAAACTCCTAATTAATCAAACCATTAAACCGGTGTACCACATATAATAAATCATAAATCTCATTTTAATTTGTATTCATGATAATTTTAAATATTCATTTTAATTATTTATTAGTTTATTTTTTATAGAAATATTAATTACATAATAAATAATGAGTGAGACAACTATAATTTTAATAATTTATTTTTAATCAAAAAAAATATAGCATATAAAAAGAAGTAAAAATTTAAAAACAAAAAAATATTATTTAGTAATATATTTTATTTTGATTTTGAATCAATCTATATACTTTTTGCAATTATATTTTAATTATTATCAATCTTATTAAGAATAGTTTATTAATTTATTATTTCATCAATTTTATAATATCTAACAATAAAATTACTTATATTGAATTTAAAAGTCTAATAATTATTAAGATTATTATAACTAAATATTATATTTATATTTGAAAAAAATTTAAAAATTATTATATTTTCAAAGGTTATAACCTTCAAAAATGATAAAAAATCACATATATAATTTTTTTATTATTTTATTATTTAAATAAAACTTATAAACCACTAAATGCCTAAACATTTAAATATCTAGACTCCTAAATTCCAACACCCCCTAAATACTTAAACCATTAAATCTATATAACCTAAATAATAAATAATAGATCTCATTTTTATTTGTATTCATTATAATTTTAAATATTCATTTTAATTATTTTTTAGTTTATTTTTATAGAAATATTAATTACAAATTAAATAATGAGTGAGACATATAAAATTTAAATAATTTTTTTTTTATGAAAAAAAATATAAGCTTATAAAAATAAACAAAATTTCAAAAATTTAATATTTTATTTAGTGATATAATTTCCTTTGATTTTGAATTATTTTGGGTCCAACAAATATATTTTATTTAATATCCATCTTAATAATAATAGTTTATTAATTTATTTTTTGATCATCAAAATAATATATATTAATAAATTTTTTTATATTGAATTTACATCAAATATAATTATTAAGATTATTATAACTAAGTATTTTATTCATATTTTAGAACTATTAAAAAATTATTATATTTTAAAAGGTTATAACCTTTGAAAATCACGAAAATTTATAAAAAGAAATTTTTTGTTATTTCATTGATTAAATAAAACCTATAAACACCTAAATGTATAAACAAATAAATCAATAAACTCATTAACCCCAAAACCACAAAAAACATAAACCATTAAATAGGTATACCCTAAATAATAAATCATATATCTCTTTTTTATTATTATTCAATATAATTTTAAATATTTATTTTAATTATTTATCAATTTATCTTTATAGAAATATTAATTACAAAATAAATTATTAGTGAGACAGATATAATTTAAATAATTTATTTTTCATCAAAAAATTATATTTGCTTATAAAATTTGGCAAAATTTTTAAAATATAAAATTATTATTTAGTAATATATCTTTTTTTGATTTTGAATCATTTTAGATTCTACAATTATATTTTAATTTATAACATTCTTATTAATACTAGTTTATTAATTTTTTTAATAATCAATATTATACTATCTATTAATAAAAATATATATATTTTGTTATCATTATATATAATTATTAAGATTATTATAACTAAATATTGTATTCACATTTAAAAAAATTTAAAATTATTATATTATCAAAGGTTACAACCTTCAAAAATAAAAAAAATTCAAAAAATTATATTTTTTATTTTTTAATTCTTTAGATAATAACTATAAATCACTAAAGGTCTAAACACTTAAATCACTAAACTCATAAACCCAAAAACACCTAAATACTTAAACCATTAAGTCGGAATATCCTGAATAATAAAAAATAAATCTCAATTTTATTTGTATTCATTATAATTTTATATATTTATTTTAATTATTTATTATTTTATTATTATAGAATTATATTTTACAAAATAAATTATGAGTAAGAGAAATTAATTTAAATAATTTATTTATAATAACAAAAATATAAAGTAATAAAAAAAGCAAAACATTAAAAAAATTATTATTAAGTAATATATTTTAATTTGATTTTGAATAAATTTAGATTTTACAAATATATTTTAAATAATATCTATCTTATTGATAATAGTTTATTAAAATTTTATTGTTCAATATTATAATATCTAGCTAAGTAATTATTTATATTGAATTTAAATGACTTATAATTATTAAGATTATTAAAACTAAATATTATATTTACATTTGAAAAAAATTTAAAAATTATTATATTTTCAAAGGTTATAACCTTCAAAAATTAAAAAAGTAAAAAAAATAAATTTTTTGCTATATCATTGTTTAAATAAAACTTATAAACCACTAAATGCCTAAACACTTAAACCTCTAAACTTCTAAACTTCGAAGCCCCTAAATACTTAAACCTTTAAACTCGTAAACCTTAAATATAATTTAAATAATTTATATAAATATTAATTACAAAATAAATTATGAGTGATACAAATATAATTTAAAGATAAGTAATATAATATCTATCAATAAAATTGTTTATTTTTAGTTGATATTATATATAGTTATAATAATTATTATTACTAAATATTGTATAAATATTTTTTAAAAATTTTAAAATTATTATATTTTCAAATGTTATAATCTTTGAAAATTTGAAAAAATTATAATTTTTTTTGAAAAACGAATATACAATGAAGTTATAATAATCATAATAATTATATATCATATAAATTCAATATAAACTATTTTATTGATATATATTATAATAATGATCATTTATAAGTAATAAACAATTATTAATAAGATAAATATTGTTTAAAATATATTTTCAAAACCTAAAATGATTCAAAATCATAGTGAAATATTTTACGAAATATTAATTTTAAATTTTTAAATTTTTGTATCCATTTATAAGCCTATATATTTTTTGATGAAAAATAAAATATTTAAATTATAATTGTCTCCCTAAAAATTATATTTTAATTTATATTTCTATAAAAAAAACTAATAAATATTTAAAATGTATATTTAAAATTGTAATAAATACTAAAAAAATGAGATTTATTATTTATTATTTAGGGTATAACTATTTAATTGTTTATGTTTATTGTGGTTTTGGGGTTAATGAGTTTATTGATTTATATGTTTACACATTTAGGTGTTTATAGGTTTTAATTAATCAAAGAAATAACAAAAAAAATATTTTTATGAATTTTAGTGATTTTCAATGGTTATAACCTTTAAAAATATAATAATTTTTTAATAGTTATAAAATATGAATACAATACTTAGTTATAATAATTTTAAAAATTATATTTTTTGTAAATTCACTATAAAAAAATTAATTAATATATATTATTATGATGATCAAAAAATAAAATAATTAACTATTATTAATAAGATAGATATTAATTAAAATATATTTGCAGAAACCAAAATAATTCAAAATCAAAGTATATTATATTACTAAATAAAATTTTAAATTTTTGAAATTTTGCTTATTTTATAATCTTATTTTTTTTCATAAAAAATAATTTTTTAAATTATATATATCTCACTCATTATTTAATTTGTAATTAATATTTCTATAAAAATAAACTAAAAAATAATTAAAATGAATATTTAAAATTATAATGAATATAAATAAAAATGAGATTTATTATTTATTATTTAGGTTATATAGGTTTAATGGTTTAAGTGTTTAGGGGGTTTTGGGGTTAAAGTGTCTAGAGATTTAAATGTTTAGGCATTTAGTGGTTTATAAGTTTTATTTAAATAATAAAATAATCTTAATAATTATAAGACATTTAAATTGAATATAAGTAATTTTATTTTTATATATTATAAAATGGATCAAATAATAAATTAATAAACTTTTATTACTAATATTGATAGCAATTAAAATATAATTGCAAAACCAATATATAATGATTCAAAATCAAAGTAAAATATATTACTAATTAATACTTTTTTTGTTTTTAAAATTTTTACTTCTTTTTATAAGCTTATATTTATTTTTGATTAAAAATAAATTATTAAAATTATATTTTTCTAATTCATTATTTATTTTGTAATTAATATTTCAATAAAAAATAAACTAATAAAAAATTAAAATGAATATTTAAAATTATAATGAATACAAATTAAAATGAGATTTATGATTTATTATATGTGGTATACCGGTTTAATGGTTTGATTATTTAGGAGTTTTGTCGTTCAAGAGTTTATCAATTTATGTTTTTATTCATTTAGTGGTTTATAGGTTTTCTTTATATTATAAAAATAAAAAATTTCTTTTTTAGATTTTTTCTTATTTTCAAATGTTATAACCATTAAAAAAAATTAATATTTACAATTTTTTGAAATATAAATATAATATTTAGTTATAATAATATTAATAATTATATATGATATAAATTAAATATAAATAATTTTATTGATAGATATTATTATAATGATAAAAAATTAAATTAATAAACTATTAATAATAAGATAGATATTAATTAAAAAATATTTAAAAAACCCAAATTGATTCAAAATTAAAGTAAAATATATTACTGTATGATAATTTTTAATTTTTAAATTTTTACTTCTTTTATAAGCGTATATATATTTTTTGATTAAAAATAAATTATTTAAATTTTATGTGTCACACTTATAATTTATTTTGTAATAAAAATTTCTATAAAAATAAACTAATAAATAATTAAAATGAATATTTAAAATAATAATAAATTGAAATATAAATTCAATTTATTAAGTTGTATTTAGTGGTATAATGATTTATGTATTTAGGCATTACGGGGTTTAAGAGTTTACTAATATAACTGTGTATGCATTTAGTGGTTTATTGGTTTTATTTAATAAATAAAATAACATAAAATTTATTTTTATTATTTTTTCATATTTCCAAAGGTTATAACCTTGAAAATATAATAATTTTTAATTTTTTTCAAAAGTGAATTCAATATTTAGTTATAATAATCATTATATTTATATATCATATAAATTCAATATAAAAATTTTTTTTTATTAATATTCTAATAATGATCAAAAAATAAATTAATGAACAATTATTAATAAGATGTATATCAATTAAAATATAATTACAAACCAATAATTATTCAGAAGCATAGCAAATTATATTATTATATTAATAATTTTTTGTTTTTAATTTTTTTTCTTTCAATAAATTTATCTATATTTTTTTTATGAAAAATAATTTATATAAATTATAATTGTCTAACTCATTATTTATTTTGTATTTAATATTTATATAAAAATAAACAAATAAATAATTAAAATGAAAATTTAAAATTATAATGAAAAAAATAAAAATGAGATTTATTGTTTATTATTTAAGATATATCTGATTAAAAAAATTATCTATAGAGGGTTTTCGAGATTTAGAAGTTATTCATTTAAGTGTTTAGGCATTTAGTGGTTTATAGGTTTTATTTAAACAATGAAATAACAAATAAATTATTTTTGATATTTTTTAAAATTTTCAAAGATTATAACCTTTGAAAATATAATAATTTTAAAATTTATTAAAAAATGTGAATACAATATTTACTTATAATAATTATTATAACAATATATAATATAAACTAAATATAAATAATTTTATTGATGGATATTATATCAATTATCAAAAAATAAATTAATAAACTATTATTAATATGATAGATATAAATTAAAATTTAATTACAAAAACTAAAATTATACTTTTTGTTTTTTAGTTTTTGCCTCATTTTATAAGATTATATATTTTTTGATAAAAATAAATTATTTAAATTATATTTGTATCACTCAGAATTTATTTTGTAATTAATATTTCAATAAATTATTTAAATTATATTTAAGGTGTACGAGTTTAAAGGTTTAGGTTTTTAGAGGCTTTGGGGTTTAGGAATTTAGAGATTTATGTGATTAGGTATTTAATGGTTTATAAGTTTTATTTAAACAATAATATAACAAAAAATTTATTTTTTGTTATTTTTTCTCATTTTTTAAGTTTATAACCTTTGAAAATATAACAATTTTTAATTTTTTTTAAATGTGAATACTATATTTAGTTTTGATAATATTAATAATTATATATCATATAAATTCAATATAAACAATTATATTGATAGATATTATATTAATGATCATAAAATAAAATAATAAACTATTATAAATAAGATAGATATTATTTAAAATATATTTGCAAAACCTAAATTTATTCAAAATCAAAGTAAAATAAATTACTAAATAATAGTGTTTTTGATGTATTGCTTTTTTTAATAAGTTTATATTTTTTCTTCTTAAAAGTATATTATTTAAATTATATTTATCTTACTCATAATTTATTTTGTAATAAATATTTCTATAAAAATAAACAAATAAATAATTAAATGAATATTTAAAATAATAATAAATAGAAATAAAAATTAGATTTATTAATTATTAAGTAGTATATAGTTGTTTAATGGTTTATGTATATAGGCTTTATGAGGTTTAAAAGTTTACTGATTTAACTGTGTATGCATTTAGTGGTTTATAGGTTTTATTTGAAAAATAAAAAAAAATTATTTTTATTATTTTTTGATATTTTCAAAGGTTATAACCTTTGAAAATATAATAATTTTTAAATTTTTTTTAAAAGTGAATTCAATATTTAGTTATAATAATCATTATATTTATTATCATATAAATTCAATATAAACAATTTTAGCGATTAATATTCTAATAATGATCAAAAAATAAATTAATAATCTATTATTAATAAGATAGATATCAATTAAAATATAATTACAAAACATTAAAGATTTATAAGCAAACCATAATATATTACTATATAATAATTTTTTGTTTTGTAATTTTTTTTTATTTTAAAAAGTTTATCTATATTTTTTTGATTAAAAATAATTTACATAAATTATAAATTTCTAACTCATAATTTATTTTTTAATTTATATTTATATAAAAATAAACTATTAAATAATTAAAATGAATATTTAAAATTATAATGAAAAAAAATGAGATTTATTATTTATTATTTAGGGTATACTGGTCTAATTTAAATTCTATCTGTCTCACTAATAATTTATTTTGTAATTAATATTTCTATAAAAATAAACTGATATAAAATTAAAATAAACATTTAAAATTATATTGAATAAAAATTAAAATGAGATTTATGATTTATTATTAATGTATACCAATTTTTTAGTTTAATTATTTAGAGGTTTTGTCATATAGGTGTTTAGCGATTCATGTTTTTAGGCATTTAGTGGTTAATAGGTTTTATTTAAACAACAAAATAACAAAAAAAAAATTTGTATTTTTTTATCATTTTCATAGGTTATAACCTTTCAAAATATAATAATATTTAAAATTATTTGAAATATAAATACAATATATAGTTATAATAATATTAATAATTATATATCATATAAATTTAATATAAAAAATTTTATTGATAGATATTATAATAATGATCAAAAATTAAATTAATAAACTATTAATAATAAGATAGATATTATTTAAAAAATAATTACAAAACCCAAATTGATTCAAAATTAAAGTAAAAAATATTATTGGATAATAATTTTTAATTTTTAAATCTTTACATCTTTTATAAGCATATAAATTTTTTTTATTAAAATTAAATTATTTAAATTATATTTGTCGCACTCACAATATCTTTTGTAATAAAAATTTATATATAAATAAACTAATAAATAATTAAAATGAATATTTAAAATTATAATAAATTGAAATAAAAATTAGATTTCTTAATTATTAAGTAGTCTATAGCAGTTTAATGGTTTATGTATTTAGGCATTACGGGCTTTAGGAGTTTACTAATTTAACTATGAATGCATTTATTGGTTTATAAGATTTATTTAAAAATTAAAATAACAAAATCTTTATTTTTATTATTTTTTTATATTTTCAAAGGTTATAACCTTTGAAAATAATTAATATTTATATAAAAATAAACAAATAAATAATTAAAATGAATATTTAAAATTATAATGAACAAAAAATAAGATTTATTCTTTATTATTTAGGATATACCGGTTTAATTTAAATTATATCTGTCTCACTAATAATTTATTTTGTAATTAATATTTTAATAAAAATAAACTTATAATTAATTAAAATAAAAATATAAAATAATTGAATAAAAATTAAAATGAGATTTATTAATTATTATTAATGTATACCATTTTTAATTTTAAGTATTTAGATGTTTTGTCATTTAGGACTTTATCGATTTATGTTTTTAGGCATTTAGTGGTTTATTGGTTTTGTTTAAACAATGAAATAACAAAAAATTATTTTTGATATTTTATCACATTTTCAAATATTATTATCTCTAACAATATAATAATTTTAAAATTTTTTAAAAATGAGAATACAATATTTAGTAATTATAATCATTATAATTATATATAATATAAACTAAATATAAAAAATTTTATTGATAGATATGATATCAATTATCAAAAAGTAAATTAATATGTTATTTTTATTATGATGGATATAAATTAAAATATAATTGTAAAACCTAAAATTATTCAAAATGCAAGTAAAATTTATTACTAAATAAAAATTTTTGTTTTTTAGTTTTTGCTTCTTTTTATAAGCTTATATATTTTTTTGATGAAAAATAAATTATTTAAATTATATTTATATCACTCATAATTTATTTTGTAATTAATATTTTAATAAATTAATTAAATTAAATTTAAGGTTTACGAGTTTGAAGTTTAAGTATTTAGGGGCTTTTGTGTTTATGAGTTTAGAGGTTTAAGTGTTTAGGCATTTAGTGGTTTATAAGTTTTATTTAAACAATGAAATAACAAAAAAAATTATTTTTATTATTTATTTAATTTTTGAATGTTATAACCTTTGAAAATATAATAATTTTTAATTTTTTTTCAAATTTAAATATAATATTTAGTTATAATAATCTTAATAATTATAAGTCATTTAAATTCAATATAAATAATTACATTACTAAATATAATAATTATGATCAAAAAATAAATTAATAAACTATTATTAATAAAATAGTTATTATTTAAAAAGTATTTGCAAAATCTAAATTTATTCAAATCAAAGTAGAATATACTACTAAATAATAATTTTTTTAATGATTTGCTTTTTTTATAAGTTTATATTTTTCTTATTAAAAATAAATTATTCAAATTATATTTGTCTTACTCATAATTTATTTTGTAATTTATAATTCTATAATAATAAACTATTAAAAAATTAAAATGAATATATAAAATTATAATGAATACAAATAAAATTTATTATTTATTATTTATTATTTATTATTTATTATAATGAATACTATAATAATAAGTTTATTAATTATTATTCAAGATATACCAGTTTAATAGTTTAAGTATTTAGGTGTTTTGTGGTTTAGGAGTTTAGTGATTTAATTATTTAGACCTTTAGTGATTTATAGTTTTTATTTAAAGAAAGAATAATCAAAAAATTTAATTTTTTGATTTTTTTTAATATTTGAAGGTTGTAACCATTGAAAATATAATAATTTTAATTTTATATAATGTAAAGTCAATATAAATAATTTTATTGATAGATATTATAATAATGATCAATAAATAAATTAATAAATCTATTTTAATAAGAATGATATAAATTAAAATATAATTGTATAATCTAAAATGATTCAAAATCAAAATAAGATACATAATTAAATAATAATTTTTGATTTTTTAATATTTTGTGCCTCTTTTTATAAGCATTTTTTTGATGAAAAATAAATTATTTAAATTAGATATGTCACAATAATAATTTATTTTGTAATTAATATTTATATAAAAATAAACTGATAAATAATTAAAATGAATATTTAAAATTATAATGAATACTAATAAAACTGAGATTTATGATTTATTATTTAGAATATACTAATTTAATGTTTTAACTATTTATGGGCTTCGGGGTTTAGGAGTTTAGTCATTTTAGTATTTAGTCATTTAGTGGTTTATAGGTTTTATATAAAAAATAAAATAACAAAAAATTTATTTTTGTTATTTTTTTTCATTTTTGAAGGTATCATAATAATTATATATAATATAAATTCAATATAAACTATTTTATTGATATTTATTATAATAATGATCATAAAAAAGTAATAACCAATTATTAATAAGATAAATATTGTGTAAAATATTTTTGCAAAACCTAAAATGACTCAAAATCAAAGTTAAATATTTGACTAAATATTAATTTTAAATTTTTAAATTTTTGTATCCATTTATAAGCCTATATATTTTTTGATGAAAAATAAATTATTTAAATTATATGTCTCACTAATAATTTATTTTTAAATTTATATTTCTATAAAATTAAACTAATAAATAATTAAAATGTATATTTAAAATTATAATGATTACTAAAAAAAGAGATTTATGATTTATTATTTAGGGTATAACTATTTAATTGTTTAAGTTTTTTGTGGTTTTGGGGTTAAGGAGTTTATTGATTTATATGTTTACACATTTTCTTGTTTATAGGTTTTATTTAATCAATGAAATAACAAAAAATTATTTTTATGAATTTTAGTGATTTTCAATGGTTATAACCATTAAAAATATAATAATTTTTTAATAGTTCTAAAATATTAATACAATACTTAGTTATAATAATCTTTATAATTATATTTGTTGTAGATTCAATATATATAAATGTATTAATATATATTATAATAATGATCAAAAAATAAATTAATAAACTATTATTAATAAAATAGATATTAATAAAAATATATTTGCAGAACCCAAAATAATTCAAAATCAAAGTAAATTATATTACTAAATAAAATTTTAAAATTTTGAAATTTTGTTTATTTTTATAAGCTTATTTTTTTTTCATAAAAAATAATTTATTTAAATTATATCTGTCTCACTCATTATTTATTTTGTAATTAATATTTCTATAAAAATAAACTAAAAAATTATTTAAAATGAATATTTACAATTATAATGAATACATATAAAAATGAGTTTTATTATTTATTATTTAGGTTATATAGGTATAATTGTTTAAGTATTTAAGGGGTTTTCGGGGTTAGGAGTCTAAAGATTTAAATGTTTAGTCATTTAGTGGTTTATAAGTTTTATTTAAATAATTAAATAATAAAAAATTATTTTTGTGATTTTTTATCATTTATGAAGGTAACCTTTGAAAATATAATAATTTTTAAATTTTTTTCAAATGTAAATATAATATTTAGTTATAATAACTTAATAATTATAATACATTTTAATTGAATATATGTAATTTTATTGTTCGATATTATAAAAATGATCATATAATAAATTAATCAATTATTATTAATAAGATTGATCACAATTAAAATATAATTGCAAAACCTATATATATAATGATTCAAAATCAAATTAAAATATATTACTAAATAATAATTTTTACTTTTTAAATTTTTACTTCTTTATATAAGCTTTTTTTTTGATTAAAAATAAATTATTAAAATTATATTTGTCTCACTCATTATTTATTTTGTAATTGATATTTCTATAAAAAATAAACTAATAAATAATTAAAATGAATATTTTAAATTATAATGAATACAAATTAAAATGAGATTTATGATTTATTATATATGGTATGCCAGTTTAATGGTTTGATTATTTAGTGGTTTATAGGTTTTATTTATATAATAAAAATTTAAAATTCTATTTTTGATTTTTTTTTATTTTAAAAGGTTATAACCTTTGAAAATAAAATGATTTTTAAAATTTTTTGAAATGTGAATACCATGTATAATTTTATTAGTCTTACTAATTATATATCATATAAATTCAATAAAAATAATTTTAATGATAGATATTATAATAATAATCAAAAATTAAATTAATAAACTATTATTAATAATATTAATATAAATAAAAATATATATAAATAACACAAAATGATTCAAAATCAAATCAAAATATATTACTAAATAATAATATTTAATTTTTAAAATTTTCCTTCTTTTTATAAGCTTATATTTTTTTTTATTAAATTAAATTATTTAAATAATATGTGTCTCACTCAAAATTATTTTGTAATAAATTTTTCAAAAAAATTAAACTATAAATAATTAAAATTAATATTTAAAAGTATAATTAATAGAAATAAAAATGAGATTTATTATTTATTAAGTAATATATAGCTGTTAAAAGGTTTATGTATTTAGGGGTTTCGGGATTTATGAGCTTATTGATTTATGTAAGTAAGCATTAAATGATCTATAGTTTTTATTTAAAAAATGAAATAACAAAAAATTTATTTTTTTTTATTTTTTCACATTTTCAAAGTTTATAACCTTTGAAAATATAATAATTTTAAATTTTTTTTTCAAAAGTGAATACAATATTTAGTTATATTAATAATTATATTTATAAATAATATAAATTCAATATAAATTTTTTTTTTGATAAATATTATAATAATGATGAAAAAATAACTTAATAATCTATTATTAAAAAGATAGATATCAATTATAATATAATTACAAAACCTATAATGATTTAGAAGCAAATCAAAATATATTACTATACAATAATATTTTGTTTTGAAATTTTTTTTCTTTTAAAAAGTTTATCTATAATTTTTTAATGAAATATAATTTCTATAAATTATATTTGTGTAACTCATAATTGATTTTGTAATTAATATTTATATAAAAATAAACAAATAAATAATTAAATTTGAATATTTAAAATTAAAATTAAAAAAAATGAGATTTATTCTTTATTATTTATGATATACCAGTTTAATTTAAATTAGATCCATCTCACTAATAATTTATTTTGTAATTAATATTTCTATACAAATAAACTTATAAATAATTAAAATATAAATAAAAATTATACTAAATAATTTATTTTAGTCCTCTCTCAACTCTAGAATGATTGCTAAAGCGCTAACCAAAATAATAGGGGCTTTTACTTTATCTCTATTATGTCTCCTCATATTTGATGTTGAATCACTGGACTTTCAAAGGTAATTTGACTCATGTACGCTAACAGACTAAACCAAAGTTGTACCCCTGTGTGTTGAAATACCTAATTGTTGAGGATGCTATTTATATTGATTATTATAATTTCTTCTAAAATATCTCTCAAGCACACACTCAAAGTAATTTTTTTTAAAACATAGTTCACCTCTAAAAAAATAACCACCTTGTAGCTTATTAGAACAAACTAGCCCCATGGCAGTTTGAGAAGGGAAAGAAGTAAGGCTCTCTTTCAATCAAGAATAAAAAAAATTATTTTATTGGCATGTCTAAGCCCCCTTTTTATATTCTCATGGATATGAAAAGTATCATTTCTTTCTTATATTAAATGAGTTATGTATACAAGTCACAATACCCAAAAAGGTGTAAATGAATCATATTCAAATGTATAAAAGGTTTTAATCATTGCTCAAAATATTAGTCTTTCTTATTGACACTTGAGGTCATACATCAAAGGAAAAAGCAATAGTGATATTTCCAATCCCAAGAATTTTAGCTATAGAAAGTTATAAAGAGTAGTACTCGAGCATTAACTATTTCTAGGGTCAAAACTTTTGCTCTTGAGGAATGTCCAAAGTTACAATAATTCCTAGTGCAATGACTTTGTAATATAAAGATAAAATGCACAACCTATGGTAATATCCAATACTATATCCCAGTATTATAGTGATTAAATATGTATTCATGATCATTATTAGTGCCATAATAATATGTTCAACAGAGAGACACAAGTTATGGCATATTCTCATCCATATGATTTTGTGTTCTAGAGACAAAATATACAATCATGACCATTGCTAATGCTACAATAATCTAAAGCAAGAAAGAGACTGAATCCATAACTCACCCCTTGAGTCATGACTTTGTGTTACATATACAAAAAGATAAATCTGTGACATTCCTAAAAGTTGTGAATTTCAATTTAAATTTAACACTTAGTCTTTTGATTATAAAAGTGCAAAACATGAGATTTAGGATTTAGGGGTTATGGGTTGGGGTTTTTGTTTATGGTTTAAGGTTTAGGATTTAAAGTTTAGGGTTTATGGTTTTTTTTTTGGAAAATACACACTATATTTATCATTTAGGCACAGAACTTACAAGAGACTAATAAGCTGACTAATTTAGGCAAGCCCACCAAATCATATGCACCTTAATGATTCTATGCATAAAATACATAAAAAAACATAATGCCTAAAAATTCCAAGCATACGAATACAACTAAAATCGCCTAGCATTCTCAGACTTCAGAGTTGTCATTGAGTCATTATGTGCACTGCATCCTTTCCATTAGGATTTGTCCAAGTCTTTTGGAGGAACCTGCATGATGCACCATATTAAAACTATGCAAATTTAAGATTGTGCATGTGCGTGACATGCAGCATCAAGAATTTGCCTATGTCATTGCTATGCAATTGAATACATGTAAAACTGAATACCCATAAATCCACAAGTCCATATCTACGGCACTTTGTCAATTCATTCTCACCTCTGAATTCCACATTCATTTGCTCCAATGATCCTCAAAAGAGTATCTCATGGGTTAGAATGCTTCCTCCTCAAGCTCCAAGTAGTGGTTGTATGTTGCACCGACAAAATATAAAAAAATATGCATTCATCGGTGTGCATGTGTGATGAAGTACATCTCATAGTCTAATTATCTACGCGTAAAACCAAGCTAGAATACAAGTAAAATTACAAAATGCTATAAAGATGGGTCTTCTGCTCCAGGCAGTGCAGCATCGCCTAATGAGTATTTACAAAATGCATAGTGTGCCCCACTTATAGATACTCAAGGGTCCAGTTTCCCTCATTGCATGCTTACATAGAGAACAGATAAGATTGTGTGTGTGAGTATGTCATGATCCATCTCTACAAGTACATGGTTCATACAGAGTCCAAAATACAAATAAGACTACAAACATAAATTACAAGTTTGAACCGTTCGCTCCTGTGTGGCTTGTCTAGACTCCATTGCTTACTCGCCCTGCTTAGTGATGCTTCGGATTTTGTTGGCTCTCCAATTAATCATGGATTACCCGCCACTCCTGTTGGGTGATGGTTGGGTGGCCCTCTATGCTGCCTGATAGGGCTAGTGGGACCCACTCCTAGATACTCTTAGGTTTACTCCCGACAACTTTGCTCGGTCTCGTCGGTTTTCTGATTCTTATCATCCCGGCTTGCTAGTGGGGCCCTCTACAAGCTGGTCGCCCACTTCTGGCTACTTCCAGGACTTGTTGGCCCCTCTAAATGCTACACCAAAATGGACAAGAAAATGTGCACGTGTGTACTTTGGTCCGTCGCTATGTGTGTGTGGTGCAGCAGTATCAGGGTTTAAGAGTTTAGTTTTTTAAGTATTTAGGTATTTTGTGGTTTATAGATGTTAATACAATATTTAATTATAATAATCATACAAATTAATTATCTTGTAAATTCAATAAATATAATTTTATTAATCGATATTATAATACTGATCATAAAATAGATTAATAAACTATTATTAATAATATATATATTAATTAAAATATATTTGCAAAACCTAAACAGATTCAAAATCGAAGTAAAATTTATTACTAAATAATAATTTTTTATTTTTAAATTTTTTATTCTTTTTATAAGCTTATAAATTTTTTTGATGAAGATAAATTATTTAAATTATATTTGTCTCATTCATAATTTTATGTTGCAATTAATATTTCTATAAAAATAAACTAATAAATAATTATAATGAATATTAAAATTATAATGAATACAAATATATATGAGATTTTTGATTAATTATTTAGGGTATACCAGTTTAATGATTTAAGTATTTAGGAGTTTAGGAGTTTAGTGATTTAAGTGTTTAGGCATTTAGTAGTTTATATGTTTTATTTAAATAATGAATTAACAAAAAAATTATTTTTCAAATTTTTTATCAATTTTGATGGTTATAACATTTATAAATATAATAATTTTTAAATTTTTTTCAAATGTGAATACAATATTTAGTTATAATAAACTTAATAATTATA
This sequence comes from Sapria himalayana, assembly GCA_029783825.1. Classification (NCBI taxonomy): domain Eukaryota; kingdom Viridiplantae; phylum Streptophyta; class Magnoliopsida; order Malpighiales; family Rafflesiaceae; genus Sapria; species Sapria himalayana. The sequence continues at coordinate 58,853 of JAREIK010003548.1, forward strand.
TATCATGTATATTATAAATAAACAATTTTATTAATAGATATTAAGAAACTAAATATAAATATAATTATAATAATGATCAAAAAATCAATTAATTAACTATTATTTATTGATAGATATTTATATATTATTTATAAATACTTAAACCTTTAAAGATGGTTTAAATGTTTAAGCATTTAAGGGTTGTGGGGTTTTGGGGTTTAGGAGTTAAATGATTTAAGTGTTTAGATATTTAGTAGTTTATAGGTTTTATATAAACAATAAAATTACAAAAAAATTATTTTCCTGATTCTATCTCATTTTCAAAGATGATAACCTTTAAAAATATAATAATTTTTAAATTCTTTTCAAATGTAAATATAATATTTAGTTATTATAATCTTTATAATTATATAGCATGTAAATTCAAAATAAACAATTTTATTGATAAATATTCTAATAATGATAAAAAATAAATTAATAATCTATTATTAATAAGATATATATCAAATAAAATATAATTACAAAACCTAAAATTATTCAGAAGCAAAGCAAAATATATTACTATATAATAATTTTTAGTTTTGAAATTTTTTTTTTCTTTTAAAAAGTTTATCTATAATTTTTTGATGATAAATAATTTATATAAATTATTTTGTCTAGCTCAATTTATTTTTTAATTAATATTTATATATAAATAAACAAATAAATAATTAAAATTAATATTTAAAATTATAATGAAAAATAATGAGATTTATTATTTTTTATTTAGGGATACTATTTTAATTTAAATTAGATCTATCTCACTAATAATTTATTTTGTAATTAATATTTCTATAAAAATAAACTGATAAATAATTAAAATAAAAATTCAAAATTATACTGAATAAAAATTAAAATGAGATTTATGAATTATTATTAATGTTTACCAGTTTAATGGTTTAAGTATTTATAAGTTTTGTCATTTAGGAGTTTAGCGATTTATGTTTTTAGGCATTTAGTGGTTTATAGGGTTTATTTAAGCAATGAAATAACAAAAAAAATATTTTTGATATTTTTTCACATTTTCAAAGTTTATAACCTTCGAAAATGTGATAATTTTAAATTTTTTTAAAAATGTGAATATAATATTTAGTAATAATAATCATTATAATTAAATAAAATATAAACTAAATATAAACAATTTTATTAATAGATATGATATCATTTATAAAAAATTAATTAATATGATATTATTAATATTATAGATATAAATTAAAATATAATTAAAAAACCTAAAATGATCCAAAAACAATGTAAAATTTATTACAAAATAATAATTTTTGTTTTTTAGTTTTTTCTTCTTTATAACAGCTTATATAATTTTTTGATGAAAAATAAATTATTTAAATTATATTTGTATCACGCATAATTTATTTTGTAATTAATATTTCAATATATTATTTAAATTATAGTTAAGGTATACAAGTTTAAAGGTTTAATTATTTAGGGGCATTGGGGTTTAGGAGTTTAGAGATTTATGTGTTTAGGCATTTAATGGTTTATAAGTTTTATTTAAACAATGATATAACAAAAAATTTATTTTTGTTATTTTTTTTCATTTTTGAAGGTTATAACCATTGAAAATATAATAATTTTTAAATTTTTTTTATATGTGAATACTATATTTAGTTATGATAATCTTAATAATTATATATCATGTAAATTCAATATAAATAATTATATTGATAGATATTATATTAATGATCAAAAAATAAATTAATAAACTATTATTAATAAAAATGATTTTATTTAAAATATATTGGCAAAACGTAAATTTATTCAAAATCAAAATAAAATATATTACTAAATAATAATTTTTTGATGTTTTGCTTCTTTTTATAAGTTTTTATTTTTTTTATTAAAAGTAAATTATTTAAATTAAATTTGTCTTCCTCATAACTTATTTTTAATTTATAATTCTATAAAAATAAACTAATAAATAATTAAAATGAATATTTAAAACTATAATGAATACAAATAAAATAGAGATTTATTATTTATTATTTAGGATAAACTAGTTTAATGGTTTAAGTATTTAGGTGTTTTGGGGTTTAGCAATTTTAGTGTTTAGGCCTTTAGTGATTTATAGTTTTTATTTAAAGAATGAAAAAATAAAAAATTTAATTTTTTGATTTTTTTTGATTTTTTTTTAATTTTTCAAGTTATAACCTTTGAAAGTATAATAATTTTTAATTTTTTTAAAATGTGAATATAATATTTAGTTATATTAATCTTAATAATTAAATATAATGTAAACTCAATATAAATATATTTATTAATTGATATTATAATAATTATCAATAAAAAATTATTAACTATTAATAATAAGAATGATATAAATTAAAATATAATTGCGAAAACTAATATGATTCAAAATAAAAATAAAATATATTACAAAATAATAAATTTTTGTTTTTAAAATTTTCCTCTTTTTATAATAATATATATTTTTTTGTTTAAAAATAAATTATTTAAAATAGATCTCTCTCACTAATAATTTATATTGTAATTAATAATTCTATAAAAATATACTGATAAATAATTAAAATAAAAATATAAAATTATACTTAATAAAAATTAAATTGAGATTTATGATTTTTTATAAATGTACACATGTTTAATGGTTTAAGTATTTAGAGGTTTTGTCATTTAGGAGTAGCAATTTATGTTTTTTGGGATTTAGTGGTTTATAGGTTTTATTTAAACAATAAAAAAACAAAAAAAAATTGTAAATTTTTCTCATTTTCCTAGGTTATAACATTTGAAAATATAATAATATTTAAAATTTTTTGAAATGTGAATACAATATTTAGTTATTTTAATATTAATACTTATATATCTTATAAATTCAATATAAATAATTTTATTGATAGATAATATAATAATGATCAAAAAATAAATTAATAAAATTTTAATAATAAGATAGATATTAATTAACAAATATTTACAATACCCAAATTGATTTAAGATTAAACTATAATATATTACTGTATAATAATTTTTAGTTTTTAAATTTTTACTGCTTTTATAAGGGTATATATTTTTTTGATTAAAAATAAATTATTTAAATTATATTTGTCAGATTTATAATTTATTTTGTAATAAATATTTTATAAAAATAAACTAATAAATATTTAAAATTATAATAAATAAAATAAAAATTAGATTTATTAATTATTATGTAGTATATAGCGGTTTAATGGTTTATGTATTTAATAGTTTACTGATTTACCTATATATGCATTTAGTGCTTTATATGTTTTATTTAAAAAATAAAATAACTAAAAAATTTATTTTTGTTATTTTTTGATATTTTCAAAGGTTATAACCTTTGAAAATACAATAAATTTTAAATTTTTTTTAAAGTGAATACAATATTTAATTATAATAATCAATATATTTATATATCATATAAATTCAATATAAACAATTTTATTGATAAATATACTAATAATGTTCAAAAAATAAATTAATAATCTATTATTAATAAGATAGATATCAATTAAAATATAATTACAAAACCTAAATTGATTCAGAAGCAAAGAAAAATATATTACTATATAATAATTTTTTGTTTTGAATTTTTTTTTCTATTAAAAAGTTTATTTATATTAATTTGATGAAAAAATAATTTATATAAATTATACTTGTTTAACTCATAATTTATTCTGTAATTAATATATTTATAAAAATAAACAAATAAATAATTAAAATAAATATTTAAAATTATAATGAAAAAAAATGAGATTTATTATTTATTATTTAGGGATACTGGTTTAATTTAAATTATATATTTCTCACTAATAATTTATTTTGTAATTAATATTTCTATAAAAATAAAGTGATAAATATTTAAAATAAAAATTTAAAATTATACTGGATAAAATTTTAAATGAGATTTATGATTTATTATTACTACATACCAGTTTAATGGATTAAGTATTTAGAGGTTTTTTCATTTAGGTTTTTAACGATTTATCTTTTTAGGCTTTTAGTGGTTTATAAGTTTTATTTAAAAAAATAAGATATCAAAAACAATTTCTATAATTTTTTTTCATTTTCGGTAGTTATAACATTTGAAAATATAATAATATTTAAAATTTTTTGAAATGTGAATATAATACTTAGTTATAATAATATTAATAATTATATATCATATAAATTCAATATAATCAATTTTATTGATATATATTATAATAATAATCAGAATTAAATTTATAAACCTATTGATATTAAGATGATTACTAATTAAAAGATAATTACAAAACCCAAATTGATTCAAAATTATAGTAAAATATATTTCTGGATAATAATTTTTAAATTTTTACTTCTTTTATATGCATATATATTTTTTAAATTATATTTGTCTCACTCATAATTTATTTTGTAATAAATAATTAAAATGAATATTTAAAATTATAATAAATAGAATTAAAGATTAAATTTATTTATTATTATGTAGAATATTGCGGTTTAATGGTTTATGTATTTTGGCATTACAGGGTTTAGGAGTTTACTGATTTAACTGTGTATGCATTTAGTGGTTTATAGGTGTTATTTAAAAAAAATATATCAAAATTTTTTTTTTTTGATATATTCAAAGGTTATAACCTTTGAAAATATAATAATTTTAATTTTTTTTTCAAATGTGAATACTATATTTAGTTATAATAATCATTATATATATATATATATATATATAACATATAAATTCAATATAAATATTTTTATTGATAGATATTCTAATAATGATCAAAGAATACATTAATAATCTATTATTAATAAGATAGATATCAATTTAAATATAATTACAAAAACTAAAATGATTTAGAATCAAAGGAAAATAAATTACTATATAATAATTTTTTGTTTTGAATTTTTTTTATTTTAAAAAGTTTATATATTTTTTTTGATGAAAAAAAATTATATAAATTATATTTGTCTTACTCAATTTTTTTTGTAATTAATAATTATATAAAAATAAACAAATAAATAATTAAAATGAATATTTTAAATTATAAAAAAAAATAATATTGAGATTTATTATTTATTATTTAGGGTATGCTAGTTTAAAATGAATATATATTTAGGGTTTTTGAGATTTAGGAGTTATTTATTTAAGTATTTAGGCATTTAGTGGTTTATAGGATTTATTTAAACAATGAAATAACAAAAAAAAAATTTTGTTATTTTTTTACATTTTCAAATGTTATAACCTTTGAAAATATAATAATTTTAAAATTTTTTTAAAATGTGAATAAAATATTTAGTAATAATAATCATTATATTTATATATAATATTAACTAATTATAAATAATTTTATTGATAGATATGATATCAATTATCAAAAATAAATTAATAAACTTTTATTAATATGATAGATATAAATTTAAATATAATTACAAAACCTAAAATGATTCAAAATCAATCTAAAATTTATTACTAAATAATAATTTTTTGTTTTTAAATTTTTACTTCTTTTTATAAAATTATATTTTTTTTTAAAAAGTAAATTATTAATATTATATTTGGCTGACTAATTATTTATTTTGTAATTAATATTTATATAAAAAATAAACTAATAAATATTTAAAATGAATATTTAAAATTATAATGAATACGAATTAAAATGAGATTTAAAATTTATTATTGCGGTATATGTAATTTATTTTTTGATAATCTATTTGTATAACCAAATATTTTTTTATTTTTTCTAATTAAAATGTAAGTATATGAAAGAAAATATTAAGAGGAAGGGGATGCAGAAGTAGAACAATAACGGAGTTCTCGCTGACCTTATATGTTTTTATTTCTATGCATCATTTTATAACCTTATATGTTTTTTTGATGAAAAATATATTATTTAAATTATATTTGTATCACTCATAATTTATTTTGTAATTAATATTTCTATAAATTATATAAATTATATTTAAGGTTTACGAGTTTAAAGGTTTAAGTATTTAGGAGCTTCGGGGTTTAGGAGTTTAGATATTTATGTATTTAGGCATTTAAGGGTTTATAAGTTTTTTTTAAACAATGATATAACAAAAAGTTTATTTTTGTTATTTTTTTTCATATTTGAAGGCTATAATCCTTGAAAATATGACAATTTTTAAATTTTTTTTTATATGTGAATACTGTATTTAGTTATGATAATCTTAATAATTATATATCATGTTATTTCAATATAAACAATTATATTGAAATATATTATATTAATGATAAAAAAATAAATTAATAAACTATTATTAATAAGATAGATATTATTTTAAATATATTTACAAAACATAAATTTATTCAAAATCAAAGTAAAATATATTACAAAATAATACTATCTTTGATGTTTTGTTTCTTTTTATAAGGTTATATTGTTTGCTATTAAATATTTTAAATTATATTTGTCTTCCTCATTATTAATTTTTAATTTATAATTCTATAAAAATAAACTAATAAATAATTAAAATGAATATTTAAAACTATAATGAATACAAATAATATATAGATTTATAATTTATTTTTCAAGATATACAAGTTTAATGGTTTAAGTATTTAGGTGTTTTCAGGTTTGGTGATTTAAGTGTCTAGGCCTTTAGTGATTTATAGTTTTTATTTAAAGAATGAAAAAATAAAAAATTAAATTTTTTGATTTTTTTTTTAATTTTTGAAGGTTATAACCTTTGAAAATATAATAATTTTTAATTTTTTTTAAAATGTGAATATAATATTCAGTAATAATAATCTTAATAATTATATATAATGTAATCTCAATATAAATAATTTTATTAATAGATATTATAATAATGATCAATAAAATATTAATAACTATTATTAATAAGAATGATATAAATTAAAATAAAATTGAAAAATCTAAAATGATTCAAAATAAAAATAAAATATATTACTAAATAATAAATTTTTGTTTTTAAAATTTTGCCTCTTTTTTTAAGGATATATATTTTTTTTGATGAAAAATAAATTATTTAAATTAGATCTGTCACACTAATAATTTATTTTTTAATTAATATTGCTATAAAAATAAACTGAAAAATAATTAATATAAAAATTTAAAATTATACTTAATAAAAATTAAATTGAGATTGATGATTTTTTATTAATGTACACCTATTTAATGGTTTACGTATTTAGAGGTTTTGTCGTTTAGGAGTTTAGCAATTTATGTTTTTAGGCATTTAGTGGTTTATATATTTTAATTAAACAATAAAATAACAAAAATAAATTTAAATTTTTTTTCATTTTCATAGGTTATAACCTTTGAAAATATTATAATATTTAAGATTTTTTGAAATGTGAATACAATATTTAGTTATAATAATATTAATAATTATATATCATATAAATTCAATATAAACAATTTTATTGATAGATACTATAATAATGATCAAAATTTAAATTAATAAACTATTAATAAAAAGATTGATATTAATTAAAAAATATTTACAAAACCCAAATTGATTCAAAATTAAAGTAAAATATATTACTATATAATAATTTTTAATTTTTAAATTTTTACTTCTTTTATAAGCATATTTTTTTTGATTAAAAATAAATAAATTAAGATATATATGTCGCTCTAATAATTTAATTTGTAATAAATATTTATATAAAAATAAACTAAAAAATAATTAAAATGAATATTTAAAATTATAATAAATAGAAATTAAAATTAGATTTATTAATTATTAAGAAGTATATAGCGGTTTAATGGTTTATGTATTTAGGCATTAAGAGGTTTAGGAGTTTACTGATTTAACTGTGTATGCATTTAGTGGTTTAAAGGTTTAATTGAGAAAATAAAATAAAATTTTTTTTTTATAATTTTTTGATATTTTCAAAGGTTATAACCTTTGAAAATATAATAATTTTTAATGTTTTTTCAAATGTAAATACAAGATATAGTTATAATAATCATTATATTTATATATCATATAAATTTAATATAAATAATTTTATTGATAAATATTCTAATAATGATCAAAAAATAAATTAATAATCTATTATTAATAAGATATATATTAATTATAATATAATTACAAAATCTAAAATGATTCAGAAGAAAAGCAAAATATATTACTCTATAATAATTTTTTGTTTTGAAATTTTTTTTTCTTTTAAAAAGTTTATCAATACTTTTTTGATGAAAGATAATTTATATAAATTATTTTGTCTAAATCAATTTATTTTTTTAACTAATATTTATATATAAATAAACAAAGAAATAATTAAAATGAATATTTAAAATTATAATAAAAAATATAAGATTTGTTATATACAATTTAGGGATACCGGTTTAATTTAAATTAGATCTGTCTCACTAATAATTTATTTTGTAATTAATATTTGTATAAAATAAATTGATAAATAATTAAAATAAAAATTTAAAATTATATTGACTAAAAATTAAAATGAGATTTATGATTTATTATTAATGTATACCAGTTTAATGATTTAAGTATTTTCAGGTTTTGTCATTAAGAGTTTAGCAATTTATGTTTTTAGGCTTTTAATGGTTATAAGTTTTATTTAAAAAATAAAATAACAAAAAAAATTTCTTTAATTTTTTATTATTTTCATAAGTTATAACAATTGAAAATATAATAATATTTAAAATTTTTAAAAATTTTAATACAATATTTTGTTATAATAATATTAATAATTATATATCATATAAATTTAATATAAATAATTTTATTGATAAATATTATAATAATGATCAAAAATTAAATTTATAAACTTTTAATATTAAGATAGATATTAATTAAAAAATATTTACAAAACCCAAATTGATTCAAAATTAAAGTAAAATATATTACTTGATAATAATTTTTAATTTTTAAATTTATACTTCTTTTAAAAGGGTATACTTTTTTATTAAAAATAAATTAATTAAATTATATTTGTCGCACTCATACTTTATTTTGTAATAAATATTTCTATAAAAATAAACTAATACATAATTAAAATGAATATTTAAAATTATAATAAATAGAAATAAAAATTAGATTTATTAATTATTAAGTAGTATATAATAGTTTAATGGTTTATGTATTTAGGTATTACGTGGTTTAGGAGTTTACTGATTTAACTGTGTATGCATTTAGTGGTTTATAGTTATTTTTATATATCATATAAATTAAATATAAATATTTTTATTGATAAATATTCTAATAATGATCAAAAAATAAATTAATAATCTATTATTAATAAGTTAGATATCAATTAAAATATAATTACAAACCTAAATTGATTCATAAACAAAGTAAAATATATTACTATATATTAATTTTTTGTTTTTAATTTTTTTCTTCATTTAATCAGTTTATCTATATTTTTTTGTGGAAAAATAATTTATATAAATTATATTTGTCTAACTTATAATTTATTTTGTAATTAATATTTATATAAAAATAAACAAATAAATAATTAAAATGAATATTTAAAATTATAATGAGAAAAATAAAAATGAGATTTATTATTTTTTATTTAGGATATACCTATTTAAAAAATTTATCTATTTAGGGTTTTCGAGATTTAGAGCTTATTGATTTAAGTATTTAGGAATTTAATGGTTCATAGCTTTAATTTAAACAATAAAAAAACAAAATATTTATTTTTGATATTTTTTATAATTTTTAAATGTCATAACATTTGAAAATATAATAATTTTAAGATTTTTGAAAAATGTGAAAACAATATTTAGTAATAATAATAATTATAACTTTATATAATATAAACTAATATAAACAATTTTATTGATAAAATTATATCAATTATCAAAAAATAAATTAATAAACATTTATTAATATGATAGTTATAAATTAAAATATAATTAAAAAACCTAAAATGATTCAAAATCAAATTAAATTTATTACTAAAAAATTTTTTTTAAAAAATTTTTGCATCATTTTATAAGCTTATATATTTTTGTGTAAAAATATATTAATTAAATTATATTTCTCACTCATAATTTATTTTATAATTAATATTTCTATTAATTATTTAAATTATATTTAAGGTTTACGAGTTTAAAGGTTTAGGTATTTAGGGGCTTTGGGGTTTAGGAGTTTAGAGATTTTGTATCTAGTCATTTAATGGTTTATAAGTTTTATTTAAACAATGAAATAACAAAAAATTTATTTTTTTTATTTTTTCTTATTTTTGAAGGTTATAACCTTTGAAAATATAACAATTTTTAAATTTTATATATATGTTAATACTATATTTAGTTATGATAATCTTAATAACTATATATCATGTTAATTCAATATAAACAATTATATTGAATTATTAATGATCAAAAAATATATTTGCAAATTAATTATATCATGTTAATTCAAAAAATATTGATAGTTATTATATTAATGATCAAAAAATAAATTAATAAACTATTATTAATAGGATAGATATTTTTTAAAATATATTTACAAAACTTAATTTTATTCAAAATCAAAGTAAAATATAATACTAAATAATAATTTTTTTTTGATGTTTTGCTTCTTTTTATTAGTTTATATTTTTTGTTATTAAAAGTAAATTATTTAAATTATATTTCTCGTCCACATAATTTATTTTTAATTTATAATACTATAGAAATAAACTTATAAATAATTATAATGAATATTTAAAATTATAATGAATACCAATAAAATTGAGATTTATTATTTTTTATTTAGGTTATACTAGTTTAATGGTTTAAGTATTTAGGTATTTTAGGGTTTAGTGATTTAAGTGTTTAGGACTTTAGTGATTTATAGTTTTTATTTAAAGAATAAAAAAATAAAAATTTAATTTTTTTAATTTTTTTTAATTTTTTTTTAATTTTTTTTAATTTTTGAAGGTGATAACCTTTGAAAATATAATAATTTTTAATTTTTTTGTAAATGTTAATATAATAATTAGTTATAATATTCTTAATAATTATATATAATGTAAACTCAATATAAATAATTTTATTAATAGATATTATAATAATGATAAATAAAAAAGTTATAAATTATTATTAATAAGAATGATATAAATTAAAATATAATTACAAATACTAAAATGATTCAAAATCAAAATAAAATATATTACAAAATAATAAATTTTTGTTTTTAAAATATTTTCTCATTTTATAAGCATATATATTTATTTTGTTAAAAAAATTACTTAAAATAGATTTATCTAACTAATAATTTATATTGTAATTAATATTTCTATAAAATTAAACAGATGAATAATTAATATAAAAATTTAAAATTACACTTAATAAAAATTAAAATGAGATTTATGATTTATTATTAATGTATACCAGTTTAATAGTTTAAGTATTTAGAAGTTTTGTCGTTTAGGAGTTTAGTGATTTATGTTTTTAGGTATTTAGTGGTTTATAAGTTTTATTTAAACAATAAAATAAGAAAAAAAAATTTGTAATTTTTTCTTATTTTCATAGGTTATAACATTTGAAAATATAATAATATTTAAAATTTTTTGAAATGTGAATATAATATATTTTTATAATAATTTTAAAAATTATATATCATATAAATTCAATATAAACAATTTTATTGATAGATATTATAATAATGATCAAAAATTAAATTAATAAACTATTAATAATAAGATCGATATTAATAAAAAAATATATTTACAAAACCCAAATTGATTCAAAATTAAAGTAAAATATATTACCAGATAATAATTTTTAATTTTTAAAAGTTTACTTCTTTTAAAAGCATATATATTTTTTTTGATTAAAAATAAATTATTTAATTTATATTTGTCGCACTAATTATTTATTCTGTAATAAATATTTCTATAAAATAAACTTATAAATAATTAAAATGAATATTTAAAATAATAATAAAATGAAATAAAAACTAGGTTTCTTCAGTATTAAGTAGTAAATAGTAGTTTAATGGTTTATGTATTTAGGCATTATGGGCCTTAGAAGTTTCCTGATTTTAGTGTGTATGCATTTAGTGGTTTTCAATATTTAGTTATAATAATCATTCTATTTTTATATCATATAAATTCAATATAAACAATATTATTGATAAATATTCTAAAAATGATCAAAAAATAAATTAATAATCTATTATTAATAAGATAGATATCGATTAAAAGATAATAAAAAAAATCTAAAGTGATTCATAAGAAATCAAAATATATTACTCTAAAATAATTTGTTGTTTTGAATTTTTTTTAATTTTAAAAGTTTATCCATATTTTTTTGATGAAAATAAATTTATATAAATTATATTTGTCTAACTCAATTTATTTTTTAATTAATATTTATATAAAAATAAACAAATTAATAATTAAAATAAATATTTAAAATTATAATGAAAAAGATAATATTGAGATTTATTCTTTATTATTTTGGGTATACCAGCCTAATTTAAATTAGATCTATCTCACTAATAATTTATTTTTTAATAAATATTTCTATAAAAATAAACTGATAAATAATTAAAATAAAAATTTAAAATTATACTGAATAAAAATTAAAATTAGATTTATGAATTATTATTAATGTGTACTAGTTTAATATTTTAAGTATTTAGAGGTTTTTTCGTTTATGACTTTAGCGATTTATGTTTTTAGACATTTAGTGGTTTATAGGTTTTATTTAAACAATGAAATAAAAAAAAATTATTTTTGATATTTTTCACATTTTCAAAGGATATAACCTTTGAAAATATAATACTTTTAAAATTTTTTAAAAATGTGAATACAATATTTAGTAATAATAATCATTATAATTATATATAATATAAACTAAATATAAACGATTTTATTGATAAATATGATATCAATTATCAAAAAATAATTTAATATGTTATTATTAATATGATAGATATAAATTAAAATATAATTGCAAAACCTAAAAATATTCAAAATCCAAGTTAAATTTATTACTAAATAATAATTATTTTTTAGGTTTTGCTTCTTTTTATAAGCTTATATATTTTTTTGATGAAAAATAAATTATTTAAATTATATTTATCACTCATAATAAATTTTGTAATTAATATTTTAATAAATTATTCAAATTATATTTAAGGTTTACGAGTTTAAAGGTTTAAGTATTTATCGGCTTTTATGTTTAGGAGTTTAGAGGTTTAAGTGTTTTGGCATTTACTGGTTTATAAGTTTTATTTAAACTATGATATAACAAAAAATTTATTTTTTTATTTTTTCTTATTTTCAAATGTTAAAACCTTTGAAAACTTAATATTTTTTAAATTTTTTAAAATGTGAAAATATTATTTTGTTATAATAATCTAAATAATTATATATTATGTAAATTCAATATAAATAAGTTTTTTATAGATATTATGATGATGATAATAAAATAAATTAATAAATTAATAAATTATTATTAAAACATAGATATTAAATAAAATTTATTTGCAAAAACTCTAATGATTCAAAATCAAAGTAAAAATATTAATAAGATAGATATTAAATTAAACTATTATTAATAATATAAAATATATAGGTTTAAAAGTATATATATTTAGGAGTTTTGGGATTAAAGAATTTAGTGATTTAAGTGTTTAGGCATTTAGTAGCTTATAAGTTTTATTTAAAAAATAAAATAACAAAGAATATTTTTTTATTTGTTCTCATTTTTGAAGGATATAACCTTTAAATTTATAACAATTTTTAAATTTTTTTAAATGTGAATACTATATTTAGTTATGATAATCTTAATAATTATATATTATGTAAATTCAATATAAACAATTATATTGATATATATTATAATAATGATCATACAAAAGATTAGAGGAGTGGTGAAATATGTGAGGAGTAGTCCTAAAATATTAGATATGTTTTATGTTATGTGTTGAAGAAGCAAAGTTGACATATAGATCTTCATTGCAATTAGATTGTCCTAAAAGATGGAATTCAACTTATTTGATGCTACAAACTGATATAAAATATGAAAAGGAATTCGATAAGTTGGAGGACAAAGATGAAAGGTTTTTGAAGGAGTTTGGGTCAAACGTTCCAACTGAGAGAGACTGAACAAACACCAAAATTGTGTCTCATTTCTTGAAAACTTTTTATGAGGTAACTCGTAAATTTTCTGGCTCATAATTTTTACCTCTAGTGTTTATTTTCATGAGATTATTCGAATTTTGAAAAAAAATTTAGCTTTGTGAAAATAGTAGAGATACAATGGTGTGTGAAATGGGTATGAAAATGAGGCATAAATTCAACAATTATTGGGGTTCTCTTCAGTCAACAAATATTATGCTTTTGTAGCATTAGTGTTGGATCTTAGATAATAGCTCAAATATCTCAAGGTTAAGTACACTTAGCATTATGGAAAGGAATTGGCTAAAAATTTGGTGAACAAGGTTTTAAATGCCTTAAATGAGATGATGGATGATTATAAAGATTTTAATGAAGATTAATCAAAAGAAGATGATTTCTCTTCTACTGTGTAGAAGAAAAATGATGATTTCTTTGATGATAGTAATACTTATGTTGATGATTTTTTTTGTTGAATTGGAGAAAGAACAAGAAGTTGCAGCTTTGGAAGATTTGGATAGGTACTTGGAGTACAAACTTAAGAAAAATAGAATTGATTTGATCTTCTAAACTGGTGGAAGGTAAATGAGGTTAGGTATCCTTCTTTGGCAAATGTAGCAAGGGAAGTATTTGCTATCCAAGCATCTGCTATGGCCTACGTATCTACATTTAGCACTGGGGGGCCAAAATTAGATAAATTTAGGATTTCTTTAACACCTATTATAGCGGAAGTTCTCATATGTCTACAAGATTGGTTGAGAAGCTCAAACAAACCTATTTAAATTGAAAAATTAGTTCAAGACCTTGATGATAATGAATCAGGTTAGTATACAAATCTTGTAAATTTTAATTTTACTTTTACTTAATTTATTCATTCAATTTAATACAAATATGGTTCAATTACAATTTTCAGAGAGGTCACAAGATCCAAATATTCATCCAACTATAGTTGGCCAACTAAAATTGGAATGGGTGTATTAAATTTTATAAGGTAATATTTTGTTTTTTTATTACTCTTTCATCTTAGAAATTTATGTCTACATGATTAACACGTTTTCATCTTTGGTTGTCCTTCTATAGTGGAGGAAGAAAATGGAGGAGTTGTAGAAGAGATAATTAATTGGGTTTTGATTTTCATTGCTGTTCCGGGATGGACCTTTGAAATGATTATTATCATGGTTGTTATTAGTTGTATTTTTTTGTTATATTAAGCTTCCTAATTTTAGCAATTACTTAAGTAGTAATTGATGCTACCAATGTTTGTGGTCATCTTTAGTTATTCCTTAATATTTTAAGTAATTGTTTAAAAAATGTAGTGTTGCTATTATTGTTAATTTCACTCAGGTGAACAAAGCCAACTTGTGAAAAAACAAAGAACCAAATTAAGCACACAACTCAGTCCCATTCTATTTAACATTTCTATCCTTTTCTGCACATCAAAGCTTTTGATAAGGTAATGGAACTCGTTTGTTGTATTCAATCTATTTGACAAAACAAAATTGGCCCAATTTGAGTTTTTAAGATACATAACTAAGGAATGATAAATGGTACAACAAAAGGTTTCGAAATGAACTAACTTGGCGGGTTTGAATAAAATAAATTGAAAAAAATGTCAGAACTCTGTTTCGTCCCAGAACTGTTTTTTCCTACCCAAAATACCCGATCTCCGTCCCGTCTCATCCCAATATTTTCAACCTATGGGATGGGTCTGGATCTTCAATAAAAAATCTCTGAACTGTGGGAAGGGACTGGAGATTTGTAATCCCCATCCCGTCCCCTCCCATGAGCACCCCTAGCATTGAGTGGTTTATAGGTTTTATTTAAAAAATAATAAAAAAATTATTTTTATTATTTTTATTATTTTTTGATATTTTCAAAGGTTATAACCATTGAAAATATAATAATTTCTAATATTTTTCAAATACGAATACAATATTTAGTTATACTAATGATTATATTTATATATTATATAAATTCAATATAAATAATTTTATTGATAAATATTCTAATAATAATCAAAAAATAAATTAATAATCCTTTAATAATAAGATAGACATTAATTAAAATATAATTACAAAACTTAAAATGATTCAAATGCAAAGAAAAATATATTACAATATAATAATTTTTTTATTTTTCAATTTTTTCTTCTTTTAATAAGTTTATCTATATTTTTTTTATGAAAAATAATTTATATAAATAATATTTGTCTAACAATAATTTATTTTGTAATTAATATTTATATATAAATAAACAAATAAATAATTAAAATGAATATTTAAAATTATAATGAAAAAAAATGAGATTTATTATTTATTATTTATTATTTAGGGATACTGATTTAATTTAAATTAATCTGTTTCAATAATAATTTATTTTCTAATTAATATTTCTATAAAAATAAATTGATAAATAATTAAAATAAAAATTTAAAATTATACTGAATAAAAATTAAAATGAGATTTAAGATTTATTATTAATGTATACAAGTTTAATAGTTTATGTATTTAGAGGTTTTGTCATTAGGAGTTTAGGGATTTATGTTTTTAGGCTTTTAGTGGGTTATAGGTTTTATATAAAAAAATAAAATAACAAAAAAAATTTCTATAATTTGTTATCATTTTCATAGGTTATAACCTTTGAAAATATAATAATATTTACAATTTTTTGAAATGTGAATATAATATTTAGTTTTAATAATATTAATAATTATATATCATATAAATTTAATATAAACAATTTTATTTATAGATAATATAATAATGATAAAAAATTAAATTAATAAACTATTAATAAAAAGATAGATATTAATTAAAAAATATTTACAAAACCCAATTGATTCAAAATTAAAGTAAAATATATTACTGGATAATAATTTTTAATTTTTAAATTTCTACTTTTTTTATAAGCGTATATTTTTTTTTATTAAAAAAAAATTAATTAAATTATATTTGTCGCACTCATACTTTATTTTGTAATTAATATTTCTATAAAAATAAACTAATAAAAAATTAAAATGAATATTTAAAATTATAATAAATAGAAATAAAAATTAGATTTATTAATTATTAAGTAGTATATAGCAGTTTAATGGTTTATGCATTTAGGCATTATGGGGTTTAAAATTTACTGATTTAACTATGTATGCTTTTAGTGGTTTATAGGTTTTAATAAATAAAAAAAATAACAAAAAATTATTTTTATTATTTTTGATATTTTGAAAGGTTATACCCTTTGAAAATATTATAATTTTTAAATTTTTTTCAAAAGTGAATAAATATTTATTTATAATAATCATAATAATTATATATCATATAAATCCAATATAAACAATTTTATTGATAGATATTCTAATAATTATCAAAAAATAAATTAAAAATGTATTATGAATAAGATTGATATACATTCAAATATAATATTAAAACCTAAAATAATTCAAAAGCAAAGCAAAATATATTACTTAATATTAATTATTTGTTTTTAGATTTTTATTCTTTTTATAAGCTTATCTATTTTGTGATGAAAAATAATTTTTATAAATTATATTTTTAACTCATAATTTATTCTATAATTAATATATATATATATATATATATATATATATATATATATATATATATATATATATATATATAACTAAATAATCAAAATGAATTTTTTAAATTATAATGAAGACAAATAAAAATGAGATTTTTTAATTATTATTTAAGGTATACCCGTTTAAATGATTATCTATATAGGGGTATCTGGATTTTATAGTTTAATGATTTATAGGTTTTATTTAAACAATGAAATAATAAAAAATATATATTTTTTATGTTTATTCACATGTTCAAATGCTATAATCTTTGAAAATATAATAATTTTTAAATTTTTTTCAAAAGTGAATAGAATATTTAGTTATTATAATTATTAAATCTATATATCATATAAATATTTTTATGGATAAATATTCTAATAATGATCAAAAAATAATTTAATAATCTATTATTAATAAGTTAGATATCAATTAAAATATAATTACCAAACCTAAAATGATTCAGAAACAAAGTAAAATATATTACTATATAATAATTTTTTGTTTTTAATTTTTTTCTTCTTTTAATAAGTTTATCTATATTTTTTTTGTTGAAAAATAAGTTATATAAATTATTTTTGTCTAACTTATAATTTATTTTGTAATTAATATTTATATAAAAATAAACAAAACAATAATTAAAATGAATATTTAAAATTATAAAGGAAAAAATAAAAATGAGATTTAATATTTATTATTTAGGATATACCTATTTAAAAAATTTATCTATTTAGAGTTTTCGAGATTTAGAAGTTATTGATTTAAGTATTTATGCATTTAATGGTTTATAGCTTTTATTTAAACAATGAAATAACAAAAAATTTATTTTTGATATATTTTCAAATTTTAAAATATCATAACATTTGAAAATATAATAATTTTAAAATTTTTTAAAAATGTGAATACAATATTTAGTAATAATAATTATTATAACTATATATAATATAAAATAAATATAAACAATTTTATTATAAATATTATATCAATTATGAAAAAATAAATTATTAAATTATTATTAATATAATAGGTATAAATTAAAATATAATTAAAAAATCTAAAATGATTCAAAATCAAAGTAAAATTTATTACTAAATAAGAATTTTTTTTAGTTTTTGCATCATTTTATAAGCTTATATATTTTTTTGATGAAAAATATATTATTTAAATTATATTTGTCACTCATAATTTATTTTGTAATTAATATTTCTACAAATTATTTAAATTATATTTAAGGTTTACAAGTTTAAAGGTTTAGGTATTTAGGGTATTTGGGTTTTAGGAGTTAAGAGATTTATGTATTTAGGCATTTAATGGTTTATAAGTTTTATTTAAACAATGATATATCAAAAAAATTATTTTTGTTTTTTTTTCTGATTTTTGAAGGTTATAACCTTTGAAAATATAACAATTTTTAAATTTTTTTAATATGTGAATACTATATTTAGTTATGATAATATTAATAAATATATATCATGTTAATTCAATATAAACAATTATATTGATTGATATTATATTAATGATAATAAAATAAATTAATTAAATATTATTAATAAGATAGATATTTTTTAAAATATATTTGCAAAACATAAATTTATTCAAAATTAAATTAAAATATTATACTAAATAATAATTTTTTTGATGTTTTGCTTCTTTTTATAAGTTTATATTTTTTGTTATTAAAAGTTAATTATTTAAATTATATTTGTCTTCCACATAATTTATTTTTAATTTATAATTCCATAAAAATAAACTAATAAATAATTAAAATCAATATTTAAAATTATAATGAATACAAATAAAATTGAGATTTATTATTTATTATTCAGTATTTACAAGTCTAATGGTTTAAGTATTTAGGTGTTTTGGGGTTTAGTGATTAAAGTATTTAGGACTTTAGTGATTTATAGTTTTTATTTAAAGAATGAAAAAATAAAAAATTAAATGTTTTGATTTTTTTAATTTTTGAACATTGTAACCTCTGAAAATATAATATTTAAATGTTAATATAATATTTAGTTATAATATTCTTAATAATTATATATAATGTAAACTCAATATAAATAATTTTATTAATAGATATTATAATAATTATCAATAAACAATTAATAAACTATTATTAATAAGAATGATATAAATTAAAATATAATTGCAAAAACTAAAATGATTCAAAATCAAAATAAAATATATTACAAAATAATAAATTTTTGTTTTTAAAATTTTGCTTCTTTGTATAAGCTTATATATTTTTTTGATAAAAATTAAATTATTTAAAATAGATCTGCCTCACTAATAATTTAATTTGTAATTAATATTTCTTTAAAATTAACTAATAAATAATTAAAATAAAAATTTAAAATTATAATTAATAAAAATTAAAATGAGATTTATGAATTATTATTAATGTATACCAATTTTATAGTTTAAGTATTTAGAAGTTTTGTCGTTTAGAGTTTAGCAATTTATGTTTTTAGGCATTTAGTGGTTTATAGGTTTTATTTAAACAATAAAATAACAAAAAAAATTGTAATAATTTCTCATTTTCTTAGGTTATATCCTTTGAAAATATAATAATATTTAAAACTTTTTGAAATGTGAATACAATATTTCGTTATAATAATTTTAAAAATTATATATCATATAAATTGAATATAAACAATTTTATTAATAGATATTATAATAATGATCAAAAATTAAATTAATAACCTATTAATAATTTGATAGATATTAATTAAAAAATATTTACAAAACCCAAATTGATTCAAAATTAAAGTAAAAAATATTACTGGATAATAATTTTTAATTTTTAAAATGTTTCTTCTTTTATAAGCGTATATTTTTTTTTGATTAAAAATAAATTATTTTAATTATATTTGTCGCACTCATAATATTTTTTTGTAATAAATATTTTAATAAAATAAACTTATAATTAATTAAAATGAATATTTAAAATAATAATAATTTGAAATAAAAATTAGATTTATCAATTATTAAGTAGTATATAGCAGTTTACTGGTTTATGTCTTTAGGCATTATGGGGCTTATGAGTTTACTGATTTAATCGTGTATGCATTTAGTGGTTTATAGGTTTTATTTAAAAATTAAAATAAAAAAATATTTATTTTTATTATTTTTTGATATTTTGAAAGGGTATAACATTTAAAAATATAATAATTTAAATTTTTTTTTCAAATGTGAATTCAATATTTAGTTATAATTATCATTATTATTTATATATCATATAAATTCAATATAAACAATATTATTGATAAATATTCTAAAAATGATCAAAAAAAAATAAAATAATCTATTATTAATAAGATAGATACCAATTAAATTATATTAAAAAAACCTAAAATTATTCAGAAGAAATTAAAATATATTACTATATAATAATTTGTTGTTTTTTAATTTTTTTTTCTTTTATAAAGTTTATCCATATTTTTTTGATGAAAAATAATTTATATAAATTATATTTGTTTAACTCATAATTTATTTTTTAATTAATATTTATATAAAAATAAACAAATAAATAATTAAAATGAATATTTAAAATTATAATGAAAAAAAAATATATTGATATTTATTCTTAATTAATTTGGGTATACCAGTCTAATTTAAATTAGATCTGTCTCACTAATACTTTATTTTGTAATTAATATTTCAATAAAAATAAACTGATAAATAATTAAAATAAAAATGAGATTATTGAATTATTATTAATGCATATTATTTTAATATTTTAAGAATTTAGAGGTTTTTTCGTTTGTAACTTTAGAGATTTATGTTTTTAGGCATTTAGTATTTTATAGGTTTTATTTAAAAATTAAAATAACAAAAGATTTATTTATGATATTTTTTAACATTTTCAAAGGATATAACCTTTGAAAATATAATAATTTTAAAATTTTTTAAAAATGTGAATATAATATTTAGTAATAATAATCATTATAATTATTTATAATATAAACTAAATATAAACAATTTTATAATAGATATGATATCAATTATAAAAAAATAAATTTATATTCTATTTTTAATATGATAGATATAAATTAAAATATAATTGCAAAACCGAAGAATATTTAAAATCCAAGTAAAATTTATTACTAAATAATAATTTTTTTTAGTTTTTACTTCTTTTTATAATCTTATATTTTTTTCAATGAAAAAAAAATTATTTAAATTATATTTGTGTCACTCATAATTTATTTTGTCATTAATATTTTAATAAATTATTTAAATTATAGTTAAGGTTTACGAGTTTAAAGGTTTAAGTATTTAGAGGCTTTTGTGTTTAGGAATTTATAGGTTTAAGTGTTTAGGCATTTAGTGGTTTATAAGTTTTATTTAAACAATGATATAACAAAAAAATTATTTTTATTATTTTTTCTAATTTTTGAAGATTATATCCTTTGAAAATATAATAATTTTTAAATTTTTTTCAAATGTAAATATAATCTTTATATATAATAATCTTCATAATTATAATTCATTTAAATTCAATATAAAAAATTATATTGCTAGATATTATAATTATGATCAAAAAATAAATTAATAAACTATTATTAATAAAATAGTTATTATTTAAAAAGTATTTGCAAAATCTAAATTTATTCAAATCAAAGTAAAATATATTACTAAATAATAATTTTTTTTAATGTTTTGCTTTTTTTATAAGTTTATATTTTTGTTATTAAAAAATAAATTATTTAAATTATATTTGTCTTACTCATAATTTATTTTGTAATTTATAAATCTATCATAATAAACTACTAAATAATTAAAATGAATATTTTAAATTATAATGAATACAAATAAAATTGAGATTTATATTTTATTATTCAGGATATATCTGTTTAATGGTTTAAGTATTTAGGTATTTTGTGGTTTATGAGTTTAGTGATTTAATTGTTTAGGCATTTAATGTTTTATAGTTTTTATTTAAAAAATGAAAAAACAAAAAATTTAATTTTTTAATTTTTTTAATTTTTGAAGGTTGTAACCTTTGAAAATATAATTATTTTATTTTATTTTTAAAATTAATATAATATTTACTTATAATAATCTTTATAATTATATATAATGTAAACTCAATATAAATAATTTTATTGATAGATATTATAATAATGATCAATAAATAAATTAATAAACTAGTATTTATAAGAATAATATACATTAAAATATAATTGTATAATCTAAAATGATTCAAAATCAAAATAAGATATATTATTAAATAATAAATTTATTATTTTTAAAATTGTGACTCTTTCTATAAGCATTTTTTTAATGAAAAATAAATTATTTAAATTAAATCTGTGTCACTAATAATTTATCTTGTAATTAATATTTCTATAAAAATAAACTGATAAATAATTAAAATGAATATTTAAAATTATAATGAATACTAATAAAAATGAGAATTATGATTCATTATTTAGACTATACTAATTTAATGTTTTGAATATTTATGAGCTTCGGGGATTAGGAGTTTTGTCATTTTAATTTATAGTCATTTAGTGGTTTATAGGTTTTATTTAAAAAATAAAATAAAAAAAGTATTTTTGTTATATTTACTCATTTTTGAAGGTTATAACCTTTAAAAATATAATAATTTTCAATTTTTTTTTGAAAAGTGAATACAATATGAAGTTAATAATAATAATAATAATTAAATATCATATAAATTCAATATAAATAATTTTATTGGTATATATTATAATAATGATCATAAAAAAAATAATAAACAATTATTAATAAGATAAATATTGTTTAAGATATATTTGCAAAACCTAAAATAATTCAATATCAAAGTGAAATATTTTACTAAATATTAATTTTAAATTTTTAAATTTTTGTATCCAGTTATATGCTTATATCTTTTTGATGAAAAATAATTTTTTAAA
>JAREIK010003548.1:86897-192441 GCA_029783825.1 Sapria himalayana
CATTATAATTTTAAATATACATTTTAATTATTTATTAGTTTATTATTATAGGTTTATAAATTACAAAATAAATTATGATAAAGACATTAATTTAAATAATTTATTTATAATAACAAAAATATAATGTTATACAAAAAGCAAAACATCAAAAAAATTATTATTAAGTAATATATTTTACTTTGATTTTGAATAAATTTAGATTTTGTAAATATATTTTAAATAATATCTATCTTATTAATAATAGTTTATTAAATTTTTTGATCATTATTATAATATCTAGCAATGTAATTATTTATATTGAATTTAAATGACTTATAATTATTAAGATTATTATAACTTAATATTATATTTACATTTGAAAAAAATTTAAAAATTATTATATTTTCAAAGGTTATAACCTTCAAAAATCAAAAAAATAATAAAAATAAATTTTTTCTTATATCATTGTTTAAATAAAACATATAAATCACTAAATGCCTAAACACTTAAACCTCTATACTCCTAAGCACAAAAGCCCCTAAATACTTAAACCTTTAAACTCGTAAACCTTAAATATAATTTAAATAATTTATTAAAATATTAATTACAAAATAAATTATGAGTGATACAAATATAATTTAAATAATTTATTTTTCATCAAAAAAAATAAGCTTATAAACAGAAGCAAAAAGAAAAAAAAATTATTATTTAGTAATAAATTTTACTTGGATTTTTAATATTTTTAGGTTTACAATTATATTTTAATTTATATCTATCATATTAATAATAGCTTATTAATTTATTTTTTGATAATTGATATCATATCTATCAATAAAATTATTTATATTTAGTTTATATTATATATTATAATGATTATTATTACTAAATATTGTATTCACATTTTTAAAAAATTTTAAAATTATTATATTTTCAAATGTTATAACCATTGAAAATGTGAAAAAATATCAAAAATAAATTTTTTGTTATTTCATTGTTTAAATAAAACTTAAAAACCACTAAATGCCTAAAAACATAAATCGCTAAAGTCATAAATGAAAAAACATCTAAATACTTAAAATATTAAACTGGTACACATTAATAATAATTCATAAATCTCATTTTAATTTTTATTCTGTATAATTTTAAATTTTTATTTTAATTATTTATCAGTTTATTTTTATAGAAATATTAATTACAAAATAAATTTTTAGTGAGATAGAACTAATTTAAATTAGACTGGTATACCCAAAATATATACGCTTATAAAAGAAGTAAACTTTTAAAAATAAAAAATTATTATGTTGTAATATATTAATTTAATTTTGAATCAATTTGGGTTTTGTAAATATTTTTTAATTAATATCTATCTTATTATTAATAGTTTATTAATTTATTTTTTGATCATTATTATAAAATATATCAATAAAATTTTTTATATTGAATTTATATGATATATAATTATTAAAATTATTATAATTAATATTATATTCACAGTTCAAAATATTTTAAATATTATTATATTTTCAAAGGTTATAACCTATGAAAATGACAAAAAATTACAAATTTTTTTTTGTTATTTTATTGTTTAAATAAAACATATAAACCACTAAATTCCTAAAAACATAAATCTCTAAATTACTAAATGACAAAACTTATAAATACATAAACTAGTAAACTGGTATACATTAATAATACATCATAAATCTCATTTTAATTTTTATTAAGTGTAATTTTAAATTTTTATTTTAATTATTTATCAATTTATTTTTTAGAAATATTAATTACAATATAAATTATTAGTGAAGAGATCTATTTTAAATAATTTATTTTTTAACAAAAAAAATATATATGCTTTTAAAAAGAGGCAAAATTTTAAAAACAAAAATTTATTATTTTGTAATTATTTTATTTTGATTTTGAATCATTTTAGTTTTTGCAATTATATTTTAATTTATATCATTCTTATTAATAATAGTTTATTAATTTTTTTTGATCATTATTATAATATCTATTAATATAATAATTCATATTGAGTTTAAATTATATATAATTATTAAGAATATTATAACTAAATATTATATTAACAATTAAAAAATTAAAAATTATTATATTTTCAAAGGTTATAACGTTCAGAAATTTTAAAAAGATAAAAAATTTAATTTTTTTATCTTTTTATTCTTTAAATAAAAACTATAAATCACTAAAGTCCTAAACACTTAAATCACTAAATCCCAAAACACCTAAATACTTATACCATTAAACTAGTATATCGTAAATAATAAATAATAAATCTCAATTTAATTTGTATTCATTATAATTTTAAATATTCATTTTAATTATTTATTAGTTTATTTTTATAGAATTATAAATTAAAAATAAATTATGTATGAGACAAATATAATTTAAATAATTTACTTTTAATAACAAAAAATATAAACTTATAAAAAAAGCAAAACATCAAAAAAATTATTATTTAGTATTATATTTTACTTTGATATTGAATCATTTTAGGTTTTTTAATTATATTTTAATTTATATCTTTCATATTAATAATATTTTATTAATTTATTTTTTGATAATTGATATAAAATTATCAATAAAATTATTTATATTTAGTTTATATTATATATAGTGATAATTATTATTTTTACTAAATATTGTATTCACATTTAAAAAAAATTTTAAAATTATTATATTTTGAAATGTTATGACATTTGAATATTTGAAAAAATATCAAAAATAAATTTTTTCTTATTTCATTGATTAAATAAAAGCTATAAACCATTAAATGCCTAAATACTTAAATCAAAAACTTCTAAATCTCGAAAACCCTAAATAGTTAAATTTTTTAAACAGGTATATCCTAAATAATAAATCTCATTTTTATTTTTTTCATTATAATTTTAAATATTTATTTTAATTATTTTTTGTTTATATTTATATAAATATTAATTACAAAATAAATTATAAGTTAGACAATTATAATTTATATAAATTATTTTTCAACAAAAAAATATAGATAAAATTATTAAAAGAAAAAAAATTAAAAACAAAAAATTATTATATAGTAATATATTTTACTTTGTTTATGAATCAATATAGGTTTAGTAATTATATTTTAATTGATACCTATATTATTAATAATAGATTATTAATTTATTTTTTGATAATTATTAGAACATTTATAAATAAAAATATTTATATTTAATTTATATGATATATAAAAATAACTATAAACCACTAAATGCATAAACAGTTAAATCAGTAAACTCCTAAACCACGTAATGCCTAAATATATAAATCATTAAACTGCTATATACTACTTAATAATTAATAAATCTAATTTTTATTTGTATTTATTATAATTTTAAATATTCTTTTTAAATATTTATTAGTTTTTTTATAGAAATATTTATAATAAAATAAAGTATGAGTGCGACAAATATAATTTAATTAATTTATTTTTAATAAATAAAAATATACGCTTATAATAAGAAGTATAAATTTTAAAATTAAAAATTATTATCAAGTAATATATTTTACTTTAATTTTGAATCAATATCTATCTTAATATTAATAGTTTATGAATTTAATTTTTGATCATTATTATAATTTCTATCAATAAAATTATGTATATTAAATTTATATTATATATAATTATAAATATTATTATAACTAAGTTTTGTATTCACATTTCAAAAAATTATAAATCTTATTATATTCACAAAGGTTATAACCTATGAAAATGAGAAAAAATTATAGCAAATTTTTTAGATATTTTATTTTTTTAAATAAAACGTATAAACAACTAAAAGCCTAAAAACATAAATCGCTAAAATCCTAAATGAAAAAACATATAAATACTTAAACCATTAAACTGGTATACAGTAATAATAAATCATAAATCTCATTTAAAATTTTATTCAGTATATTTTCAAATTTTTATTTTAATTATTTATCAGTTTATTTTTGTAGAAATATTAATTACAAAATAAATTATTAGTGAGACAGATGTAATTTAAATTAAACTGGTATCCCTAAATAATAAATCTCATTTTTTTTTCATTATAATTTTAAATATTCATTTTAATTATTTATTTGTTTATTTATATATAAATATTAATTATAAAATAAATTGAGTTAGACAAATATAATTTATATAAATTGTTTTTCTTCAAAAAATTATAGACAAACTTTTTCTAAGAAAAAAAAATTTATCGCAAAAAATTATTATATAGTAATATATTTTGCTTTGCTTCTGAATCATTTTAGGTTTTGTAATTATATATTAATTGATATCTATCATATTAATAATAGATTATTAATTTATTTTTTGATCATTATTAGAATATTTATCAATAAAATTGTTTATATTGAATTTATATGATATATAAATATAATGATTATTATAACTAAAAATTGTATTCACTTTTTAAAAAAATTTAAAAATTATTATATTTTGAAAGGTTATAACCTTTGAAAATATAAAAAAATAATAAAAATATATTTTTTGTTATTTTATTTTTTAAATATAATCTATAAACCACTAAAAGCCTATAAACATAAATTACTAAACTACTAAATGAAAAACCTCTAAATACTTAAACCATGAAACTAGTATACATTAATAATAAATAATAAATCTCATTTTAATTTTTATTCAGTATAATTTTAAAATTTATTTTAATTATTTATCACTTTACTTTTATAGAAATATTAATTAAAAAATAAATTTTTAATGAGACAGATCTAATTTAAATTAAATAGGTATCCCTAAATAATAAATAATAAATCTTATTTTTTTCATTATAATTTTAAATATTCATTTTAATTATTTATTTTATATATATATATATATATTAATTACAAAATGATTTATGAGTTACACAAATATAATTTATATAAATTAATTTTCATCAAAAAATTATAGATAAACTTTTAAAAAAAAGAAAAATTTCAAAATAAAAAATTTTTGTATAGTAATATATTTTGCTTTGCTTCTGAATCATTTTATGTTTTATAATTATATTTTAATTGATATCTATCTTATTAATAATATATTATTAACTTATTTTTTCATCATTATTAGAATTTTTATCAATAAAAATGTTTATATTTAATTTATATGATATATAAATATAATGATTAATATAACTAAATATTTTATTCTCTTTTGAAAAAAATTTTAAAATTATTATATTTTCAAAGGTTATAACCTTTGAAAATGTGAAAAAATAAAAAAAAATATTTTTTTTGTTATTATATTGTTTAAATAAAACCTACACACCACTTAATGCCTAAGCATTTAAATCACTAAACTACAAAATTTCGATACCTCTATATAGATAATCGTTTAAATCGGTATACCCTAGATAATAATTAATAAATGTCATTTTTTTTTCATTATAATTTAAAAAATTCATTTTGATTGTTTAGTTTTTTATTTTTATATATGTATTAATTATAAAATAAATTATTAGTTAAAAATATAATTTATAAAAATTATTTTTTCTCAAAAAATTGATAAGCTTATAAAAAGAATAAAAATTTAAAAACAAATAATTATTATTTAGTAATATATTTTTCTTTTATTTTGAATCATTTTAGGGTTTGATATTATATTTTAAGTAATATCAATCTTATTCATAATAGATTTTTAATTTATTTTTTGATAATTATTAGAATATCTATTAAAAAAATTGTTTATATTGAATTTATATGATATATAAATATTCTGATTATTATAACTAAATATTATATTCACATTTCAAAAAATTTTAAATATTAATTTATTTTTAATCATTATAACCTTTGAAAATCAGAAAAAATCTAAAAAAAAAAATTTTATTTCTATTATATAAATAAAACCTATAAACTACTAAATGCCTAAAAACATAAATTGAAAAACTTTTAAACGACAAAACTCGTAAATAATCAAACCAATAAACTGGTATACACATATAATAAATCATAAATCTCATTTTAATATGTATTCATTATAATTTTAAATATTCATTTCAATTATTTATTAGTTTATTTTTTATAGAAATATTAATTACAAACTAAA
This sequence comes from Sapria himalayana, assembly GCA_029783825.1. Taxonomy (NCBI): domain Eukaryota; kingdom Viridiplantae; phylum Streptophyta; class Magnoliopsida; order Malpighiales; family Rafflesiaceae; genus Sapria; species Sapria himalayana. The sequence continues at coordinate 92,944 of JAREIK010003548.1, forward strand.
TAATGAGCAAGAATAATATAATTTTAATAATTTATTTTTAATCAAAAAAATATAAGCTTATAAAAAGAAGTAAAAATCTAAAAACAAAAAAGTATTATTTAGTAATATATTTTACTTTGATTTTGAATCATTATATATAGGTTTTGCAATTATATTTTAATTGCTATCAATCTTATTAATAAAAGTTTATTAATTTATTATTTGATCATTTTTATAATATCCGACAATAAAATTACTTATATTCAATTTAAATGTCTTATAATTATTAAGTTATTATAACTAAATATTATATTTACATTTGAAAAAAATTTAAAAATTATTATATTTTTAAAGGTTATAACCTTCAAAAATGATAAAAAATCACAAAAATAATTTATTATTATTTTATTTTTAAAATAAAACTTATAAACCACAATATGCCTAAACATTTAAATGTATAGACTCCTAACACCAAAATTCCCTAAATACTTAAACCATTAAATCTATATAACTTAAATAATAAATTTCATATTTATTTGTATTTATTATAATTTTAAATATTCATTTTAATTATTTTTTAGTTTATTTTTATAAAAATATTAATTACAAATTAAATAATGAGCGCGACATATATAATTTAAATATATTATTTTTTATAAAAAAAAATAAGCTTATAAAAATAAACAAAATTTAAAAAATTTAAAATTTTATTTAGTAATATAATTTACTTTGATTTTGAATTATTTTGTTTTCAGCAAATATATTTTAATTAATATCTATCTTATTAATAATAGTTTATTATTATATTTTTTTATCATAATAATAATATATATTAATAAATTTCTTTATATTGAATTTACAACAAATATAATTTTCAAGTTTATTATCACTAAGTATTGTATTCATATTTATAACTTTTAAAAAATAATTATATTTTTAAATGTTATAACATTTGAAAATCACGAAAATTCATAAAAATAAATATTTTGTTATTTCATTGAATAAATAAAACCAATAAAATCCTAAATTTGTAAACATATAAATCAAGAAACTCATTAACCCTAAAACCACAAAAAACTTAAACAATAAAATAGTTATACCCTAAATAATAAATCATAAATCTCATTTTTTTAGTATTCATTTTAATTTTAAATATACATTTTAATTATTTATTAGTTTAATTTTATAGAAATACAAATTAAAAAAAAATTATTAGTGAGACAAATATAATTTAAATATTTTATTTTTCATCAAAAAATATATAGGCTTATAAATGGATAATATAATTTAAAAATTTAAAATTAATATTTCGAAAAATATTTCACTTTGATTTTAAATCATTTTAGGTTTTGAAAATATATTTTAAACAATATTTATCTTATTAATAATTGTTTATTACTTTTTATGATCATATTATAAAATATATTAATAAAATAGTTTATATTGAATTTATATGATATATAATTATTATGATTATTATAACTTCATATTATATTCACTTTTCAAAAAAAATTAAAAATTATTATATTTTCAAAGGTTATAACATTCAAAAATTAGAAAAAATAACAAAAATAATTTTTTTGTTATTTTATTTTTTATATAAAACCTATAAACCACTAAATGACTAAATTCTAAAATGACTAAACTCCTAAACCCCGAAGCCCATAAATACATTAAACATTAAATTAGTATAGTCCAAATAATAAATCATAAATCTAATCTTTATTAGTATTCATTATAATTTTAAATATTCATTTTAATTATTTATCAGTTTATTTTTATAGAAATATTAATTACAAAATAAATTATTAGTGCGACGTATATAGTTTAAATAATTTATTATTCATTAAAAAAATGCTTATAAATAAGCTAAATTTTTAAAAATAAATAAATATTATTTAGTAATATATCTTATTTTGATTTTGAATCATTTTAGATTTTGCAATCATATTTTAATTTAAATCATTCTTATAAATACTAGTTTATTAATTTATTTATTGATCATTATTATAATATCTCTCAATAAATTTAAGATTTATAATTATTAAGATTATTATATTTTCACATTTATTAAGATTTATAATTTAAGATTTATAATTATTATAATATATTGAGTTTACATTATATATAATTATTAAGATTATTATAACTAATTATTATTTTCACATTTAAAAAATTTAAAAATAATTATATTTTCAAAGGTTTTAACTTTCAGAAATTAAAAAAAAATCAAAAATTTAAATTTTTTGTTTTTTAATTCTTTAAATAAAAACTATAAATCACTAAAGGTCTAAATAATTAAATCACTAAACTCCTAAACCACAAAACACCTAAATATTTAAACCATTAAACCGGTATATCCTGAATAATAAATAATAAATCTTTATTTTATTTGTATTCTTTATAATTTTAAATATTCATTTTAATTATTTATTAGTTTATTATTATAGAATTATAAATTACAAAATAAATTATGAGTAAGACAAAAATAATTTAAATAATTTATTTTTAATAACAAAAATATAAACTTATAAAAAAAGCAAAACATAAAAAAAATTATTATTTAGTAATATATATTAATTTGATTTGAATAAATTTAGATTTTGCTAATACTTTTTAAATAATATCTATTTTATAATTAATAGTTTATTAATTTATTTTTTGATCATTATTATAATATCTAGTAATATAATTATTTATATTGAATTTAAATGACTTATATTTATGAAGATTATTATAAATAAATATTATATTTACTTTTGAAAAAAATTTAAAAATTATTATATTTTCAAAGATATAACCTTCAAAAATTAGAAAAAATAATAAAAATAAATTTTTTGTTATATCATTGTTTAAATAAAACTTATAAACCACTAAATACCTAAACACTTAAACCTGTAAATTCCTAAACACAAAAGCCTCTAAATACTTAAATCTTTAAACTCGTAAACCTTAACTATAATTTAAATAATTTATTAAAATATTAATGACAAAATAAATTATGAATGATACAAATTTAATTTAAATAATTTATTTTTCATCAAAAAAATATATCTGCTTATAAAAAGAAGCAAAAACTAAAAAACAAAAATTATTATTTAATAATAAATTTTACTTTTATTTTGAATAATTTTAGCTTTTTCAATTATATTTTAATTTACATCTATCATATTAATAATAACATATTAATTTATTTTTGATAATTGATTTAATATCTATCAATAAAATTCTTTATATTTTGTTTAGATTAGATATAATTATAATGATTATTATTACAAAATATTGTATTCACATTTTTAAAAAATTTTAATATTAATATATTTTCAAATGTCAATCTTTGAAAATGTGAGAAAATATAAAAAATAATTTTTTTTTGTTATTTCATTATTTAAATAAATCCTATAAACCACTAAATGCCTAAACATTTAAATCAATAACTCCTAAATCTCTAAAAACCTAAAAAGATATTCCTTTTAAACTAGTATACCCTAAATATTTAATAATAAATCTCAATATTTTTTTTTCATTTTAATTTAAAATATTCATTTTAATTATTTATTCGTTTAATTTTATATAAATATTAATTACAAAATAAATTATGAGTTAGACAAATATAATTTTTATAAATTATTTTTCATCGAAAAATATAGATAAACTTATAAAAATAATAAAAAATTTTAAAACAAAAATTTATTATATGGTAATATATTTTGCTCTCCTTCTGAATCATTTTAGATTTTGTATTTATATTTTAATTGATATCTATCTTATTAATAATTGTTTATTAATTTATTTTTTCATCATTATTAGAATATTTATCAATAAAATTATTTATATTGAATTTATGATATATAAAAATTATGATTATTATAACTAAATATTAAATTCACTTTTGACAAAATTTAAAAATTATTATATTTCCAAATGTTATAACATTTGGAAATATGAAAAAATAATAAAAATAAATTTTATGTTATTTTATTTTTTAAATAAAACCTATAAACCTCTAAATGCATACACAGTTATATCAATAAACTCTTAAACCACGTAATTCCTAAATACATAAACCATTAAACCACTATATACTACTTAATAATTATTAAATTTAATTTTTATTTTAATTTATTATTATTTTAAATATTCATTTTAATTATTTATTAGTTTATTATTTTATATAGTAATATATATAGTAATATATATTACTATATATATTACTATATATATTACTATATATATAGTAATATATTTTGCTTTGCTTATGAATCATTTTATGTTTTGTAATTATATTTTAATTGATATTTATCTTATTAATAATTGATTATTATTTTACTTTTTGATAATTATTAGAATATTTATCATTAAAATTATTTATATTGAATTTATATAAAATTTAAATATAATGATTATTATAACTAAAAATTGAATTCACTTTTGAAAAAAATTTCAAATGTATTATATTTTCAAAGGTTATAACCTTTGAAAATATCAAAAAATAATAAAAATAAATGTTATGTTTTTTTATTTTTTAAATAAAACCTATTAAGCACTAAATGCATACCCAATTAAATTAGTAAACACCTAAACCCATTCATACCTAAATACATAAACCATTAAACTGCTATATAATACATAATAATTAATAAATCTAATTTTAATTTCTATTTATTATAGTTTATATATTCATTTTAATTATTTATTAGTTTATTTTTATAGAAATATTTATTATAAAATAAATTATGAGTGCGAAAAATATAATTTAAATAATTTTTATTTCATCAAAAAAATATATACGCTTATAAAAGAAGTAAAAATTTAAAAATTAAAAATTATTATCGAGTAATATATTTTACTTTAATTTTGAATCAATTTGGATTTTGTAAATATTTTTTAATAAATATATATCTTATTATTAATAGTTTATTAATTTAATTTTTGAACATTACTATAATATCTATCAATAAAATTATTTATATTGAATTTATATCAAATATAATTATAAATATTATTATAATTAATGATAATATTCACATTTTAAAAAATTTTAAATATTATTTTATTTTCAAAGGTTATAACCAATGAAAATGAGAAAAAATTATAGAATTTTTTTTATATTTTATTATTTTAATAAAACCTATAAACCACTAAATGCCTAAAAACCTAAATCGCTAAACTCCTAAAAGACAAAACCTCTAATTACTTAAACTATTAAACTAGTATACTTTAATAATAAATCATAAATATCATTTTAATTTTTATTCAGTATAATTTTAAATTTTTATTTTAATTAATTTTCAGTTTATTTTTATATAAATATTAATTACAAATAAGACAGATCTAATTTAAATTAGACTGGTATACCCTAAATAATAAATAATAAAACTCATTTTTTTTCATTATAATTTTAAATTTTCATTTTAATTATTTTTTTGTATATTTTTATATAATTATTAATTACAAAATAAATTATGAGTTACACAAATATAATTTATATAAATTATTTTTGATCATAAAATTATAAATAAACTTTTTAAAAGAAAAACAAATTTCAAAACAAAAAATTATTATATAGTAATATATTTTGCTTTTCTTCTTAAAAATTTTAATATTTGTAATTATATATTAAATGATTTCTATCTTATTAATAATAGATTATTAATTTATTTTTAGCTCAATATTAGAATATTTATCAAAAAGAATGTTTATAATTAATTTATATGATATATAAATATAATGATTATTATGACTAAATATTATATTCACTTTTGAAAAAAATTTTAAAATTATCATATTTTCTAAGGTTACCTTTGAAAAAGTGAAAAAATAAAAAAAAAATATTTTTTTTATTATTTCATCGTTTAAATAAAACAAATACACCACTAAATGCCTAAACACTTAAATGACTAAACTACAAAATCCCGATACCCCTATATAGATAATCCTTTAAACGGGTATTCACTAAAAAATAATTAATAAATATCATTTTTATTTGTTTTCATTATAATTTATAAAAATCATTTTGATTGTTTAGTTTTTTATTTAAATATATATATATTAATTATAAAATAAATTATGAGTTAAAAATATAATTTATTAAAAATATTTTTCATCAAAAAATTGATAAGCTTATAAAAAGAATAAAAATTTAAAAACAAATAATTATTATTAAGTAATATATTTTGCTTTGCTTTTGAATCATTTTCTACTTTGATATTATATTTTAAGAAATATCTATCTTATTCATAATAGATATTTAATTTATTTTTTGATAATTATTAGAAAATCTATTAATAAAATTGTTTATATTGAATTTATATGATATATAATTATTATGATTATTATAAATAAATTTTTATTCACTTTTGAAAAAAAAATTTAAAAATTATTTATTTTCAAATGTTATAATCTTTGAAAATATCAAAAAATAATAAAAATAATTTTTTTTTTCTTAAATAAAACTTATAAACCACTAAATGCATACATAATTAAATCAAAAAAAATTTAAACCCCGTAATGCCTAAATACATAAACAATTAAACTACAATATACTACTTAATAATTAATAAATCTAGTTTTTATTTCTATTTATTATAATTTTAAAATTCATTTTAATTATTTATTAGATTATTTTTATTGAAATATTTATTTCAAAATAAAGTATGAGTGCGACAAATATAATTTAATTAATTTATTTTTAATAAAAAAAAATATATGGTTCTAAAAGAAGTAAAAATTTAAAAATTAAAAATTATTATCTAGTAATATATTTTACTTTAATTTTGAATCAATTTGGGTTTTGTAAAAATTTTTTAATTAATATCTATCTTATTATTAATAGTTTACTAATTTAATTTTTGATCATTATTATAATATCTAGCAATAAAATTGTTTAGATTGAATTTATATGATATATAATTAATAATATTATTATAACTAAATATTATATTCACATTTCAAAAAATGTTAAATATAATAATATTTTCAAAGGTATACGCATGCCTTTCAAAAAATGTTAAATATTATTATTCTCACATATGTTAAATATAATTTATTTTGTAATAAATACTTAGTAATATATTTTATTTTATTTTGAATCAATTTGGGTTTTGTAAATATTTTTTAATTAATATCTATCTTTTTATTAATAGTTTATTAATTTAAATTTTGATCATTATTATATTATCTATCAATAAAATTGTTTATATTGAATTTATATGATATATAATTATTATGATTATTATAAATAAATATTTTTCACTTTTGAAAAAAATTTAAAAATTATTTATTTTCAAGGGTTATAATCTTTGAAAATATCAAAAAATAATAAAAATTATTTTTTTTATTTTTTTTCTTAAATAAAACATATAAACAACTAAATGCATACATAATTAAATCAGTAAAATTTTAAGCCCCGTAATGTCTAAATACATAAACAATTAAACTACTATATACTCCTTAATAATTAAAAAATCTAGTTTTTATTCCTATTTATTTTAATTTTAAATATTCATTTTAATTATTTATTAGATTATTTTTATTGAAATATTTATTACAAAATAAAGTATTAGTGCGACAAATATAATTTAATTAATTTATTTTTAATAAAAAAAATATACGGTTTTAAAAGAAGTAAAAATTTAAAAATTAAAAATTATTATCCATTAATATATTTTACTTTAATTTTGAATCAATTTGGGTTATGTAAATATTTTTTAATTAATATATATCTTTTTATTAATAGTTTATTAATTTAATTTTTGATCATTATTATATTATCTATCAATAAAATTGTTTATATTGAATTTATATAATTTATAATTATTAATAATATTAAAACTAAATATTGTATTCACATTTCAAAAAATTATAAATATTATTATATTTTCAAAGTTTATAACCTATGAAAATAATAACAAATTATAGAAATTTTTTTTGGTATTTTATTTTTTTATATAAAACCTCTAAATCACTAAAAGCCTAAAAACATAAATCGCTAAACTCCTACGACAAAACCTATAAATACTTAAACTATTAAACTCGTATACATTAATAATAAATCCTAAATCTCATTTTAATTTTTATTCAGTATAATTTTAAATTTTTATTTTAATTATTTGTCAGTTTATTTTTATAGAAATATTAAATACAAAATAAATTATTAGTTAGACGGATTTAATTTAAATTAAACTGGTATAACTAAATAAAAAATAATAAATCTCATTTTTTTCAATATAATTTTAAATATTATTTTTAATTATTTATTTGTTTATTTATATATAAATATTAATTACAAAATAAATTGAGTTTGACAAATATAATTTATATAAATTATTTTTCATAAAAAAATTATTGATAAACTTTTTAAAAGAAAGAAAAAATTCAATAAAAAAATTATTATACAGTAATATATTTTGCTTTTCTTCTGAATCATTTTTGGTTTTGTTATTATATTTTAATTGATATCTACCTTATTAATAATAGATTATTAATTTATTTTTTGATCATTATTAGAATATTTATCAATAAAATTGTTTATATTGAATTTATATGATATATAAATATAATGATTTTTATAACTAAATATTGTATTCACATTTAAAAAAAATATAAAAATTATTATATTTTCAAAGGTTATAACCATTGAAAATATCAAAAAATAATAAAAATAAATTTTTTATTATTTTAATTTTTTAAAAAACTTATAAACTATTAAATGCATAAGCAGTTAAATATGTAAACTCCTAATCGTCATAATGCATAAATACATAAACCATTAAACAGCTATATACTACTTAATAATTAATAAATCTAATTTTTATTTCTCTTTATTATAATTTTAAATATTCATTTTAATTATTTATTAGTTTATTTTTATTGAAATATTTATTACAAAATAAAGTATGAGTGCGACAATTATAATTTTATTAATTTATTTTTAATAAAAAAAATATACGGATATAAAAGAATTAAACATTTAAAAATTAAAAATTATTATCTTGTAATATATTTTACTTTAATTTCGAATCAATTTGGGTTTTGTAAATATTTTTTAAATTAATATCAATCTTTTTATTAATAGTTTATTAATTTAAATTTTAATCATTATTATATTATCTATCAATAAAATTATTTATATTGAATTTATATGATATATATTTATTAATATTATTATATCTAAATAATGTATTCACATTTGAAAAAAATTTAAATATTATTATATTTTCAAAGGTTATAACCTATGAAAATGAGAAAAAATTATAGAAATTGTTTTTGTTATTTTATTTTTTTTAAATAAAACGTATAAACCACTAAAAGCCTAAAAACATAAATTGCTAAAATCCTAAATTAAAAAACCTTTAAATACTTAATCCATTAAACTGGTATATAGTAATAATAAATCATAAATCTCATTTTAAATTTTATTCAGTATAAATTTAAATTTTTATTTTAAATATTTATCATTTTATTTTTATGAAAATATTAATTACAAAATAAATTATTAGTGAAAAATATCTAATTTAAATTAAACTAGTATCCCTAAATAATAAATAATAAATAATAAATCTCATTTTTTTTCATTATAATTTTAAATATTCATTTTAATAATTTAATTGTTTATTTTTATAAATATATTAATTACACAATAAATTGAGCTAGACAAAAATAATTTATATAAATTATTTTTCATCAAAAATTTATAGATAAACTTTTTAAAAGAAAAAAAATTTTCAAAACAAAAAATTATTATATAGTAATATATTTTGCTTTGCTTCTAAATCATTTTAGGTTTTGTAATTATATTTTATTTGATATATATCTTATTAATAATAGGTTATTAATTTATTTTTTTATCATTATTAGAATATTTATCAATAAAATTGTTTATATTGAATTTACATGATATATAATTATAAATATTATAATAACTAAATATTATATTTACATTTGAAAATAATTTAAAAATTATTATATTTTTAAAGGTTATCATCTTTGAAAATGAGATAGAATCAGAAAAATAATTTTTTTGTTATTTTATTATTTATATAAAACCTATAAACTAATAAATGCCTAAATTCTTAAATCATTAAACTCTTAAACCCTAAAACACCAAAAACCTTAAATACTTAATCAATTAAACCATCTTTAAAGGTTTAAGTATTTATAAATAATATATAAATATCTATCAATAAATAATAGTTTATTAATTTATTTTTTGATCATTATAATATTTATATTTATATTTAGTTTATTAATATCTATCAATAAAATTGTTTATTTTTAATTTACATGATATATAATTATTAAGTTTATTATAATTAAATTTGTATTCCCATTTGAAAAAAAATTAAAAAATTATTATATTTATAAAGGTTATAACCTTCAAAATTGATAAAAAAATTGATAAATAATCTTTTTGTTATTCCATTATTTAAATAAAACATATAAACTACTAAATGCCTAAATGCTTAAATTACTAAACTACTAAACTCCTAAATACTTAAACAATTAAACCGGTATACCCTAAATAATTAATCATAAATCTCATATATATTTGTATTCATTATAATTTTAATATTCATTTTAATTATTTATTAGATTATTTTTATAAAAATATTAATTGCAAAATAAAATTATGAATGAGACAAATATAATTTAAATAATTTATCTTCATCAAAAAAATTTATAAGCATATAAAAAGATCAAAAATTTAAAAATATAAAATAATTATTTAGTAATATATTTTACTTTGATTTTGAATCATTTTAGGTTTTGCAAATATAATTTAATTAATATCTATCTTATTAATAATAGTTTATTAATCTATTTTATGATCAGTATTATAATATCGATCAATAAAATTATTTATATTTAATTTACATGATATTTAAGTTTTATAATTATTATAATTAAATATTGTATTAACATTTGAAAAAAAAATAAAAATTATAATATTTTCAATGGTTATAACCTTGAAAATGAGAAAAAATCATAAAAATAATTTTTTTGTCATTTAATTATTTAAATAAAACCTATAAACCACAAAATACCTAAATACTTAAATTACTAAACTCCTAAACCTTAATACTGCTGCACCACACACACATAGCGACTGACCATAGTACACACGTGCACATATTCTTGTCCATTTTGGTGTAGCATTTAGAGGGGCCATCAAGTCTTGGAAGCAGCCATAAGTATGGGCCACCAGCTTGTAGAGGGCCCCACTAGTAAGCCGGAATGATAACATTCAGACAACTGACTAGACCGAGCAAAGTGGTTGGGAATAAACCCATGAGTAGCTAGGAGTTGGTCCCACTTACCCTATCAGGCAGCATAGAGGGCCACCAAACCGTCGCCCACAGGAGTATCGAGTAATCCAAGATTAATTGGAGAGACGAAAAAATCACAAGCATCACCAAGCGGGGCCAGTAAGCAATGGAGTCCAGACCAGCCACACGGGAGCGAAAGATTCAAACTTATAGTTTATGTTTGTAGTCTTATTTGTATTTTTTAACTTTGTATGCACCATGTACTTGTAGAGATGGATCATGACATACTCACACACACAATCTTGTCTGTTCTCTATGTAGCATGCAATGAGGGAAACTGGACCCATGAGTATCTCTAAGTGGGGCCCACTAATGCATTTTGTAAATACACATTAGGCTATGCTACACTCCAGGGAGCAGAAGACCTATCTTTATAGCATTTTGTTATTTTACACTTATTCTAGCTTGGTTGTACGCGTAGATAATTAGACTATGAGATGGAACTCATCACACATGCACACCGATGCATGCATATTTGTTGATATTTTGTTGGTGCAACATACAGTCACTTCTTGGAGCTCACGGGGAAGCATTTTAACCTAAGAGATACTCTTTTGAAGATCATTGGAGCAAGAGAATATGGAATTCAGAGGTGAGAATGAATTAACAAAGTGCCGTAGATATGGACTTGTGGATTTATGTGTATTCAGTTTTACATGTATTCCATTGCATAGCAATGACATAGGCAAACGCTTGATGCTGCATGTCACACACAAGCACAATCTTATATTTTCATAGATTTAATATGGTGCATCATTCAGGTTCCTCCAAAAGGCTTGGACAAATCCGAATGGAAAGGATGCAGTGCGCATAATGACTCAATGCCAACTTTGAAGTATGGGAATGCCAGGTTATTTTGTTGTTTTCGTACGCTTGGAATTATTAGGCATTATGTTTTTTCATGTATTTTATGCATAGAATCATTAAGGTGCATAGGATTTGGTGGGCTGGCCTAAATTAGTCAGCTTTTTAGTCTCTTGTATGTTGTGTGCCTAAATGATAAATAAAGTGTGTATTTTTTAAAAAAAAACCATAAACCCTAAACTTTAAATCCTAAACCTTAAACCATAAACTATAACCCTAATTCATAAACCCTAAATCCTAAATATCATGCTTTGCACTTTTATAATCAAATGACTAAATGTTAAATTTAAATTGAAATTCACAACTTTTAGGAATGTGATAGATTTATCTTTTTGTATATGTAACACAACGTCATGAATCAAGGGGTGAGTTATGGATTCAGTCTCTTTCTTGCTTTAGATTATTGTAGCATTAACAATGGTCATGATTGTATATTTTGTCTCTAAAACAAAAAATCTTATCGATAAGAATATGCCATAACTTGTGTCTCTCTATTGATCATATTGTTATGGCACTAAGAATGAACATGAATACATATTTAATCACTATATACTGGGTCACAGTATTGGATATGACCATAGCTTGTAAATTTTATCTTTATAATGCAAAATCATTGCAGTAGGAATGATTGAAACTTTGGACATTCCTCAAGAGCAAAATTCATGACCCTAGAAATAGTTAAAGCTCGAGTACTACTCTTTATAACGTTCTATAGCTAAAATTCTAGGGATTGGAAATATCACAATGGCTTTTTCCTTTGATTTGTGACCTCAAATGTCAATATGCAATACTAATATTTTGAGCAATGATTAAAACCTTTTATACATTTGAATATGATTCATTTACACCTTTTTGGGTATTGTGAGCTTGTATACATAACTCATTTAATATAAAAATAAAGAAATGATTCTTTTCATATCCATGAGGATATAAAAAATGGCTTGGACATGCCAATAAAATAAATTTTTTGATTCTTGATTGATAAAGAACCCATACTTCTTGCCCTCCTCAAACCACCATGGGGCTAGTTTGTTCTACTAGGCTACAAGGTGGTTATTTTTTTAGAGGTGAACCATGTTTTAAAGAAATTGCTTTGAGTGTGTGCATGAGAGATATTTTAGAAGAAATTACAATAATCAATATAAATAGGATCCTCAACAACTAGCTATTTCAACACATAGGGGTACAACTTTGATTTAGTCTGTTAGCGTACATGAGTCAAATTACCTTTGATAGCCCAGTGATTCAACATCAAATATGATGAGACATAATAGAGATAAAGTAAAAGTTCCTATTATTTTGGTTAGAGCTTTAGCAATCATTCTAGAGTTGAGAGAGGAACAAAATAAATTATTTTAATTATTCAATATATTTTAAATTTTTATTTTAATTATTTATCAGTTTATTTTTATAGAAATATTAATTACAAAATAAATTATTAGTGATACATATCTAATTTAAATTAAACCGGAATATCCTAAATATAAAAGAATAGATCAATTTTTTTTTCATTTTAATTTAAAATATTCCAATTTTATTATTTATTTGTTTATTTTTATATAAATATTAATAACAAAATAAATTATGAGTTACACCAATATAATTTATATAAATTTTTTTTATCAAAATAATATAGATAAACTTTTTAAAAGAAAAAAAAAATTCAAAAAAAAAAATTATTATATAATAATATATTTTGCTTTGCTTCTGAATCATTTTAGGTTTTATAAATATATTTTAGTTGATATCTATATTATTAATTATAGATTATTAAGTTATTTTTTCATCATTATTAGAATATTTATCAATAAAAATGTTTATATTGAATTTATATGATATATAAATATAATGATTATTATAACTAAATATTGTATTCACTTTTGAAAAAAATTTTAAAATTATAACATTTTCAAAGGTTATAACCTTTGAAAATGTGAAAAAATAAAAAAAATTAAATTTTTTGTTATTTCATTTTTTAAATGAAACTTATAGATCATTAAATACTTACTTACTTAAATCAGTAAGCTCATAAATCCCGAAACATGAAAATACATAAACCTTTTAACAGCTATATACTACTTAATAAATAATAAATCTCATTTTTATTTCTATTTATTATAATTTTAAATATTATTTTTAATTATTTATAGTTTAATTTTTTAGAAAAATTAATTACAAAATAAATTTCGAGTGAGACAAATATTATTTAAATAATTTATTTTAATAAAAAAAATATAAGCTTATTAAAAGAAAGAAAATTTTAAAAATTAAATATTATTATTTAGTAATATATTTTGATTTGATTTTGAATCATTTTGTGTCATTTAAATATATTTTAATTAATATTAATATTATTAATAAGAGTTTATTAATTTAATTTTTGATCATTATTATAATATCTATCATTAAAATTATTTATATTGAATTAATATGATATATAATTAGTAAGATTAATATAATTATACATGATATTCACATTTCAATAAATTTTAAAAATTATTTTATTTTCAATGGTTATAACCGTTGATAAACATAAAAAATCAAAAATAGAATTTTAAATTTTTATTATATAAATAAAACCTATAAACCACTAAAAAATCAAACCATAAAATTAGTTTACCATATATAATAAATCATAAATCTCATTTTAATTTATATTCAATATAATTTTAAATATTAATTTTAATTATTTATTAGTTTATTTTTTATAGAAATATCAATCACAAAATAAATAATGAGTGAGACAAATATAATTTTAAAAATTTATTTTAAATCAAAAAAAATAATCTTATATAAAGAAGTAAAAATTTAAAAACAAAAAATTATTATTTAATAATATATTTTACTTTTATTTTGAATCATTATATATAGGTTTTGCTATTACATTTTAATTGCGATCAATCTTATTAATAATAGTTTATTAATTTTTAATTGATCATTTTAATAATATCGAACAATAAAATTACTTATATTCATTTAAAATGTCTTATAATTATTAAGTTATTATAACTAAATATTATATTTACATTTGAAAAAAATTTAAAAATTATAATATTTTCAAAGTTTATAACCTTCAAAAATGATAAAAATCACAAAAATAATTTTTTTATTATTTAAATAAAACTTATAAACCACTAAATGCCTAAATATTTAAATCTCTATACTCCTAAACCCCAAAACCCCCTAAATACTTAAACCATTAAACCTATATAACATAAATAATAAATAATAAATCTCATTTTTATTTGTATTCATTATTATTTTAAATATTCATTTTAATTATTTTTTAGTTTATTTTTATAGAAATATTAACTACAAAATAAATAATGAGTGAGACAAATATAATTTAAATAAATTATTTTTTATGAAAAAAGATATAAGCTTATAACAATAAACAAAATTTCAAAAATTTAAAATTTTATTTAGTAATATAATTTACTTTGATTTTGAATTATTTTGGGTTCTGCAAATATATTTTAATTAATATCTATCTTATTAATAATAGTTTATTAATTTATTTGTTGATCATCAAAATAATATATATTAATAAAATTTTGTATATTGAATTTACATCAAATATAATTATTAAGATTATTATAACTAAGTATTGTATTCATATTTTAGAACTATTAAAAAATTATTATATTTTCAAAGGTTATAACCTTTGAAAATCACAAAAATTCATAAAAATAAATTTTTTGTTATTTCATTGATTAAATAAAACCTATAAACACCTAAATGTGCAAACATATAAATCAATAAACTCATTAACCCCAAAACCATAAAAAACATAAACAATTAAAAAGTTATACGCTAAATAATAAATCATAAATTTCATTTTTATTAGTATTCATTATAATTTTAAATATACATTTTAATTATTTATTAGTTTAATTTTATAGAAATATAAATTAAAATATAAATTATTTGTGAGACAAATATAATTTAAATAATTTATTTTCCATTAAAACATATATAGGCTTATAAATGGATACAAAAATTTAAAAAATTAAAATTAATATTTAGTAAAATATTTAACTTTGATTTTGAGTGATTTTAGGTTTTGCAAATATATTTTAAACAATATTTATTTTATTAATAATTGGTTATTACTTTTTTATGATCATTATTATAATAAATATCAATAAAATAGTATATATTGAATTTATATTATATATAATTATTATGATTATTATAACTTCATATTGTATTCACTTTTCAAAAAAAATTTAAAAATTATTATATTTTCAAAGGTTATAACCTTCAAAAATGAGAAAAAATAACAAAAATAAATTTTTTGTTATTTTATTTTTTATATAAAACCTATAAACTACTAAATGACTAAATACTAAAATGACTAAACTTTTAAACCCCGAAGCCCATAAATACTTAAAACATTAAATTAGTATAGTCTAAATAATAAATCCTAAATCTTAGTTTTATTAGTATTCATTATAATTTTAAATATCCATTTTAATTATTTATCAGTTTTTTTATTGAAATATTAATTACAAAATATAATATTAGTGCGACATATTTAATTTAAATAATTTATTTTTAATCAAAAAAATGCTCATAAAAAGAGGCACAATTTTAAAAATAAAAAATTATTATTTAATAATATATCTTATTTCGATTTTGAATCATTTTAGATTTTACAATTATATTTTAATTTTCATCATTCTTATAAATACATGTTTATTAATTTATTTATTAATCATTATTATAATATCTATCAATAAAATTATTTATATTGAGTTTACATTATATATAATTATTAAGATTATTATAACTAAATATTATATTCACATTTAAAAAAAATTAAAATTATTATATTTTCAAAGGTTACAACTTTCAAAAATTAAAAAAAATCAAAATATTAAATTTTTTGTTTTTTAATTCTTTAAATAAAAACTATAAATCACTAAAGGTCTAAACAAATAAATCACTAAACTCCTAAACCACAAAACACCTAAATACTTAAACCATTTAACCGGTGTATCCTGAATAATAAATAATAAATAATAAATAATAAATAATAAATAATAAATAATAAATAATAAATCTCAATTTTATTTGTATTCATTATAATTTTAAATATTCATTTTAATTATTTAGTAGTTTATTATTATAGAATTATAAATTACAAAATAAATTATGAGTAAGACAAATATAATTTAAATAATTTATTTTTAATTACAAAAATATAAATTTATAAAAAAAGCAAAACATTAAAAAAATTATTATTTAGTAATATATTTTATTGATTTAAATAATACGTTAAAAAAATTATTAAAAAAGCAAAAAATAAAAAATACTTTTTAAATAATAACTATTTTATTAATAATAGTTTATTAATTTATTTTTTGATCATAATTATAATATCTAGCAATATAATTATTTATATTGAATTTAAATGAATTATAATTATGAAGATTATTATAAATAAATATTATATTTACATTTGAAAAAAAATTAAAAATTATTATATTTTCAAAGGACATAATCTTCAAAAAATAGAAAAAATAATATAATTAAATTTTTTGCGATATCATTATTTAAATAAAACTTATAAACCACTAAATGCCTAAACACTTAAACATATAAACTCCTAAAAACAAAAGCCCATAAATACTTAAACCTTTAAACTCGTAAGCCTTAAATATAATTTAAATAATTTATTGAAATATTAATTACAAAATAAATTATGAGTGATACAAAAAAAATTTAAATAATTTATTTTTAATCAAAAATATATATAATCTTATAAAATTAGTCAAAAACTAAAAAACAAAAATTATTATTTAGTAATAAAATTACTTTGATTTTTAATCATTTTAGTTTTTGTAATTAAATTTTAATTTATATCTATCATATTAATAATTGTTTATTAATTTATTTTTTGATAATTGATATAATATCTATCAATAAAATTGTTTATATTTTGTTGATATTATATATAATTATAATTATTATTATTACTAAATATTGAATTAACATTTTTTAAAAATTTTAAAATTATTATATTTTCAAATGTTATAATCTTTGAAAATTTGAAAAAATATCAAAAATAAATTTTTTGTTATTTCATTATTTAAATAAAACCTATAAACCACTAAATGCCTAAAATCATAAATTGCTAAACTCCTAAATGACAAAATCTTTAAATACTTAAATCATTAAATTGGTATACATTAATAATAAATCATAAATCTCAATTTAATTTTTATTAAGTATAATTTTAAATTTTTATTTTAATTATTTATTAGTTTATTTTTATAGAAATATTAATTACAAAAAAAAAGTATTTGAGAGACAGATATAATTTAAATTAAACCGGTATACTCTAAATAATAAATAATAAATGTCATTTCTTTTCAATATAATTTTAAATATTCATTTTAATTATTTATTTGTTTATTTCTATATAAATATTAATTACAAATTAAAGAATAAGTTATATAAATATAATTTATATAAATTATTTTTAAACAAAAAAATATAGATAAACTAATTAAAAGAAGAAAAAAACTAAAAATAAAAAATTATTATATCGTAATATATTTTTCTTTGTTTCTGAATCATTTTAGGTTTTGTAATTATATTTTAATTGATATCTAACTTATTTATAATAGATTATGAAATTATTTTTTTATCATTATTATAATATTTATCAATAAAAATGTTTATATTGAATTTATATGATATATATATTTAATAATTATTATAACTAAATATTATATTCATTTTTAAAAAAAATTTAAAATTTTTATATTTTCAAAGATTATAATCTTTTAACATGTGAAAAATAAAAAAAATATATATATTTTTTAATTTTATTGTTTAAATAAAACCTATAAACGACTAAATGCCTAAACACTTAAATCACTAAACTAGAAAATCCCGATACCCCTATATAGATAATCTTTTAAACTGGTATACCCTAAATAATAATTAATAAATATCATTTTTATTTGTTTTCATTATAATTTAAAAAATTCATTTTGATTCTTTAGTTTTTTATTTATATATATATATTAATTATAAAATAAATTATGAGTTAAAAATATAATTTATAAAAATTATTTTTCATCAAATAATAGATAAGCTTATAAAAATAATAAAAATTTAAAAACAAATAATTATTATTAAGTAATATATTTTGCTTTGCTTTTGAATCATTTTAGGTTTTGATATTATATTTTAAGTAATATCAATCTTTTTCATAATAAATTTTTAATTTATTTTTTGATAATTATTAGAATATCTATCAATAAAATTTTTTCTATTGAATTTATATGATATATAATTATTATGATTATTATAAATAAATATTTATTCACTTTTTGAAAAAAAATTAAAAATTATTATATTTTCTTAGGTTAACCTTTGAAAATATCAAAAAATAATTTTTTTTATATTTTATTTTTTAAATAAAAACTATAAAACATTAAATGCATACACAGTTAAATCAGTAAACTCTTAAACCCCATAATGCCTAAAAACATAAACAATTAAACTTCTATATACTACTTAATAATTATTAAATCGAATTTTTATTTCTATTTATTATACTTTTAAATATTCATTTTAATTAATTATTAGTTTATTTTTATAGAAATATTTATTACAAAATAAAGTATAAGTGGGACGGATCTAATTTAAATTAAACCGGTATACCTAAATAATAAATAATAAATCTTATTTTTTTCATTATAATTTTAAATATTAATTTTAATTATATATTTGTTTATTTATATATAAATATTAATTACAAAATAAATTGAATTAGACAAATATAATTTATAAATATTATTTTTCATCAAAAAATTCTAAATAAACTTTTTAGAAGAAAAAAAAATTATAAACAAAAAATTATTGTACAGTAATATATTTTACTTTGCTTTTGAATAATTTTAGGTTTTGTAATTATATTTTAATTGATACCTATCTTATTAATAATAGATTATTAAGTTATTTTTTCATCATTACTAGAATATTTATCAATAAAAATGTTTATATTGAATTTATATGATATATAAATATAATGATTATTATAACTAAATATTGTATTCACTTTTGAAAAAAATTTTAAAATTATTATATTTTCAAAGGTTATAACCTTTGAAAATGTTAAAAATAAAAAAAAATATTTTATCTTTGTTATACTATTGTTTAAATAAAACCGATACACTACTAAATGCCAAAGCATTTAGTTCACTAAACTACAAAATCTCGATACCTCGATATAGATAATCCTTTAAATCGGTATACCCTAAATAAAAATTAATAAATTTCATTTTTATTTATTTTCATTATAATTTAAAAGATTCATTTTTATTGTTTAGTTTTTTATTTTTATATATGTATTAATAATAAAATAAATTATGAGTTAAAAATATAATTTATTAAAAATATTTTTCATCAAAAAATAGATAAGCTTATAAAATTCATAAAAATTAAAAAACAAGTAATTATTATTTAGTGATATATTTTGTTTTGCTTTTGAATCATTTTAGGTTTTGATATTATATTTTGAATCATAATAAATTTTAAATTTATTTTTTGATTATTATTAGAATATCTATCAATAAAATTGTGTATTTTGTATTTATATGATATATAATTATTATGATTATTATGAATCTATATTGTATTCACTTTTGAAAAGAAATTTAAAAATTATTATATTTTCAAAGGTTATAACCTTAAAAAAATAGAAAAAATAATAAAAATAAATTTTTTGTTATTTCATTTTTAAAATAAAACCTATATATCATTCAATGCTTACTTACTTAAATCAGTAAGCTTATAGACCCCTAAATCCCTGAATACATAAATGATTTAACAACTATATACTACTTAATAAATAATAAATCTCATTTTAATTTCTATTTATTATAGTTTTAAATATTCATGTTAATTATTTATAATTTATTTATTTAGAAAAATTAATTACAAAAAAAATTTTGAGTGAGACAAATATTATTTAAATAATTTATTTTTAATCAATAAAAAATATAAGCTTATAAAAAGAAGGAAATATTTCAAAATTAAATATTATTATTTAGTGATATATTTTGATTTGAATTTGAATCATTTTTTGTTATGTAAATATATTTTAATGTATATTTATATTATTAATAATAGTTTATTAATTTAATTTTTGATCATTATTATAATATCTTTCATTAAAATTATATATATTGAATTTATATGATATATAATTAGTAAGATTAATATAATCATACATAGTATTCACATTTCAAAAAATTTTAAAAATTATTTTATTTTCAAAGGTTATAACCTTTAAAATTCAGAAAAAATCTAAAAAAAAAATTTTTTATTTTTATTATATAATTAAAACCTATAAACCACTAAATGCCTAAAAACATAAATTGGTAAACTCTTAAACGATAAAAGTCCTAAATAATCAAACCATTAAACCGGTATACCACATATAATAATTCATAAATCCCATTTTAATTTGTATTCATTATAATTTTAAATATTCATTTTAATTATTTATTAGTTTATTTTTTATAGAAATATTAATTACAAAATAAATAATGAGCGAGACAACTATAATTTTAATAATTTATTTTTAATCAAAAAAATGTATAAGCATATAAAAAGAAGTAAAAATTTAAAAACAAAAAATTATTATTTACTAATATATTTTACTTAGATTTTGAACCATTATATATAGGTTTTGTAATTATATTTTAATTGCTATCAATCTTATTAAGAATAGATTATTAATTTATTATTTGATCAATTTTATAATATCTAACAATAAAATTACTTATATTGAATTTAAATGTCTTATAATTATTAAGATTATTATAACTAAATATTATATTTACATTTAAAAAAAATTTAAAAATTATTATATTTTCAAAGGTTATAACCTTCAAAAATGATAAAAATCACAAAAATAATTTTTTTATTATTTTATTATGTAAATAAAACTTATAAACCACTAAATGCCTAAACATTTAAATCTCTAGCCTCCTAAACCCAACAACCCTCTAAATACTTAAACCATTAAACTTATATAACCTAAATAATAAATAATAAATTTCATTTTTATTTGTATTCATTATAATTTTAAATATTCATTTTAATTTTTTTTAGTTTATTTTTATAGAAATATTAAGGACAAAATAAATAATGAGTGAGACATTTATAATTTTAATAAATTATTTTTTATGAAAAAAAATATAAGCTTATAAAAATAAACAATATTTCAAAAATTTAAAATTTTATTTAGTATTATAATTTACTTTGATTTTGAATTATTTAGGGTTCTGCAAATATATTTTAATTAATATATATCATATTAATAAGAGTTTATTAATTTATTTTTAGATCATTTTAATAATATATATTAATAAAATTTTTTATATTAAATTTACATCAAATATATTTATTAAGATTATTATAACTAAGTATTGTATTCATATTTTAGAAAGATTAAAAAATTATTATATTTTCAAAGGTTATAACCTTTGAAAATCACGAAAATTGATAAAAATAAATTTGTTGTTATTTCATTGATTAAATAAAACCTATAAACACTTAAATGTGCAAACATATAAATCAATAAATTCTTTAACCCCAAACCCACAAAAAACATAAACCATTAAATTGGTATAACCTAAATAATAAATAATAAATCTTTTTTTATTAGTAATAATTATAATTTTAAATATTCATTTTAATTATTTATCAATTTATTTTTATAGAAATATTAATTACAAAATAAATTATTAGTGAGATAGATATAATTTAAATAAATTATATTTCATCAAAAAAATATGTTTGCTTATAAAATGAGGCAAAATTTTTAAAATAAAAAGTTATTATTTTGTAATATATCTTATTTTGATTTTGAATCATTTTAGATTCTACAATTATATTTTAATTAATATCAATCTTATTAATACTAGTTTATTAATTTATTTATTGATCATTATTATTATATCTATTATTAAAATTCTTTATAATTAGTTTACACTATATATAATTATTAAGATTATTATAACTAAATATTATATTCACATTTAAATAAATTTAAAATTATTATATTTTCAAAGGTTACAACCTTCAAAAATTAAAAAAATTCAAAAAATCAAATTTTTTGTTTTTTAATTCTTTAGATAATAACTATAAATCACTAAAGGTCTAAACACATAAATCACTAAACTCCTAAACCCAAAAACACATAAATACTTAAACCATTAAACCGGTATATCCTGAATAATAAATAATAAATAATAAATCTCAATTTTATTTGTATTCATTATAATTTTAAATAATTATTTTATTTATTTATTAGTTTATTATTATAGAATTATAAATTACAAAATAAATTATGAGTAAGACAAATTAATTTAAATAATTTATTTATAATAACATAAATATAAAGTTATAAAAAAAGCAAAACATAAAAAAATTATTATTAAGTAATATATTTTACTTTGATTTTGTATAAATTTAGATTTTGAAAATATAGTTTAAATAATATCTATCTTATTAATAATAGTTTAATAAATTTTTTTGATCATTATTATAATATCTAGCAATGTAATTATTTATATTGAATTTAAATGACTTATAATTATTAAGATTATCTTAACTAAATATTATATTTACATTTGAAAAAAATTTAAAAATTATTATATTTTCAAAGGTTATAACCTTCAAAAATAAAAAAAATAATAAAATTAAATTTTTTATTATATCATTGTTTAAATAAAACTCATAAACCACTAAATGCCTAAACACTTAAATCTCTAAACTCCTAAATAGAAAAGTCCCTAAATACTTAAACCATTAAACTCGTAAACCTTAAATATAATTTAAATAATTTATTTAAATATTAATAACAAAATAAATTATAAGTGATACAAATATAATTTAAATAATTTATTTTTCATCAAAAAAAATATATGGTAATAAAAAGAAGCAAAAACTAAAAAAAAATTATTATTTAGTAATAAATTTTTCTTGGATTTTGAATATTTTTAGGTTTTGCAATTATATTTTAATTTATATCTATAATATTAATAATAACATAAAATTTATTTTTTGATAATTGATATCATATCTATCAATAAAATTATTTATATTTAGTTTATATTATATATAATCATAATGATTATTATTACTAAATATTGTATTTACATTTTTAAAAAATTTTAAAAATATTATATTTTCAAAGGTTATATAACCTTTGAAAATGTGAAAAAAAATCAAAAATAATTTTTTTGTTATTTCTTTGTTTAAATAAAACTATAAACCACTAAATGCCTAAAAACATAAATCGCTAAAGTCATAAACAAAAAAATAACTAAATACTTAAAATATTAAACTGGTATACATTAATAATATATCATAAATCTCATTTTAATTTTTATTCGGTATAATTTTAAATTTTTATTTTAATTATTAATCAATTTATTTTTATAAAAATTTTAATTACAAAATAAATTATTATTGAGACAGATATAATTTAAATAATTTATATTTCATCATAAAATATATAAGGTTATAAAAATAGGCACAATTTTAAAAACAAAAATTTATTTTTTAGTAAAATATTTTATTTTGATTTTGTATGATTTTAGATTTTGCATTTATATTTTAATTTATATCATTCTTTTTAATAATAGTTTATTAATTATTTATTGATCATTATTATAATATCTATTAAAAAATAATTTATATTGAGTTTACATTATATATAATTATTAAGATTAGTATAACTAAATATTATATACACATTTAAAAAAAATTAAAAATTATTATATTTTCAAAGGTTATAACCTTCAAAAAAAGAAAAAATAACAAAAAATAATTTTTTTTGTTATATCATTGTTTAAAAAAACTTATAAACCAGTAAATACCTAAACACATAAATCTTTAAACTCCTAAACACGGAAGCCCCTAAATACCTAAACCTTGAAACTCGTAAACATTAAATATAATTTAAATAATTTGTAGAAATATTAATTACAAAATAAAATATGAGTGACAAATATAATTTATATAATATATTTTTCAACAAAAAAATATATAAGCTTATAAATTGATGCAAAAACTTAAAAAAAATTATTTAGTAATAAATTTTACATTGCTTTTGAATCATTTTAGGTTTTTTAATTATATTTTAATTTATATCTATCATATTAATAATAATTTATTAATATATTTTTTGATAATTGATATAATATTATCAATAAAATTGTTTATATTTAGCTTATATTATGTATAGTTATAATTATTTTTATTAATAAATATTGTATTCACAATTTTTAAAAATTTAAAAATATTATATTTTCAAATGTTATGACATTCGAAAATTTGAAAAAATATCAATAATAAATTTTTTGTTATTTCATTGTTTAAATAAAAGCTATAAACCATTAAATGCCTAAATACTTAAATCAATAACTTCTAACTCTCGAAAACCCTATATAGATAAATTTTTTAAATAGTTATATCCTAAATAATAAATAATAAATATCATTTTTATTTTTCATTATAATTTTAAATATTCATTTTAATTATTTGTTTATTTATTTTTATATAAATATTAATTACAAAATAAATTATAAGTTAGACAAATATAACTTATATAAATTATTTTTCAACAAAAAAATATAGTTAAACTTATTAAAAGAAGAAAAAAATTAAATACAAAAATTTATTATATAGTAATATATTTTACTTTGTTTCTGAATCATTTTAGGTTTTGTAATTGTATTTTAATTGATATCTAACTTATTAATAATAGATTATTAATTTATTTTTAGATAATTATTAGAATATTTATCAATAAAAATATTTATATTTAATTTATATGATATATAAATTTAATAATTATTATAACTAAATATTGTATTCACATTTGAAAAAAATTTTAAAATTATTATATTTTCAAAGATTATAACATTTGAACATGTGAAAAAAAATATATTTTTTTATTATTTCATTGTTTAAATAAAACATATAAATCACTTAATGCCTAAACACTTAAATCACTAAACTACAAAATCTGGATGCCCCTATATAGATAATCATTTAAACGGGTATACTTTAAATAATAATTAATAAATCTCATTTTTTTTGTTTTCATTATAATTTCAAAAATTCATTTTGATTTTTTAGTTATATATATATATATATATTAATTATAAAATAAATTATGAGTTAAAAATATATTTTATAAAACTTATTTTTCATCAAAAAATAGTTAAGCTTATAAAAAGAATAAAAATTTTAAACAAATAATTAATATTAAGTAATATATTTTGCTTTGCTTTTGAATCATTTTAGGTTTTGATATTATATTTTAAGTAATATTAATCTTATTCATAATAAATTTTTAATTTATTTTTTGATAATTATTAGAATATCTATTAATAAAATTGTTAATATTAAATTTATATGATATATAATAATTATTATTATTATAAATAAATTTTATTCAATTTTGAAAAAAATTTAAAAATTATGATATTTTCAAAGGTTATAACCTTTGAAAATATCAAAAAATAATAAAAATAATTTTTTTTTATTTTTTTTCTTAAATAAAACCTATAAACCACTAAATGCATACATAGTTAAATCAGTAAACTCATAAACCCCGTAATGCCTAAATACATAAACCATTAAACTGTTATATACTACTTAATAATTAATAAATATAATTTTTATTTCTATTTATTATAATTTTAAGTATTCAATTTAATAATTTATTATTTTATTTATATATATATATTTATTACAAAATAAAGTATGACTGCGAAAAATATAATTTAATTAATTTATTTTTAATAAAAAAATATATGCTTATAAAAGAAGTAGAAATTTAAAAATTAAAAATTATTATACAGTAATATATTTTACTTTAATTTTGAATCAATTTGGGTTTTGTAAATATTTTCTAAGTAATATCTATCTTTTTATTAAAAGTTTATTAATTTAATTTTTGATCATTATTATATTATCTATCAATAAAATTATTTATATTGAATTTATAAGATATATAATTATTATTATTATTATTAAAACTAAATATTATATTCACATTTCAAAAAATTGTAAATATTATTATATTTTCAAAGGTTATAACCTATGAAAATGATAACAAATTATAGAAATTTTTTTTGTAAGTTTTATCTTTTTATATAAAACCTATAAACCACTAAAAGCCTAAAAACATAAACCATTAAACTTCTAAGGACAAAATATCTAAATACTTAAACTATTAAACTGTTATACATTAATAATAATTCATAAATCTCATTTTAATTTTTATTCAGAATAATTTTAAATTTTTATTTTAATTATTTATCAGTTTATTTTTATAGAAATATTAATTAAAAAATAAATTATTAGTGAGACTGATCTAATTTAAATTATAACGGTATCCCTAAATAATAAATAATAAATCTCATTATTTTTAATTATAATTTTAAATATTCAATTTAATTATTTATTTGTTTATTTATATATAAATATTAATTACAAAATAAATTATGAGTTAAACAAATATAATTTATTTAAATTATTTTTCATTAAAAAAATATAGATGAACTTATTAAAAGAAGAAAAAATTCAAAAACAAAAAATTATTATATAGTAATATATTTTTCTTTGCTTCTGAATCATTTTAAGTTTTGTAATTATATTTTAATTAATATAAATCTTATTATTAATGGATTATTAATTGATTTTTTGATTATTATTAGAATATTTATCAATAAAATTATTTATATTGAATTTATATAATATATAAATATAATGATTAGTATAACCAAATATTGTATTCACATTTGAAAAAAATTTAAAAATTATTATATTTTCAAATGTTATAACCTTTGAAAATATCAAAAAATAATAAAAATAAATTTTTTGTTATTTATTTTTTAAATAAAACCTATAAACCACTCAATGCTAGGGGTGCTATTGGGACGGGACGGGATGGGGATTACAAATCTCCAGTCCCTTCCCATAGTTCCTAGATTTTTTTTGAAGACCCAGACACGTTCCTAGGTTGAAAATATCAGGATGGGACGGGATGGAGATTGGGGATTTTGGGTAGGATAAAATAGTTCCGGGACGGAACGGAGTTCAGACATTTTTTCAATTTATTTTTTTCAAACCGGCCAAGTTAGTTTATATCGAAACTTTTTGTTGTACCATTTATCATTCCTTAGTTATGTATCTTTCAAACTAAAATTCGACCAATTTTGTTTTGACAAATAGGCTGAATACCGCAAACGAGTTCCATTACCTTGTCAAAAGCTTTGATGTGCAGAAAAGGATAGAAATGTTAAATAGAATGGGAACGAGTTGTGTTCTTAATTTGGTTCTTTGTTTTTTCACAAGTTGTCTTTGTGCAGCCAAGTAAAGTTAACCATAATAGAAATCCTATATTTTTTAAACAATTACTTAAAATATTAAGGAATAGCTAAAGATGACCACAAATATTGGTAGCAGAAATTATTACTTAAGTAATTCCTAAAATCAGGCAGCTTAATATAACAAAAAAAATACAACAAATAACAACCATGATAATTATCATTTCAAAGGTTTGTCCCGTAACAGCAACGAAAATCCAAACCCAATTAATTATCTCTTCTACAACACCTCCCTTTTCTTCCTCCAATGCAGAAGGACAACCAAAGATGAAAACGTATTAACCATGTAGACATAAATTTATAAGATGAAAGAGTATTAAAAAAACAAAATATTACCTTATAAAATTTAATACACCCATTCCAAATTAAGTTGGCCAACTATAGTTGGAAGAATATTTTAATCTTGTGACCCCTCTGAAAATTGTAATTGAACCATATTTTTATTAAATTGAATTAATAAAATAAGTAAAAGTGAAATTAAAATTTACAAGATTTGTATACTAACCTGATTCATTATCATCAAGGTATTGAACTAATTCTTCAATTTAAATAGGTTTGTTTGAGCTTCTCAACTAATCTTGTAGACATATGAGAAATTAAGCTGTTATAGGTGTTAAAGAATTCCTAAATTTATCTAAAGTTCTCCCCCTAGTGCTAAATGTAGATTCGTAGGCCACAGTAGATGCTTGGATAGAAAATACATCATTTGCAACATTTGCTAAAGAATGATATCTAACCTCATTTAACTTCCACCAGTTTAGAAGATCAAAATCAATTCTATTTTATTCAACTTTGTCCTCCTAGTACCTATCCAACTCTTCCAAAGCTACAACTTCTTGTTCTTTCTCCAATTCAACAAAAAAAATCATCAACATAAGTATCACTAACATCAAAGAAATCATCATTTTTCTTCAATAGAGTAGAAGAGAAATCATCTTATTTTGATTCATCTTCATTTAAATCTTTATAAACATCCATCATTTCATTTAAAGCATTTATAACCTTTTTTACCAAATTTTTAGCCAATTCCTCTCCATAATGCTAAGTGTGCTTAACCTTGAGATATTTAAGCTTTTATCTAGGATGCAACACTACTGCTACAAAAAGCATAATAATTATTGACTAAAGAGAACCCCAATATTTTTTGAATTTATGCCTTATTTTCATACCCATTTCAGACACCATTGTATCTCTACTATTTTCACAAAGCTCAATTTTTTTTTCAAAATTCGAATAATCTCATGAAAATAAACACCAGAGGTAGAATATTATGAGCCAAAAATTTACAAGATACATCATAAAAAGTTTTCAAGGAATGAGCCAAAATTTTGGCGTTTGTTAAGTATCTCTCAGTTGGAACGTTTGAACCAAACTCTATCAAAAACCTTTTGTCTTTGTCCTCCAACTTATCAAATTCTTTTTGATATTTTATATCAGTTTGTAGCATCAAATAAGTTGAATTCCATCTTGTAGGACAATCTAATTGCAATGAAGATCCATATGTTAAGTTTGCTTTTTCAACACATAAATTAAACATATCTTATCTTTTAGGACTGCTCCTCACATATTTCACCACACCTCTAATTTATTGAATAGCACCCTCAACTACTGCAATGCCATCTCTGACAATTAAGTTTAGGATATGAGCACAACATCTCATATGAAAATGCTCGCCTTCAAAGGTACAACACTTTTCTTCACAAGCCTTTTTTTCAATTGTTCAACTGCAACATCATTATTTGATTCATTATCAATAGTAATTCACATCAACTTTCACAAACCACATTCATTCAAGCAAAACTCAAAAGCATTTTTATTATTAACTCCAGAATGACTTTTAATTACACAAAAGTTCAAAAGCCTTTTATGCATATTCCATTGAGAATATGCACATTCATTGAAATGAATAGTCAAACATATATAAGAAAAATTTTGAATGCTAGTCCAAGTGTCGGTAGTCAATGAAACTCTACAACAATGAGATGATATGCTATCAAATAATTTCTTATTTTCCTTCACAAACAAAAAAAATAATCCCTCAAAACAGAGTGCCAAGATGGAATTTTAAATTGAGGCACACTAACTTCACTAAACTCCTTAAACTCATCCCTCTCAACAAAACAAACAGGAAATTCATCTTTTATGATCATTTTCACTAAAGCCTCTCTAACTAGTTGTTGATCAAATTGCCAACAAGTTAATTTGTTATCCTCTGAACTAGTACCTTTAGTGAAACTCAACAAAGATTATGACTTGTCTTTACCTCTGTGAGCTTTTATTAATTCTTTTTTGTGTGGAAATTTCTTATAGTCTATCTTAGGTATTTCCATAAACACGAAGTACCATGATCACTTTTTGCCAATTATTCTTTCCTACATAATATACAAGCTGCCCTACCATTTTCATTTCACTCTAAATCAACTAATATCTCATAAGTTTCTCAAATAGCAGACTTTTACTTTTTATGAGCTTGATGTTCAGATGTACCTTGACTTTCTTTTACAATCGGAATTGAAGAACCTGCTGTAACAATAGGAGGGTTCGTGAAAGGATGATGATTGGATTTAACAGTACTTTGATCATTTGAGATGTGAACATCTTAAATTTATTGTATTTTTCGTTTACCACTGGATTGTGCCATCTCCATTGCCATTAATTAATATGATATGTTAAGCATAAATACATATAAATATTTCAAACTGGAAGCTCTACCAAACTGACTGTAACACATTCAGCCCACCCATTTGGCCCAACCACAACACCACAACCAATACTCAACAAAACTGACTGAGACACATAATAATAATAATAATTAATCACTCAATTCTCGTCAGAAAAACAAACCAAAAGGATGGTGGCATATGATACACGGTGGAGGCAACCAGAACTGCTACGGACAAGGGCTGGACCTAACTAAACACGGCTGGAACATCATGAGGTGGCCTGGAACTCGTCGGAACAACAATAATTGCATCGGAATTGGATGGGCAGTAGCAGAATTGTTGGCATCTTCATGTTATAAATATTCCTGGTTCTAGTATCGGTTTTTTTAGGATGGGATGATTATCGGGATGGATATTGCTTAAGATCTGGAACCGTCCAAAAAGAAAAAATATGTGACAGAACGGGATGGGAAAAATCAAAGTCAACGGATTTTTCTCATCCCGATTCTTTCGGGACAAGACTTCAGGTCGGGTCTTGAATCTCCGAGTCCAGTGAGCAGCCCTAATAAATGCAGATTAAGTTAAATCACTTAACTCTAAAACCCCGTA
Organism: Sapria himalayana; assembly: GCA_029783825.1. Lineage (NCBI taxonomy): Eukaryota > Viridiplantae > Streptophyta > Magnoliopsida > Malpighiales > Rafflesiaceae > Sapria > Sapria himalayana. The sequence goes on from JAREIK010003548.1 coordinate 124,819, forward strand.
ATGCCTAAATAAATAAACCATTAAACTGCTAAATAATACTTAATAATTAATAAATCTAATTTTTATTGTTATTTATTATATTTTAAATATTCATTTTAATTATTTATTAGAGTATTTATTTAAAAATATTTATTTCAAAATAAATTATGAGTGGGACAAATATAATTTAAATAATATATTATTTATCTAATAAAAATATACGCTTATAAAAGAAGTATAAATTTAAAAATTAAAAATTATTATCAAGTAATATAAGTTAGTTTAATTTTGAATCAATTTGGATTTTGTAAATATTTTTTAATTAATATCAATCATAATATTAATAGTTTATAAATTTAATTTTTGATCATTATTATAATATCTATCTATAAAAATATTTATATTAAATTTATATGATATATAATTATTAATATTAATATAACAAAATATTGTATTAAAATTTCAAAAACATTTTATATATTATTATATTTTCAAATGTTATAACCTATGAAAATGATAAAAAATTATAAAAATTTTATTTGTTATTTTATTTTTTTAAATAAAACCTATAAACCACTAAAAGCCTAAAAACATAAATCGCAAAAATTCTAACGACATTACCTCTAAACACTTAAATCATAAAACTGATATACATTAATAATAAATCATAAATCTCATTTTAATTTTTATACAGTATAATTTTAAATTTTTATTTTAATTATATCTCAATTTATTTTATAGAAATATTAATTACAAAATAAATTATTAGTGAGATAGATCTAATTTAAATTAAATCAGTTTTATTTAGTTATAATAATATTTATATTTATATATCATATAAATTCAATATAAACATTTTTATTGAAAAATATTTTAATAATTTTCAAAAAATAAATTAATAATCTATAATTAATAAGATAGATATCAATTAAAATATAATTAAAAACCCTAAAATGATTCAGAAGCAAAGCAAAATATATTACTATATAATAATTTTTAGTTTTGACTTTTTTTTTGTTTTTAAAAGTTTATCTATATTTTTTGATGAAAAATAATTTATATAAATTATATTTATCTAACTCATAATTTATTTTGTAATTAATATTTATATAAAAATAAAAAAAATAAATATTAAAATGAATATTTAAAATTATAATGAAAAAAAATCATATCTATTCATTATTATTTAGGATATACCAGTTTAATTTAAATTATATATGTCTTACTAATAATTTATTTTGTAATTAATATTTCTAAAAAAATAAACTGTTAAATAATTAAAATAAAATTTAAAAATTATACTGAATAAAAATTAAAATGAGATTTATGAATTATTATTAATGTATACCAATTTAATGGTTTAAGTATTTAGAGGTTTTGTCGTTTAAAAGTTTAGTGATTTATGTTTTTAGGCATATAGTGGCTTATAGGTTTTATTTTAAGAATGAAATATCAAAAAAATTATTTTTGATATTTTTTCACAATTTCAAAGGTTATAACATTTGAAAAAATAATAATTTTTAAATATTTTCAAATGTAAATATAATATTAAGTTATAATAATCATAATAATTATAAGTCATTTAAATTCAATATAAATAATTACATTGCTAGATATTATAATAATGATCAAAAAAAATTTAATAAACTATTATTAATAAGATAGATATTATTTATAATATATTTCTAAAATATAAATTTATTCAAAATCAAAGTAAAATATATTACTATATAATTATTTTTTTTAATGTTTTGCTTTTTTATAAGTTTATGTTTATTAAAAATAAATAAATTATTTAGATTATATTTGTCTTACCCAAATTTATTTTGTAATTTATAATTCTATAAAAATAAACAAATAAATAATTAAAATAAATATTTAAAATTATAATGAATACAAATAAAATTGAGATTTATTATTCAGGATATACAGGTTTAATGGTTTAAGTATTTAGGTGTATTGGGGTTTAATAATTTAAGTGTTTATGCCTTTGGTGATTTTATCTAATTTTTGAAGGTTATAACATTTGAAAATAAAATAATTTTTAATTTTTTTTAAATGTGAATATAATATTTAGTTATAATAATCTTGATAATTATATATAATGTAAAATCAATATAAATAATTTTATTAATAGATATTAAAATAATGACCAATAAATAAATTAATAAACTATTATTAATTAGAATGATATAAATTAAAATATAATTGAAATATCTAAAATAATTCAAAATTAAATTAAATTAAATTACTAAATAATAATATTTTGTTTTAAAAATTTTGCCTCTTTTTATAATCTTACATTTTTTTGATGAAAAATAAATTATTTAAATGATTTCCATCTCACTAATAATTTATTTTGTAATTAATATTTCAATAAAAATAAACTAATAAATAATTAAAATGAATATTTAAAATTATAATGAATACTAATAAAAATGAGATTTATTATTTATTATTTATTATTTAGAATATACTAATTTAAAGGCTTGTGTATTTATGGGCTTCGAGGTTTAGGAGTTTAGTCATTAAGAATTTAGGTATTTTTTGGTTTATAGATTTTATTTTAAAAATCTAATAATAAAAAATTTATTTTTTTATTTTTTCTTATTTTCAAAGATTATAACATTTGAAAACTTAATTATTTTTAAATTTTTTTAAAATGTTAAAATATTATTTTTTTTTATAATAATCTAAATAATTATATATTATGTAAATTGAATATAAATAATTTTTTATAGATATTATGATGACGATAATAAAATAAATTAATAAACTATTATTAATAAGATATATATTAAATAAAATGTCTTTGCAAAACCTAAAATGATTCAAAATCAAAGTAAAATATATTAATAAGATAGATATTAAATAAAACTATTATTATTAAGATAAAATATACAGGTTTAAAAGATTATATATTTAGGAGTTTTGGGATTTGAGAATTTAGTAGTTTATAGGTTTTATTTAGAAAATAAAATAACAAAAATTTTTTTTTAATATTTGTTCTCATTTTTAAAGATATATCCTTTGAAACTATAACAATTTATAAATTTTTTTTAAATGTGAATACTATATTTAGTTATGATAAACTTAATAATTATATATCATGTAAAATCAATATAAATAATTATATTGATATATAGTATAATAATGATCATACAAAAGATTAATAAACAATTATTAATAAGATAAATATTGTTTAAAATATATTTACAAAACTTAAAATGATTCAAAATCAAAGTGAAATATTTTACTAAATATTAATTTTAAATTTTTAAATTTTTGTATCCATTGAAAAGCTTATATATTTTTTGATGAAAACAAAATTATTTAAATTATATTTGTCTCACTATTAATTTCTTTTTTAATTTATATTTATATAAAAATAAACTAATAAATAATTAAAATGTATATATAAAATTATAATGAATACTAATAAAAATGAGATTTATGATTAATTATTTAGGGTATACCTATTTAATGGTTTAAGTTTATCGTGGTTTTGGGGTTAATGAGTTTATTGATTTATATGTTTACACATTTAGGTGTTTATAGGTTTTATTTAATCAATGAAATAACAAAAAAATTATTTTTATGAAATTTTGTGATTTTCAAAGGTTATAACCTTTGAAAATATAATAATTTTTTAATAGTTCTAAAATATGAATACAATACTTAGTTATAATAAGCTTAATAATTATATTTGATGTAAATTCAATATACCAAATTTTATTAATATATATTATTTTGATGATCAACAAATAAATTAATAAACTATTATTAATAAGATAGATATTAATTAAAATATATTTGCAGAACCCAAAATAATTCAAAATCAAAGTAAATTATATTACTAAATAAAATTTTAAATTTTTGAAATTTGTTTATTGTTATAAGCTTATATCTTTTTTCATAAAAAATAATTTATTTAAATTATATATGTCTCACTCATTATTTATTTTGTAGTTAATATTTCTATAAAAATAAACTAAAAAATAATTAAAATGAATATTTAAAATAATAATGAATACAAATAAAAATGAGATTTATTATTTATTATTTATATTATATAGGTTTAATGGTTTAAGTATTTAGGGGGTTTTGGGGTTTAGGAGTATAGAGATTTAAATATTTAGGCATTTAGTGGTTTATAAGTTTTATTTAAATAATAAAATAATAAAAAATTATTTTTGTGATTTTTATCATTTTTGAAGGTTATAAACTTTGAAAATATAATAATTTTTAAATTTTTTTCAAATGTAAATATAATATTTAGTTATAATAACTTAATAATTATAAGACATTTTAAATGAATATAAGTAATTTTATTGTTCGATATTATTAAAATGATCAATTAAAAATTAATAAACTATTATTAATAAGATTGATAGAAATTAAAATATAATTGCAAAACCTATATATAATGATTCAAAATCAAATTAAAAAATATTACTAAATAATATTTTTTTTGTTTTTAAATTTTTACTTTTTTTTATATGCTTATATATTTTTTATGATTAAAAATAAATTATTAAAATCATAGTTGTTTCGCTCATTATTTATTTTGTAATTTATAATTCTATAATAAATAAACTAATAAATAATTAAAATGAATATTTCAAAATATAATGAATACAAATTAAAATGAGATTTATGATTAATTATATGTGGTATACTGGTTTAATGGTTTGATTATTTATGAGTTTTGTCATTTAGGAGTTTATCAATTTATGTTTTTAGGTATTTAGTGGTTTATAGGTTTTATTTATATAATAAAAATAAAATAAAATATTTTAGATGTTTTCTGATTTTCAAATGTTATAACCTTTAAAAATAAAATAAAATTTTTTGAAATGTGAATACTATTTATAATTATATTAATCTTACTAATTATATATCATATATTTTCAATATAAAAATTTGTAATGATATATATTATAATAATGATCAAAATTAAATTAATAAACTATTATTAATAATATAAATATTAATTAAAATATATTAACATAACACAAAATGATTCAAAATCAAAACAAAATATATTATTAAATAATAATCTTTAATTTTTAAATTTGTCCTTCTTTTTATAATCTTATATTTTTTTTGATTAAAAAGAAATTATTTAAATAATTTGTCTTACTCGAAATTTATTTTGTAATTAATTTTTCTAAATAATTAAACTATAAATAATTAAAATGAATATTTAAAATTATAATAAATAGAAATAAAAATAAGATTTATTATTTTTTAAGTAGTATATAGATGTTAAAATGTTTATGTATTTAGGGGTTTCGGGGTTTATGAGCTTACTGATTTATATAAGTAAGCATTTAATGGTCTATATCTTTTATTTAAAAAATAAAATATCTATAAATTTATTTTTATTATTTTTTCTCATTTTTTAAAATTATAACCTTTGAAAATATAATAGTTTTTAAATTTTGTTCAAAAGTGAATACAATATTTTTTATAATAATCATAATAATTATATATCATATAAATTCAATATAAACAATTTTTTTGATAGATATTCTAATAACTATCAAAAAAAAATTTAAAAATTTATTATGAATAAGATTGATATTACTTAAAATATAATATCAAAACCTAAAATGATTCAAAATCAAAGCAAAATATATTACTAAATAATAATTATTTGTTTTTAAATTTTTATTCTTTCTATAAGTTTATCTATAATTTTTTTATGAAAAATAATTTATATAAATTATATTTGTCTAACTCATAATTTATCTTGTAATTAATATTTATATAAAAATAAACAAATAAATATTAAAATGAATATTTAAAATTATAATGAAAAAAAAGCTATTTATTCTTTATTATTTAGTGTATACCGGTTTAATTGAAATTATATCTGTCTTACCAATAATTTATTTTTTAATTAATATTTATAAAAAAATAAACTGTTAAATAATTAAAATAAAAATTTAAAATTATACTGAATAAAAATTAAAATGAGATTTATGAATTATTATTAAAGTATATCAGTTTAATGGTTTAAGTATTTAGAAGTTTTGTCATTTAGAAGTTTAATGATTTATGTTTTAGCCATTTAGTGGTTTATAGGGTTTATTTAAACAATGAAATAACAAAAGAATTATTTTTGATATTTTTACACATTTTCAAAGGTTATAACATTTGAAAATATAGTAATTTTTAAATTTTTTTCAAATATAAATATAATATTAAGTTATAATAATCTTAATAATTATTAAAATCATTTAAATTCAATATAAATAATTACATTGCTAGACATTATAAAAATGATCAAAAAATATTTAATAAACAATTATTAATAAGATAGATATTATTTAAAATATATTTGCAAAATCTAAATTTATTAAAAATCAAAGTAAAATATATTACATAATAAAATTTTTTTTTAATTTTTTGCTTTTTTTATAAGTTTATATATATTTTTTAAAATAAATTATTTAAATTATATTTTTCTCACTCATAATTTATTTGTAATTTATATTTCTATAATAATAAACAAATAAATAATTAAAATGAATATTTAAAATTATAATGAATACAAATAAAATTGAGATTTATTATTTATTATTCAGGTTATACGGGTTAAATGGTTTAAGTAATTAGATGTTTTGTGGTTTAGGAGTTTAGTGATTTAATTTTTTAGACCTTTAGTGGTTTATAGTTTTTATTTAAAAAATGAAAAAACAAAAAATTTAATTTTTTGGTTTTTTTTAATATTTGAAAGTTATAACCATTGAAAATATAATAATTTTTAATTTTTTTTAAATGTGAATATAATATTTTGTTATAATAATCTTAATAATTTTATATAATGTAAACAAAATATAAAAAATTTTATTAATAAATATTATAATAATGATCAATAAATTAATTAATAAACTAGTTTTAATAAGAATGATATAAATTAAAATATAATTTAAAATCTAAAATGATTCAAAATCAAAATAAGATATATTAATACAAAATAATTATTTATTTTTAAAATTTTGCCTCTTTTTATAAGCATATATATTTTTTTGATGAAAAATAAATTATATAAATTATATCTATCTCACTAATAATTTAATTTTAATTAATATTTCTATAAAATTAAACTGATAAATAATTAAATGAAAAATTAAAATTATAATGAATACTAAAAATATTAGAATTATGATTTCTTATTTAGACTCTACTAATTTAATGTTTTGAGTATTTATGAGCTTCGGGGATTATAAATTTAGTCATTTTAGTATTTAGTCATTTAGTGGTTTTTAGGTTTTATTTAAAAAATAAAAAAAAAATATTTTTGTTATTTTTTCTCATTTTTGAAGGTTATAACCTTTGAAAATAAAATAATTTTTAATTTTATTTTCAAAAAGTGAATACAATATGAAGTTCATAATCATAATAATTAAATATCATATAAATTCAATATAAATTATTTTATTGGTATATATTATAATAATGATCATAAAAAAATAATAAACAATTATTTATAAGATAAATATTTTTTAAAATATATTTGCACAACCTAAAATGATTCAAAATCAAAGTGAAATATTTTACGAAATATTAATTTTAAATTTTTAAATTTTTGTATCCATTTATATGCTTATATATTTTTTGATGAAAAATAAATTATTTAAATTATATTTGTCTAACTATAAATTTATTTTTAAATTTATATTTCTATAAAAATAAACTAATAAATATTTAAAATGTATATATAAAATTATAATGAATACTAATAAAAATGAGATTTATTATTTATTATTTAGGGTATAGCTATTTAATCATTTAAGTTTATTGTGGTTTTGAGGTTAACGAGTTTATTGATTTATATGTTTACACATTTAGGTTTTATTTAATCAATGAATAACAAAAAATTTATTTTTATGAATTTTCGTGATTTTAAAAGGTTATAACCTTTGAAAATATAATAATTTTTTAATAGTTCTAAAATATGAATACAATAATTAGTTATAATAATCTTAATAATTATATTTGATGTAAATTCAATATAAAAAAATTTATTAATTTATAATATTTTGATGATCAAAAAATAAATTAATAAACTATTATTAATAAGAGAGATATTAATTAAAATATATTTGCAGAACCCAAAATAATTCAAAATCAAAGTAAATTATATTATTAGATATATTTTAAATTTTTGAAATATTGTTTATTTTTATAAGATTATATTTTTTTTCATTAAAAATAATTTATTTAAATTATATATGTCTCACTCATTATTTATTTTGTAATTAAAATTTCTAAAAAAATAAACTAAAAAATAATTAAAATGAATATTTAAAATTATAATGAATACAAATAAAAATGAGATTTATTATTCTTAATAAATCTCATGGATATTAATTAAAAATGAGATTTATTATTTATTATTTAGGTTATATAGGTTTAATGGTTTAAGTATTTAGGGGGTTTGGGGGTTTAGGAGTCTAGAGATTTAAATGTTTAGGAATTTAGTGGTTTATAAGTTTTACTTAAATAATAAAAAAAAAATTATTCTTAATATTTTTATATCCTCATGGATATGAAAAGTATCATTTCTTTCTTTTTATATTAAATGAGTTATGTATACAAGCTCACAATACCCAAAAAGGTATAAATGAATCATATTCAAATGTATAAAAGAATCATTGCTCAAAATATTAGTCTTGCATATTGACACTTGAGGTCACAAATCAAAGGAAAAAACCATAGTGATATTTCCAATCCCAAGAATTTTAGCTATAGAAAGTTATAAATAGTAGTACTCAAGCTTTAACTATTTCTAGGGTCATAACTTCTACTCTTGGGGATTGTCCAAAGTTACAATCATTTCTAATGCAATGACTTTGCAATATAAAGATAAAATGCACAAGCTATGGTCATATCCAATATTGTGACCTAGTATTATAGTGATTAAATATGTATTCATGATCATTCTTAGTGCCATAACAATATGTTCAATAGAGAGACACAAGTTATGGCATATTATTATCGATAAGATTTTGTGTTCTAGAGACAAAATAAGCAATCATGACCATTGCTAATGCTAAAATAATCTAAAGCAAGAAAGAGACTGAATCCATAACTCACCCTTGAGTCATGACTTTGTGTTACATATACAAAAAGATAAATCTGTGACATTCCTAAAAGTTGTGAATTTCAATTTAAATTTAACACATAGTCATTTGATTATAAAAGTGCAAAACATGAGATTTAGGATTTAGGGTTTATGAATTATGGTTATAGTTTATGGTTTAAGGTTTAGGATTTAAAGTTTAGGGTTTATAGTTTTTTTTGGAAAATACTCATTTTATTTATCATTTAGGCACACAACTTACAAGAGACTAAAAAGCTGACTAATTTAGGCCGGCCCACCAAATCATATGAACCTTAATGATTCTATGCATAAAATACATAAAAAATCATAATGCCTAATAATTCCAAGCGTACGAATACAACTAAAATGACATGGCATTCCCGGACATCAGAGATGGCATTGAGTCATTATGCGCATTGCATCCTTTCCATTTGATTTGTCCAAGCCTTTTGGAAGAACCCGAATGATGCACCATATTAAAACAATGCAAATATAAGATTGTGCATGTGTGTGGTATGCAGAATCAAGCGTTTGCCTATGTCATTGCTATGCAATGGAATACATGTAAAACTAAATACCCATAAATCCACAAGTTCATATCTAAGGCACTTTGTCAATTCATTCTCACCTCTAAATTCCACATTCTTTTGCTCCAGTGATCTTCAAAAGTATATCTATTGGGTTAGAATGCTTCCTCCTCGAGCTCCAAGAAGTGGTTGTATGTTACACCAACAAAATATCAAAAAATATGCATGCATCGGTGTGCATGTGTGATGAGGTCCATCTAATAGTTTAATTAACTACGCGTACAACCAAGCTAGAATACAAATAAAATTACAAAATGCTATAAAGATGGTTCTTCTGCTCATGAAAGTGTAGCATCGGCTAATGTTTATTTACAAAACGCATTAGTGGGCCCCACTTAAAGATACTCATGGGTCTAGTTGCCCTCATTGCATGCTACATAAAGAACAGACAAGATTGTGTGTGTGAGTATGTCATGATCCATCTCTACAAGTATATGGTTCATCCAAAGTCCAAAATACAAATAAGACTACAAACAAAAAATACAAGTTTGAATCTTTAGCTCCCGTGTGGCTGGTCTGGAATCCATTGCTTACTGGCCCTGCTTGGTGATGCTTCGTATTTTGCCAGCTCTTCAATTAATCATGGATTACCCACTACTCCTGTTGGGCGACAGTTGGGTGGCCCTCTATGCTGCCTGATACTGCTAGTGGGACCCACTCCTAGCTACTCTTGGGTTTACTCTCGACCACTATGCTCGGTCTGGTCAGTTGTCTGAATATTATCATCTCGGCTTGCTAGTGGGGCCCTCTACAAGCTTGGTGGCCCATACTTTTGGCTGCTTCCAGGGCTTGCTTGCCCCTCTAAATAATACACCAAAATGGACAAGAATATGTGCAAGTGTGTACTATAGTCCATCGCTATGTGTGTGTGGTGTAGCAGTATCAGGGTTTAGGAGTTTAGTAATTTAAGTATTTAGGTATTTTGTGGTTTATAGGTTTTATTTAAATAATTAAATAACAAAAAAATTATTTTTAAGATTTTTTCTGATTTTCAAGGTTATAACCATTGAAAATATTTTAATTTTTAATTTTTTTTCAAATGTTAATACAATATTTAATTATAATAATCAAAAAAATTAAATATCATGTAAATTCAAAATAAATAATTCTATTGATCGATATTATAATACTGATAATAAAATAGATTAATAAACTATTATTAATAAGATATTAATTATAATATATTTGCAAAACCTAAAATGATTTAAAATCAAAGTAAAATATATTAATAAATAATAATTTTTTATTTTTAAATTTTTGATTCTTTTTATAAGTTTATAAATTTTTTTGATGAAGATAAGTTATTTACATTATATTTGTCTCATTCATAATTTTATTTTCAATTAATATTTCTAGAAAAATAAACTAATAAATAATTAAAATGAATTTTGAAATTATAATGAATACAAATAAAAATGAGATTTATGATTAATTATGTAGGGTATACCAGTTTAATGGTTTAAGTATTTAGGAGTTTAGGAATTTAGTGATTTAAGTGTTTAGGCAATTAGTAGTTTATATGTTTTATTTAAATAATGAAATAATAAAAAAATATTTTTCAAATTTTTTATCAATTTTGAAGGTTATAAACTTTATAAATAAAATAATTTTTAAATTTTTTTCAAATGTGAATACAATATTTAGTTATAATAAACTTAATAATTTTATATCATGAAAATTTAAAATAAAAAAATTTATTGATAGATATTAATAAACTAAATATAAATATAAATATAATAATGATCAAAAAATAAATTAATAAACTATTATTTATTGATAGATATTTATATATTTTTTAAAAATGTGTAAACCTTTAAAGATGGTTTAAATGTTTAAGTATTTAAGGGTTTTGAGGTTTAGGAGTTTAATGATTTAAGCATTTAGGCATTTAGTAGTTTATAGGTTTTATATAAACAATAAAAACACAAAAAAATTTGGTTGTGATTTTATCTCATTTTCAAAGATGATAACCTTTAAAAATATGATACTCTTTAAATTATTTTCAAATGTAACTATAATATTTAGTTATAATAATCTTTATAATTATATATCATGTAAATTCAATATAAACAATTTTATTGAAAAATATTCTAATAATGATCAAAAAATAAATTAATTATATATTATTAATCAAATAGATATAAATTAAAATATAATTTCAAAACATAAAATGATTCAGAAGCAAAGCAAAATATATTACTATATAATAATTTTTTTGGTTTAAAATTTTTTTTTCTTTTAAAAAATTTATCTATAATTTTTTGATGAAAAGTAATTTATATAATTTATTTTTGTTTATGTCAATTTATGAAAAGCAAAATATATTACTAAATAATACTTTTTTGTTTTTAAATTTCTACTTCTTTTTATAAGCTTATATTTTTTTTTGATTAAAAATAAATTATTAAAATTATATTTGTCTCACTAATTATTTATTTTGTGATTAATATTTCTATAAAAAATAAACTAATAAATAATTAAAATGAATATTTAAAATTATAATGAATACAAATTAAAATGAGATTTATGATTTATTATATGTCGTATACCAGTTTAATGGTTTGATTATTTAGGAGTTTTGTCATTTAGGAGTTTATCAATTTATGTTTTTAGGCATTTATTGGTTTATAGGTTTTACTTATATAATAAAAATATAAATTTTTTTTAGATTTTTTCTAATTTTCAATGGTTATAACCATTAAAAATAAATTTATACGTAAAATTTTTTGAAATGTGAATATAATATTTAGTTATAATATTATTGATAATTATATATGATATAAATTCAAAATAAATAATTTTATTGATAGATATTATAATAATGATCAAAATTTAAATTAATAAACTATTAATATTAAGATAGATATTAATTAAAAAATATTTACAAAACCCAAATTGATACAAAATTAATGTAAAATATATTACTGGATAATAATTTTTAATTTTTAAATTTTTATTTCTTTTATAAGCATATATATATTTTTTGATTAAAAATAAATTTAAACTAATAAATATTTAAAATGAATATTTAAAATAATAATTAATTGAAATAAAAATTTAATTTATTAATTATTAAGTAGTATATAACGGATTAATGGTTTATGTATTTAGTCATTATGGGGTTTAGAAGTTATTGATATAACTGTGTATGCATTTAGAGGTTTATAGGTTTTATTTAAAAAATAAAATAACATAAAATTTATTTTTATTGTTTTTTCATATTTCCAAATGTTATAACATTTGGAAATATAATAATTTTTAAATTTTTGTCAAAAGTGAATTCAATATTTAGTTATAATAATCATAATTTTTATATATCATATAAATTCAATATAAATAATTTTATTGATAAATATTCTAATAATGATGAAAAAATAAATTAATAAACAATTATTAATAAGATAGATATCAATTAAAATATAAATACAAAATCTAAAATAATTCTGAAGGAGAGCAAAATATATTATTATATAATAAATTTTAGTTTTTAAATTTTTTATTGTTTTTATAAGTTTATCTATATTTTTCAATGAAAATTATTTTATATTTCTTATATTTGTCTAACTCATAATTTATTTTGTAATTAATATTTATATAAAAATAAACGAATAAATAATTAAAATTAATATTTAAAATTATAATGAAAAAAATAATATTCAGATTTATTATTTAGGGTTACCAGTTTAAAAGGATTATTATTTATTATTTAGAGTTTTAGAGATTTAAAAGTTATTGATTTATGTGTTTAGGCATATAGTGGTTTATAGGTTTTATATTAATACTGAAATATCAAAAAAATATATATTTTTTATTTTTTCACATTTTCAAAGGTTATAATCTTTGAAAATATAATAATTTTAAATATTTTTTTTCAAAAGTGAATTCAATATTTAGTTATAATAATCATTATATTTATATATCATATAAATTCAATATAAATAATTTTTTTGAGAAATATTCTAATAATGATCAAAAAATAAATTAATAAACTATTATAAATAAGATGGATATTATTAAAATATATTTGCAAAACCTAAATTTATTAAAACTCAAAGTAAAATAAATTACTAAATAATAATATTTTTGATGTTTTGCTTCTTTTCATAAGTATATATTTATTGTTCTTAAAAGTATATTATTTAAATTATATTTGTCTTCCTCAATATATATTTTGTAAATTATAATTCTATAAAAATAAACTAAAAAATAATTAAAATGAATATTTAAAATTATAATGAATACAAATAAAAGTGAGATTAATTATTTATTATTCAGAATATACATTTTTAATGGTTTAGGTATTTAGGTGTTTTGAGGTTTAGTGATTTAAGTGTTTATGCCTTTAGTGATTTATAGTTTTTATTTAAAGAATGAAAAAACAAAAAATTTAATATTATGTTTTTTTAATATTTAAGGGTTATAACCATTAAATATTAAAAAAACAAAATTTTAAATGTGAATATAATATTTAGTTATGATAATCTTAATAATTATATAAAATGTAAACTCAATATAAATAATTTTATTAATAGGTATTATATTAATGATCAATAAATAATTAATAAACTATTATTAAAAATAATGATATAAATTAAAATATAAATGCAAAATCTAAAATTATACAAATTAAAATAAAATATTTTACTAAATAATAAATTTTTGTTTTAAAAATGTGGCTATTTTTATAACCTTATATTTTTTATGATGAAATATAAATTATTTAAATTATATCTATCTCGCTAATAATTTATTTTGTAATTAATATTTCTATAAAAATAAACTGATAAATAATTAAAATAAAAATTTAAAATTATACTGAATAAAAATTAAAATGAGATTTATGATTTATTATTAATGTATACCAGTTTAATTATTTTGAGATTTAAAATTTTCTGAAATGTGAATACAATATTTAGTTATAATATTATTTATAATCATACATCATATAAATTCAATATAAATATTTTATTGATAGTTATTATAATAATGATCAAAAATTAAATTAATAAACTATTAATAAATAGATAGATATTCATTAAAAAATATTTACAAATCCCAAATTGATTCAAAATTAAAGTAAAATATATTACTGAATAATAATTTTTAATTTTTAAATTTTATTTCTTTTATAAGCTTATATAAATTTTTTGATTAAAAATAAATTATTTAAATTATATTTGTCTTATTCATAATTTATTTTGTAATAAATATTTCTATAAAAATAAACTAATAAATAATTAAATGAATATTTAAAATTATAATAAATAGAAATAATAATTAGATTAATTAATTATTATGTATTATATAGTTGTTTAATGGTTTATGTATTTAGGTATTACGTGGTTTAGGAGTATACTGATTTAATTGTGTATGCATTTAGTGGTTTATAGGTTTTATTTAAAAAATAAAATAACAAAAAATTTATTTTTATTATTTTTTTATATTTTCAAAGGTTATAACCTTTGAAAATATAATAAATTTTAAATTTTTTTCAAAAGCGAATTCAATATTTAGTTATAAATATCATTATATTTTTATAACATATAAATTCAATATAAACAATTTTAGTGATTAATATTCTAATAATGATCAAAAAATAAATTAACCATGTATTATTAATAAGATAGATATCAATTAAAATATAATTACAAAACATAAAATGATTCATAAGCAAACCAAAATATATTACTATATAATAATTTTTGATTTGTAATTTTTTTTATTTTAAAAAGTTTATCTATATTTTTTGATTAAAAATAATTTACATAAATTATAGTTGTCTAACTCATAATTTATTTTTTAATTAATATTTCAATAAAAATAAACAAATAAATAATTAAAATGAATATTTAAAATTATAATGAAAAAAAATAAGATTTATTATTTATAATTTAGGGTATACCGGTTTAATTTAAATTAGATCTGTCTCACTAATAATTTATTTTGTAATTTATATATCTATAAAATAAATTGATAAATAATTAAAATAAAAATTTAAAATTATACTGAAAAAAAATTAAAATGAGATTTATGATTTATTATTAATGTATACCAATTTAATAATTTAAGTATTTAGAGGTTTTGTTCTATAGGTGTTTAGCGATTCATGTTTTTAGGCATTTAGTGGTTTATAGGTTTTATTTAAAAAATAAAATAACCAAAAAAATTTGTAATTTTTTCTCATTTTCATAGCTTATAACCTTTGATAATATAATAATATTTAAAATTTTTTAAAATATGAATACAATATTTAGTTATAATAATTTTAATAATTATATATCATATAAAATCAATATAAATAATTTTATTGTAGATATTATAATAATAATCAAAAATTAAATTAATAAACTATTAATAATAAGATAGATATTAATTAAAAAATATTTACAATACTCAAATTGATTCAAAATTAAAGTAAAAAATATTATTGGATAATAATTTTAAATTTTTAAATTTTTACTTAATATATAAGCGTATATATTTTTTTTATTAAAAATAAATTATTTAAATTATATTATCACACTCATAATTTATTTTGTAATAAAAATTTATATAAAAATAAAATAATAAATAATTATAATGAATATTTAAAATTATAATAAATTTAAATAAAAATTAGATTTCTTAATTATTAAGTAGTATATAGCAGTTTAATGGTTTATGTATTTAGGCATTACGGCTTTAGGAGTTTACTAATATAACTGTGTATGCATTTAGTGTTTTATTTAAAAATTCAATATAACAAAATATTTAGTTTTATTATTTTTTATATTTCCAAAGGTTATAACCTTTGGAAATATAATAATTTTAAAATTTTTTTCAAATGTGATTTCAATATTTAGTTATAATAATCATTGTATTTATATATCATATAAATACAATACAAACAATATTATTGATAGATATTCTAATATTTATCAAAAAATAAATTAATAATCTATTATTAATAAGATAGATAGTAATTAAAATATAATTACAAAACCTATAATGATTCAGAAGCAAAGCAAATTATATTACTATATAATAATTTTTGTTTTTAATTTTTTTTTATTAATAAGTTTATCTATATTTTTTTGATGAAAAAAAATTTATATAAATTATATTTTTCTAACTCTTAATTTATATTTTAATTAATATTTATATAAAAATAAACAAATAAATAATTAAAATGAATATTTAAAATTAAAATTAAAAAAAATGAGATTTATTTTTTATTATTTAGGGTATACCAGTTTAAATTTAAATTATATCTATCTCAATAATAATTTATTTTGTAATTAATATTTCAATAAAAGTAAACTGATAAATAATTAAAATAAAAATTTAAAATTATACTGAATAAAAATTAAAATGAGATTTATGAATTATTATTAATGTATACCAGTTTCATATTTTAAGTATTTAGAGGTTATGTCGTTTAAGACATTAGCGATTTATGTTTTTAGGCATTTAGTGGTTTATATGTTTTGTTTAAACAATGAAAAATAAAAAAATTATTTTTGATATTTTTTCAAATTTTCAAAGGTTATAACCTTTTACAATATAATTATTTTAAAATTTTTATATATGTGAATACAATATTAAGTAATAATGATCATTATAATTATATATAATATAAACGAAATATAAACAATCTTATTGATAGATATGATATCAATTATCAAAAAATAAATTAATATGTTATTATTATTATGATGGATATAAATTAAAATATAATTGTAAAACCTAAAATTATTCAAAATCCAAGTAAAATTTATTACTAAATAATAACTTTTGTTTTTTATGTTTTTGCTTCTTTTTATAAGCTTATATATTTTTTTAATGAAAAAAAATAATTTAAATTATATTTGTATAACTCATAATTTATTTTGTAATTAATATTTTAATAAATTATTTAAATTATATTTAAGGTTTACGAGTTTAAAGATTTAAGTATTTAGGGGCTTTTGTGTTTAGGAGTTTAGATGTTTAAGTGTTTAGGCATTTAGTGGTTTATATGTTTTATTTAAACAATGATATCGCAAAAAATTTAATTATATTATTTTTTCTAATTTTTGAAGATTATGTCCTTTGAAAATATAATAAATTTTAAATTTTTTTCAAATGTAAATATAATATTTATTTATAATAATCTTCATAATTATAATTCATTTAAATTTAATATAATTAATTATATTGCTAGATATTATTATTATGATCAAAAAAATAATTAAAATAGTTATTATTTTAAAAGTATTTGCAAAATCTAAATTTATTTAAATCAAAGTAAAATATATTACTAAATAATAATTTTTTTTATTGTTTATTTTTTTATAACATTATATTTTTGATATTAAAAATAAATTATTTAAATTATATTTGTCTTACTCAATTTATTTTGTAATTTATAATTCAATAATAATAAACAACTTAATAATTAAAATGAATATTTAAAATTATAATGAATACAAATAAAATTGAGATTTATTATTTATTATTCAGGATATACCGGTTTAATGGTTTAAGTATTTAGGTGTTTTGTTGTTTAGGAGTTTAGTGATTTAATTGTTTAGACCTTTAGTGATTTATAGTTTTTTTTAAGAATGAAAAAAAACAAAATTTAATTTTTTGCTTTTTTTTAATTTTTAATTTTTAGTTATAATAATTTTTAATTTTTAATATAATAATTTTTAATTTTTAATTTTTAATTGTTTAGACCTTTGAAAATATAATAATTTTTAATTTTTTTTAAATGTGAATATAATATTTAGTTATAATAATCTTAATAATTATATATAATGTAAACTCTATATAAATAATTTTATTGATAGATATTATAATAATGATTAATAAATAAATTAATAAACTTGTATTTATAAGAATAATATAAATTAAAATATAATTGTACAATCTAAAATAATTCAAAATCAAAATAAGATATATTATTAAATAATAATTTTTATTTTTAAAATTGTGCCTCTTTTTATTAGCATTTTTTTGATGAAAATTAAATTATTTTAATTATATATGTCGCACTAAAAATTTATTTTGTAATTAATATTTCTTTAAAAATAAACTGATAAATAATTAAAATGAATATTTAAAATTATAAAGAATACTAATAAAACTAAGATTTAAGGTTTATTATTTAGACTATATTAATTTAATGTTTTAAGTATTTATGAGCTTCGGGGTTTAGGAGTTTAGTCATTTTAGCATTTAGTCATTTAGTGGTTTTAGGTTTTATATAAAAAATAAAATAACAAAAAATTTTTTTTTGTTATTTTTTCTCATTTTTGAAGGTTATAACCTTTGAAAATATAATAATTTTTAAATATTTTTTGACAAGTGAATACAATATGAAGTTATAATAATCATAATAATTATATATAATATTAATTCAATATAAACTATTTTATTAATATTTATTATAATAATGATGATAAAAAAGTAATAACCAATTATTATTAAGATAAATATTGTTTAAAATATATTTGCATAACCTAAAATGACTCAAAATCAAAGTTAAATATTTTACTAAATATTAATTTTAAATTTTTAAATTTTCGTATACATTTATAAGCCTATTTATTTTTTGATTAAAAATAAATTATTTAAATTATATTTGTCTCACTAATAATTTATTTTTTAATTTATATTTCTATAAAATTAAACTAATAAATAATTAAAATGTATATTTCAAATTATAATGAATAATAAAAATGAGATTTATTATTTATTATTTAGGGGATAACTATTTAATTGTTTAAGTTTTTTGTTTTTTTGGGGTTAAGGAATTTATTGATTTATATGTTTTCACATTTTCGTGTTTATAGGTTTTATTTAATCAAAGAAATAACAAAAATTATTTTTTATGAATTTTCGTGATTTTCAAATGCTATAATAACCATTAAAAATATAATAATTTTTTAATAGTTCTAAAATACAAATACAATACTTAGTTATAATAATCTTAATAATTATATTTGTTGTAGATTCAATATAAAAAAAATGTATTAATATATATTATAATAATTATTAAAAAGTAAATTAATAAACAATTATTAATAAGATAAATATTAATTAAAATATATTTGCAGAACCAAAAATAATTCAAAATCAAAGTAAATTATATTTCTTATTAAAATTTTAAAATTTTGAAATTTTGTTTATTTTTATAAGCTTATATTTTTTTTCATTAAAAAAAAATTTATTTAAATTATATCTGTCTCACTCATTATTTAATTTGTAATTAATATTTCTATAAAAATAAACAAAAAAAATAATTAAAATGAATATTTAAAATTATAATGAATACAAATAAAAATGAGATTTATTATTTATTATTTAGGTTATATAGGTTTAATAGTTTAAGTATTTAAGGGTTTTTGGGCTTTTGGAGTCTAGAGATTTAAATGTTTAGGCATTTAGTGGTTTATAAGTTTTATTTAAATAATAAAAGAATAAAAAAATTATTTTTGTTATATTTTATCATTTTTGAAGGTTATAACCTTTGAAAATATAAAAATTTTTAAATTTTTCCAAATGTAAATATAATATTTAGTTATAATAATCTTAATAATTATAAGACATTTAAATTCAAAATAAGTAATTTTATTGTTAGATATTATAAATTTGATCAAATAATAAATTAATAAACTATTCTTAATATGATTTATAGCAATTAAAATATATTTGCAAAACCTATATATAATGATTCAAAATCAAAGTAAAATATATTACTAAATAATAATTTTTTGTTTTTATATTTTTACTTCTTTTTATAAGCTTATATATATTTTTTTATTAAAAATAAATTATTAAAATTATAGTTGTCTCGCTCATTATTTATTTTGTAATTAATATTTCGATAAAAAATAAACTAATAAATAATTAAAATGAATATTTAAAATTATAACGAATACAAAATAAATGAGATTTATGATTTATTATATGTGGTATACTGGTTTAATGGATTGATTATTTAGGAGTTTTGTCGTTTGGGAGTTTATCAATTTATGTTTTTAGGTATTTAGTGGTTTATATGTTTTATTTATATAATAAAAATAAATAAATTTTTTATAGATTTTTTCTGATTTTCAAAGATTATAACCTTTAAAAATAAAAAAAAAATTTAAAATTTTTTGAAATGTGATTACTTTGTATAATTATATTAATCTAACTAATTATATATCATATAAATTCAATATAAACAATTTTAATGATAGATATTATAATAATGATCAAAAATTAAATTAATAAAATTTTATTAATAATATAAATATTAATTAAAATATATTTACATAACACAAAATGATTCAAAATCAAATCAAAATATATTACTAAATAATAATATTTAATTTTTAAATTTTTTTTTCTTTTTATAAGCTTATATTTTTTATTGATTAAAAATAAATTATTTAAATAATATTAGTCTCACTCGAAATTTATTTTTTAATTAATTTTTCTAAAAAATTAAACAATAAATAATTAAAATGAATATTTAAAATTATAATAAATAGAAATAAAATTGAGATTTATTATTTATTATATAATATATAGATGTTAAAATCTTTATGTATTTAGGGGTTTCGGGGTTTATGAGCTTACTGATTTAAGTAAGTAAGCATTTAATGGTCGATAGGTTTTATTTTAAAAATAAAATAACTAAAAATTTATTTTTATTATTTTTTCTAATTTTTTAAGGTTATAACTTTTGAAAATATAATAATTTTTAAATTTCTTTTCAAAAGTGAATACAATATATATTTATAATAATCATAATAATTATATATCATATAAATTCAATATAAACAATTTTATTGAAAGATATTCTAATAATTATCAAAAAATAAATTAAAAATCTATTATGAATAAGATTGATATTACTTAAAATATAATATCAAAACCTAAAATGATTCAAAATCAAAGCAAAATATATCACTAAATAATAATTATTTGTTTTTAAATTTTTATTCTTTTTATAAGCTTATCAATTTTTTGATTAAAAA
Organism: Sapria himalayana; assembly: GCA_029783825.1. Taxonomy (NCBI): domain Eukaryota; kingdom Viridiplantae; phylum Streptophyta; class Magnoliopsida; order Malpighiales; family Rafflesiaceae; genus Sapria; species Sapria himalayana. The sequence goes on from JAREIK010003548.1 coordinate 146,490, forward strand.
TAATTCTTATAAATTATATTTTTAACTCATAATTTATTTTATAATTAATCAAATATAAAAATAAAAAACTAAAGAATCAAATTGAATTTTTTAAATTATAATGAAAACAAATAAAAATAAGATTATTAATAATTATTTTGGTTATACCGATTTAAAGGATTATCTATATAGAGGTATCGGGATTTTGTAGTTTAGTGATTTAAATGCTTAGGCATATAATGGTGTATAATTTTTATTAAAACAATAGAATAACAAAAAAAATATTTTTTTTATTTTTTCACATTTTCAAAGGTTATAACCTTTGAAAATATGATAATTTTATAATTTTTTTCAAAAATGAATTTAATATTTACTTATAATAATCATTATATTTATATATCATATAAATTCAATATAAACATTTTTATTGATAAATATTCAAATAATGATGAAAAAATAACTTAAAAATCTATTATTAATAAGATAGATATCAATTAAAATATAATTACAAAACCTAAAAAGATTCAGAAGCAAAGCAAAATATATTACTATATAATAATTATTTTATTTTTGAAAATTTTTTTTCTTTTAAAAAGTTTATCTATAATTTTTTGATAAAAAATAATGTACATAAATTATATTTGTGTAACTCAATAATTATTTTGTAATTAATATTTATATATAAATAAATAGATAAATAATTAAATTAAATATTTAAATTTATAATTATAAAAAATAAGATTTATTATTTATTATTTAGGGATACAGGTTTAATTTAAATTAGATCGGTCTCACTAATAATTTATTTTGTCATTAATATTTCTATAAAATAAATTGATAAATAATTAAAATAAAAATTTAAAATTATACTGAATAAAAATTAAAATGAGATTTATGATTTATTATTAATGTATACCAATTTAATGATTTAAGTATTTAGAGGTTTTGTTGCTAGGAGTTTAGCGATTTATGTTTTTAGGCTTTTAGTGGTTTATAGGTTTTATTTAAAAAAATAAAATAACAAAAAAAATTTCTATAATTTGTTATCATTTTCATAGGTTATAACCTTTAAAAATATAATAATATTTACAATTTTTTGAAATGTGAATAGAATATTTAGTTTTAATAATATCAATAATTATATATCATATAAATTCAATATATACAATTTTATTAATAGATAATATAATAATGATCAAAAATTAAATTAATAAACTATTAATAAAAAGATAGATATTAATTAAAAAATATTTACAAAACCCAAATTGTTTCAAAATTAAAGTAAAATATATTACCGGATAATAATTTTTAATTTTTAAATTTCTACTTCTTTTATAAGCGTATATATCTTTTTTGATTAAAAATAAATTATTTAAATTATATTTGTCGCACTCTAACTTTATTTTGTAATAAATACTTTTATAAAAATAAACTAATAAATAATTAAAATGAATATATAAAATTATAATAAATATATATAAAAATTAGATGTATTAATTATTATGTATTATATAGCGGTTTAATTGTTTATGTATTTAGGTATTACGGGGTTTAGGAGTTTACTGATTTAAATGTGTATGCATTTAGTGGTTTATAGGTTTTATTTAAAAGATAAAATAACAAAAAATTTATTTTTTTTATTTTTTGATATTTTCAAAGGTTATAACGTTTGAAAATATAATAATTTTTAATTTTTTCAAAAGTGAATTCAATATTTAGTTATAATAATCATTATATTTATATTTCATATAAATTCAATAATAATAATTTTATTGATAAATATTTTAATAATTATCAAAAAATAAAATAATAATCTATTATTAATAAGATAGATATCAATTAAAATATAATTACAAAACCAAAAATGATGCAGAAGAATAGCAAAATATATTACTATATAATATTTTTTTGTTTTTAATTTTTTTTTTCGCTTTAAAAGTTTATCTATATTTTTTTGATGAAAAATAATTTATATAAATTATATTTTTCTAACTCATAATTTATTTTGTAATTAATATTTATATAAAAATAAACAAATAAATATCAAAATGAATATATAAATTATAATGAAAAAAAATGATATTTATTCTTTATTATTTATAGTATACCGGTTTAATTTAAATTATATCAGTCTTACTAATAATTTATTTTGTAATTAATATTTCTAAAAAAATAAATGGTTAAATAATTAAAATAAAAATTTAAAATTATACTGAATAAAAATTAAAATTAGATTTATGAATTGTTATTAATGTATACCAGTTCAATGGTTTAATTATTTAGAGGTTTTGTCGTTTAGAAGTTTAGAGATTTATATTTTTAGGCATTTAGTGGTTTATAACTTTTATTTAAACAATGAACGAAAAAAAATTATTTTTGATATTTTTTCACATTTTCAAAGGTTATAACATTTGAAAATATAATAATTTTTAAATTTTTTTCAAATGTAAATATAATATTAAGTTATAATAATCTTAATACTTATAAGTCATTTAAATTCAATATAAATAACTACATTGCTAGATATTATAATAATGATCAAAAAAAATTTAATAAAATATTTTTAATAAGATAGAAATTATTTAAAATATATTTGCAAAATCTAAAATTATTCAAAATCAAAGTAAAATATATTACTAAATAATAATTTTTTTTAATGTTTTGCTTTTTTTATAAGTTTATATTTTTGTTTTTTAAAAATAAATTATTTAAATTATATTTGACTTAATCATAATTTATTTTGTAATTTATAATTCTATAATAATAAACTAATAAATAATTAAAATGAAAATTTAAAATTATAATGATTACGAATAAAATTGAGATTTATTATTTATTATTCAGGATATACCAGTTTAATGGTTTAAGTATTTACGTGTTTTGTAGTTTAGGAGTTTAGTGATTTAATTGTTTATACCTATAGTGATTTATAGTTTTATTTAAAGAATGAAAAAACAAAAAATTTAATTTTTTGTTTTTTTTAATTTTTGAATGTTATAACCTTTGAAAATATAATAATTTTTAATTTCTTTTAAATGTGAATATTATATTTAGTTATTATAATCTTAATAATTATATATAATGTAAACTCGATATAAATAATTTTATTGATTGATATTATAATAATGATCAATAAATAAATTAATAAACTAGTATTTATAAGAATGATATAAATTAAAATATAATTGTAAAATCTAAAATGATTCAAAATAAAAATAAGATATATTACTAAATAATATTTATTTATTTATAAAAATTTGCCTTTTTTTATTAGCATTTCTATTAATGAAAAATAAATTATTTAAACTATATATGTCGCACTAATAATTTATTTTGTAATTAATATTTCTTAAAAATAAACAGATAAATAATTAAAATTAATATTTTAAATTATAATGAATACTAATAAAAATTAGATTTATGATTTATTATTTGGACTATACTAATTTAATGTTTTGAGTATTTATGGGCTTTAGGGTTTAGGAGTTTAGTCATTTTTGATTTAGTCATTTAGTGGTTTATAGGTTTTATATAAAAAATATAATAACAAAAAATTTATGTTTGTTATTTTTTCTCATTTTTGAATATTATAACATTTGAAACTATAAAAATTTCTAAATTTTTTTGAAAAGTGAATATAATATGAAGTTATAATAATCATAATAATTATATATCATATCAATTCAATATAAACTATTTTATTGATTTATATTATAATAATAATCATATAAAAGTAATAACAATTATTAATAAAATAAATATTGTTTAAAATATATTTTCAAAACCAAAACTGATTCAAAATCAAAGTGAAATATTTTACGAAATATTAATTTTAAATTTTTAAATTTTTGTATACATTTATAAGACTATATATTTTTTTGTTAAAAATATATAGTCTCACTCATTATTTAAATTATTTAATAATGTCTCACTCATTATTTAATATACAATATGAATACAATACTTATTATTTAAATTATTTAAATACATTATATATGTCTCACTCATTATTTAATTTGTAATTAATATTTCTATAAAAATAAACTAAAAAATAATTAAAATGAATATTTAAAATTATAATGAATACAAATAAAAATGAGATTTATCATTTATTATGTAGGTTATATAGGTTTAATGGTTTAAGTATTTAGAAGGGTTTGGGGTTAAGGAGTCTAAATATTTAAATGATTTGGCATTTAATGGTTTATAAGTTTTATCTAAATAATAAAATAATAAAAAAATTATTTTTGTGATTTTTTATTATTTTTGAAGGTTATAACCATTGAAAATATAATAATTTTAAAATTTTTTTCAAATGTAAATATAATATTTAGTTATAATAATCTTAATAATTATAAGACATTTAAATTCAATATAAGTAATTTTATTGATAAATATTATAATAATGATCAAAAAATAAATTAATAAACTATTATTAATAATATTGATAGCTATTAATATATAAATGCAAAACCTATATTGATTCAAAATCAAAGTAAAATATATTACTAAATGATAATTTTTTGTTTTTAAATTTTACTTCTTTTTATAAGCTTATATTTATTTTTTGATTAAAAATAAATTATTAAAATTATATTTGTCTCACTCTTTATTTATTTTGCAATTAATATTTCTATAAAAATTAAACTAATAAATAATTAAATTGAATATTTAAAATTATTATGAATACAAATTAAAATGAGATTTATGATTTATTATATATTGTATACTGGTTTAATGGATTCTTAATTTATAAGTTTGGTCGTTTAGGAGTTTAGCAATTTATGTTGTTAGGCATTTAGTGGTTTATAGTTTGTATTTATATAAAAAAAATAAAACCATTTTTTTTTTGATTTTATCTGATTTTCAAAGGTAATAACCTTTAAAAATAAAATAATTTTTAAAATTTTTTTAAATGTGAGTACCATGTATAATTATATTAATCTTACTAATTTTATATCTTATAAATTCAATATAAATAATTTTAATGATAGATAGTTTTATAATGCTCAAAAATTAAATTAATAAACTATTATTAATAATATAAATATTAATTAAAATATATTTACATAACACAAAATAATTCTAAATCAAATCAAAATATATTACTAAATAATAATATTTAATTTTCATATATTTCCTTCTTTTTATAAGCTTATATTTTTTATTGATTAAAAATAAATTATTTAAATAATATTTGTCTCACTCAAAATTTATTTTATAATTAATTTTTCTATGAGCTATTAAAATGTTTATGTATTTCGGGGTTTCAAGGTCTATGAGCTTACTGATATAAGTTAGTATGAATTTAATGATCTATAGGTTTTATTTTAAAAATGAAATAACAAAAAATTTATTTTTATTATTTTTTCTCATTTTTTAAGGTTATAACTTTTGAAAATATAATAATTTTTAAATTTCTTTTCAAAAGTGAATACAATATATATTTATAATAATCATAATAATTATTTATCATATAAATTAAATATAAACAATTTTATTGAATGATATTTTAATAATTATCAAAAAATAAATTAAAAATCTATTATGAATAAGATTGATATTACATAAAATATAATATCAAAACCTAAAATGATTCAAAAGCAAAACAAAATATATAACAAAATAATAATTATTTGTTTTTAAATTTTTATGATTTTTATAAGCTTATATATTTTTTGATGAAACATATTTTTAATAAATTATATTTTTAACTCATAATTTATTTTATAATTAATATATATATATATATATATATATATATATATAAATAAAAAACTAAACAATCAAAATGATTTTTTTAAATTATAATGAAAACAAATAAAAATGAGATTTATTAATTATTATTTAGTGTATACTGGTTTAAAAGATTATCTATATAGGGGTATCGAGATTTTGTTGTTTAGTCAATGAAGAGTTTAGGCATTTAGTGGTGTATCGGTTTTATTTAAACAAAGAAATAATAAAAAAATATTTTATTTTATTTTTACACATTTTTAAAGGTTATAACCTTTGAAAATATAATATTTTTAAAATTTTTTTTAAAAGTGAATATAATATTTAATCAAAATAATCATTATATTTATATAGCATATAAATTCAATATAAACAATTTTATTGATAAATATTCTAATAATGATCAAAAAATAAATTACTATATAATAATTTTTTATTTTTAATTTTTTTTTTCTTTTAAAAAATTTATTTATAAATTTTTGATGAACAATAATTTATATAAATTATATTTGTTTATCTCATAATTTATTTTGTAATTAATAATTATATAAATATATACAAATAAATAATTAAAATGAATATTTAAAATTATAAATAAAAAAAATGAGTTTTATTATTTATTATTTAGGGCATACCAGTTTAATTTAAATTAGATCTATCTAACTAATAATTTATTTTGTAATTAATATTTCTATAATAAAATTGATAAATAATTAAAATAAAAATTTAAAATTAAACAGAATAAAAATTAAAATGAAATTTTTGATTTATTATTAATTGTATATCATATTAACAATAAAATAATAATGTATACCAGTTTAATTGTTTAAGTATTTAGAGGTTTTGTCATTTAGGAGATTAGCGATTTATGTGTTTAGGCATTTAGTGGTTTATGGGTTTTATTTAAACAATAAAATATTTTAAAAATTTGTAATTTTTTCTCATTTTAATAGGTCTTAACCTTTCAAAATATAATAATATTTAAAATTTTTTGAAATGTGAATACAATATTAAGTTATAATAATATTAATAATTATATAACATATAAATTCAATATAAACAATTTTATTGATAGATATTATAATAATGATCAAAAATTAAATTAATAAACTATTAATAATAAGATAGATATTAATTAAAAATATTTATTAAACCCAAATTGATTCAAAATTAAAGTAAAATATATTACTTAATAATAATATTTAATTTATAAATTTTTAAATTTTTACTTATTATATAAGCATAAATACTTTTATTGATTAAAAAAAATTATTTAAATTATATATCTCACACTCATAATTTATTTTGTAATAAATATTTTTATAGTAATAAACTAATAAATAATTAAAATAAATATTTAAAATTATAAAAAATAGAAATAAAAATTAGATTTATTAATTATTAAGTAGTATATAGCGGTTTAATGGTTTATGTATTTGGGCATTATGAGGTTTAGGAGTTTACTGATTTAACTGTGTATTCATTTAGTGTTTATAGGTTTTATTTAAAAAATATATTAACAAAAAATTTATTTTTATTATTTTTTGATATTTTAAAATGTTATAACCTTTGAAAATATAATAATTTTTAAATTATTTTAAAAAGTGAATTTAATATTTAGTTATAATAATCATTATATTAATATTTCATATAAAATTCAATATAAATAATTTTATTGATAAATATTCTAATAATGATCAAAAAATAAATTAATAATATATTATTAATAAGATAGATATTAATTAAAATATAATTACAAAACCTAAAATGATTCAGAAGGATAGCAAAAAATATTACTATATTAAAAATTTTTGTTTTGAAATTTTTACTTCTTTTTATAAGTTTATCTATATTTTTTGATGAAAAATAATTTATATAAATTCTATTTGTCTAACACATAATTTATATTGTAATTAATATTTAATAAAGATAAACGAATAAATAATTAAAATGAATATTTTACATTATAATGAAAAAAATAATTTTGAGATTTATTATTTATTATTTAAGGTATACCAGTTTAAAAGGATTATCTATTTAGGGTTATTGAGATTTTGAAGTTATTGACTTAAGTGTTTAGGCATTTAGTAGTTTATATAATTTATTTAAACATTGAAATAACACAAAAATTATTTTTGATATTTTCTCACATTTTCAAATGTTATAACCTTTGAAAATAAAATTATTTTAAATTTTTTCAAAAATGTGAATACAATATTTAGTAATAAAAATCATTATAATTATATATATTATAAACTAAATATAAATAATTTTATTGATAATATGATATCAATTATCAAAAAATAAATTAATATGCTATTATTAATATGTTAGATATAAATTAAAATATAATTGCTAAACCTAAAATTATTCAAAATCAAAGTAAAATTTATTACGAAATAATAATTTTTGTTTTTTAGTTTTTGATTCTTTTTATAAGCTTATATGTTTTTTTGATGAAAAAAAAATTATTTAAATTATATTTAAGGTTTACGAGTTTAAAGTTTTAAGTATTTAGGGGCATTTTGTGTTTATGAGTTTATAGTTTTAAGAGTTTAGGGCATTCAGTGGTATATAAGTTTTATTTAAACAATGATATAACCAAAAATTTATTTTTATTTTTTTTCAAATATAAATATAATATTAATAGATATAAGTCATTTAAATTCAATATTAATCAAAGAAATAATAAAAAATTTATTTTTATGAATTTTCGTGATTTTCAAATGTTATAACCTTTAAAAATATAATAATTTTTTAATTGTTATAATATATGAATACAATACTTATTATTTAAATTATTTAAATAATTTAAATAAATTATATATGTCTCACTCATTATTTAATTTGTAATTAATATTTCTATAAAAATAAACTAATAAATAATTAAAATGAATATTTAAAATTATAATGAATACAAATAAAATAGAGATTTATTATTTATTATTTAGGATATACAGGTTTAATAGTTTAAGTATTTAGGTGTTTTGCAAATATATTTTAAATAATATCTATCTTATTAATAATAGTTTATTAAATTTTTTTTGATCATTATAATAATATCTAGCAATGTAATTATTTATATTGAATTTAAATGACTTATAATTATTAAGATTATTATAACTAAATATTATATTTACATTTAAAAACAATTTAAAAATTATTATATTTTCATAGGTTATAACCTTCAAAAATTAAAAAAATAATAAAATTAGAATTTTTTGTTATATCATTGTTTAAATAAAACTTATAAACCACTAAAGCCTAAACACTTAAACCTCTAAACTCCTAAACACAAAAGTCCTTAAATACTTAAACCTTTAACTCGTAAACCATCAAATATAATTTAAATAATTTATTTTTCATCAAAAAAATATACGCTTATAAAAAGAAGCAAAAACTAAAAAAAAATTATTATATAGTAATAAATTTTATTTGGATTTTGAATATTTTTAGGTTTTACAATTATATTTTAATTTATATCTATCATATTAATAATAGCATATTAATTTATTTTTTGATATTTGATATCATATCTATCAATAAAATTATTTATATTTAATTTATATTATATATAATTATAATTATTATTATTACTAAATATTGTATCCACATTTTTAAAAAATATTAAAATTATTATATTTTCAAAGTTATAACCATTGAAAATATGCAAAAATATAAAAAATAATTTTTTTGTTATTTTATTGTTTAAATAAAACCTATAAACCACTAAATGCCTAAAAACATAAATTGCTAATGTCATAAACGAAAAAACCTTTAAATACTTAAAATATTAAACTGGTATATATTAATAATAATTCATAAATCTCATTTTAATTTTTATTCAGTATAATTTTAAATTTTTATTTTAATTATTTATCAGTTTATTTTTATAGAAATATTAATTACAAAATAAATTATTAGTGAGACATATCTAATTTAAATAATTTAATTTGTATCATAAAAAATATATATAGTTATAAAAATGGGCAAAATTTTAAAAACAAAAATTTATTATTTTGTAATATATTTTATTTTGATTTTGAATCATTTTAGTTTTTGCAATTATATTTTAATTTATATAATTGTTATTAATAATAACTTATTAATTTTTTATTGATTATTATTATAATATGTATTAATAAAATTATTTATATTGAGTTTACATTATATATAATTATTAAGATTATTATTAGTAACTATTATATTCACATTTTAAAAAAATTAAAAAATTATTATATTTTACAAGGTTATAACCTTCAAAAATTAAAAAAAATCAAAAAATAAAATTTTTTATTTTTTCATTCTTTAAATAAAAACTATAAATCACTAAAGGCCTAAACACTTAAATCACTAAAGGCCTAAACACTTAAATCACTAAACCCCAAAACACTTAAATACTTAAAACATTAAACTACTATATCCTAATTAATAAATAATAAATCTCTATTTTATTCGTATTCATTATAGTTTTAAATATTCATTTTAAATATTTAATAGTTTATTTTTATAGTATTATAAATTAAAAATAAATTATGAGGAAGAGAAATATAATTTAAATAATTTTATTTTAATCAAAAAATATATATACACTTATAAAAAGAAGCAAAACATCAAAAAAATTTTTTATTTAGTAATATTTTTTATTTTGATTTTGAATAAATTTACGTTTTGCTAATATATTTTAAATAAAATCTTTCTTATTAATAATAGTTTATTAATTTATTTTTTGATCATTAATATAATATCTATCAATATAATTATTTATATTGAATTTACATGATATATAATTTTTAAGATCATCATAACTAAATATAGTATTCACATATAAAAATATTTAAAAATTGTTATATTTTCAAAGGTTATAACCTTCAAAAATGATAAAAAATAATAAAAATAAATTTTTTTTATATCATTGTTTAAATAAAACTTATAAACCATTAAATGCCTAAACACATAAATCTCTAAACTCCTAAATCCCGAAGCCCCTAAGTACTTAAACCTTTAAACTCGTAAACCTTAAATATAATTTAAATAATATATTGAAATATTAATTACAAAATAAATTATGAGTGATACACATATAATTTAAATAATTTATTTTTCATCAAAAAAAATATAAGCTTTTAAAAAAAAGCAAAAACTAAAAAACAAAATTTATTTTTTAGAATATATTTTACATTGTTTTTAAATCATGTTAAGTTTTTTAATTATATTTTAATTTATATATATCATATTAATAATAGCATATTAATTTATTTTTTGATAATTGATAACATATCTATCTATAAAATTGTTTATATTTAGTTTATATTATATTTAATTATAATGATTATTATTACAAAATATTGTATTCACATTTTTAAAAAAATTAAAAATTATTATATTTTCAAAGGTTATAACCTTTGAAAATGTGAAAAAATATCAAAAATATATTTTGTGTTATTTCATTATTTAAATAAAACCTATAAACCACTAAATGCCTAAAAACATAAATTGCTAATCTTTTAAATGACAAAACCTCTAAATACTTAAACCATTAAACTGGTAAACATTAATAATAATTCATTAATCTCATTTTAATTTTTATTCAGTATAATTTTAAATTTTTATTTTAATTATTTATCAGTTTATTTTTATAGAAATATTAATTACAAAATAAATTATTAGTGAGACAAATTTAATTTAAATTAAAATAGTATCCCTAAATAATAAATAATAAATCTCATTTTTTTATTATAATTTTAAATATTCATTTTAATTATTTATTTGTTTATTTATATACAAATATTAATTACAAAATAAATTAAGCTAGACAAAAATAATTTATATAAATTATTTTTCATCAAAAAATTATACATAAACTTTTTAAAAGAAAAGAAAATTTCAAAACAAAAATTATTATATAGTAATATATTTTGCTTTACTTCTGAATCATCTTAGGTTTTGTAATTATATTTTAATTGATATCTATCTTGTTAATAATAGATTATTAATTTATTTTTTGATTATTATTAGAATATTTATCAATAATATTGTTTATATTGAATTTACATGATATATAATTATTAAGATTATTATAAGTAAATATTATATTTACATTTGAAAATAATTTAAAAATTATTATATTTTTAAAGGTTATTATCTTTGAAAATGAGATAAAATCACAAAAATAAACTTTTTGTTATTTTATTGTTTATATAAAACCTATAAACTACTAAATGCCTAAATGCTTAAATCATTAAACTCCTAAACCCCAAAACCCCAAAACCCTTAAATACTTAAACATTTAACCCATCTTTAATGGTTTAAGTATTTATAAATAATATATAAATATCTATCAATAAATAATAGTTTATTAATTTATTTTTTAATCATGATTATATTTATATTTATATTTATATTTATATTTAGTTTATTAATATCTATCAATAAAATTGTTTATTTTTAATTTACATGATATATAATTTTTAAGTTTATTATAACTAAATATTGTATTCACATTTGAAATAAATCTAAAAATTATTATGGTCAAAGATTATAACCTTCAAAATTGATAAAAAAATTGAAAGATAATTTTTTTGTTATTTCATTATTTAAATAAAACATATAAACTACAAAATGCCTAAACACTTAAATCACTAAAATCATAAACTCCTAAATACTTAAACCATTAAACCGGTATACACTAAATAATTAATCATAAATCTCATTTTTATTTGTATTCATTATAATTTTAATATTCATTTTAATTATTTATTAGTTTAATTTTATGGAAATATTAATTGAAAAATAAAATTATGAATGAGACAAATATAATTTAAATAATTTATCTTCATCAAAAAAATTTATAAACTTATAAAATGAATCAAAAATTTAAAAATAAAAAATTATTATTTAGTAATATATTTTACATTGATTTTGAATCATTTTAGGTTTTGCAAATATATTTTAATTAATATCTATCTTATTAATAATAGTTTTTAATCTATTTTATGATCAGTATTATAATATCGATCAATAAAATTATTTATATTGAATTTACATGATATTTAATTTTTATGATTATTATAATTAAATATTGTATTAACAAATGACAAAAAATTAAAAATTATAATATTTTCAATGGTTATAATCTTGAAAATGAAAAAAAAATCATAAAAATAATTTTTTTGTTATTTAATTATTTACATAAAACTGATAAATCACAAAATTCCTAAATACTTAAATTACTAAACTCCTAAACCGTGATACTGCTACACCGCACACACATAGCAACGGACCAAGTACACTCGTGCACATATTCTTGTCCATTTTGGTGTAACATTTAGAGGGGCCAGCAAGTCCTAGAAGTAGCCAGAAGAATGGGACACCAGCTTCTAGAGGGCCTCGCTAGAAAGCCGGGATGATAACATTTAGACAACTGACGAGACCGCACAAAGTGGTCGGGAGTATACCCAGGAGTAGCTAGAAGTGGGTCCCACTAGCCGTATCATGCAACATAGAGGGCCACCCAACCATCGCCCAACAGGAGTAGCATGTAATCCATGATTAATTGGAGAGCCGGAAAAATCCAAAGCATCACCAAGCAGGGCCAGTAAGCAAATGAGTCCAGACCAGCCACAAGGGAGTGAAAGATTCAAACATTAGTTTATGTTTGTAGTCTTATTTGTATTTTGGACTTTGTATGCACCATGTACTTGTATAGATGGAACATGACATACACACACACACACACACAAAATCTTGTCTGTTCTCTATGTAGCATGCAATGAGGGCAACTGGAGCCATGAGTATCTCTAAGTGGGGCCCACTAATGCATTTTGTAAATACACATTAGGCGATGCTACACTCTCGGGAGTAGAAGACCCATCTTTATAGCATTATGTAATTTTACTTGTATTCTAGCTTGGTTGTACGCATAGATAATTAGACTATCAGATGGACCTCATCACACATGCACACCGATGAATGCATATTTTTTGATATTTTGTCGGTGCAACATACAGCCACTTCTTGGAGCTCGAGGAGGAAGCATTCTAGCCGAAGAGATACTCTTTTGAGGATCATTGGAGCAAAAGAATGTTGAATTCAGAGGTGAGAATGAATTGGAAAAGTGCCATAGATTTGGACTACTGGATTAATGGGTATTCAGTTTTACATGTATTCCATTGCATAGCAATGACATAGATAAATGCTTGATGCTACTTGTCACACACATGCACAATCTTATATTTTCATAGTTTTAATATGGTGCATCATTCAAGTTCCTCCAAATGGCTTGGAAAAATCCAAATGGAAAGGATGCAGTGCACATAATGACTCAATGCCAACTCTGAAGTTTAAAAATTCCAGGTGATTTTAGTTGTATTCGTGCACATGGAATTATTAGGCATTATGTTTTTTTATGTATTTTATGCATAGAATCATTAAGGTGCATAGGATTTGGTGGGCTGACCTAAATTAGTCAGCTTTTAAGTCTCTTGTAAGTTGTGTGCATAAATGATAAATAAAGTGTGTATTTTCCAAAAAAAACCAAAAAAAAATCATAAACCCTAAACTTTAAATCCTAAACCTTAAACCATAAACTATAACCCTAACCCATAAACCCTAAATCCTAAATCTCATGTTTGCACTTTTATAATCAAATGACTAAGTGTTAAATTTAAATTGAAATTCACAACTTTTAGGAATGTCACATATTTATCTTTTTGTATATGTAACACAAAGTCATGACTCAAGGGGTGAGTTATGGATTCAGTCTCTTTCTTGGTTTAGATTATTGTAGCATCAGCAATGGTCATGATTGTGTAATTTGTCTCTAGAACACAAAATCATATCGATGAGAATATGCCATAACTTGTGTCTCCTATTGAACATATTGTTATGGCACTAAGAATGATCATGAATACATATTTAATCACTATAATACTGGGTCACAGTATTGGATTATGACCATAGCTTGTGCATTTTATCTTTATATTGCAAAGTCATTGCACTAGGAATGATTGTAACTTTGGACATTCCTCAAGAGCAAAAGTCATGACCCTAGAAATAGTTAAAGCTCGAGTACACTTCTTTATAACTTTTATAGCTAAAATTCTTTGGATTGGAAATATCACTATGGCTTTTTCCTTTGATTAGTGACCTCAAGTGTCAATATGCAAGACTAATATTTTGAGCAATGATTAAAACCTTTATACGTTTGAATATGATTCATTTACACCTTTTTGGGTATTGTGATCTTGTATACATAACTCATTTAATATAAAAAGAAAGAAATGATACTTTTCATATCCATGAGGATATAAAAAAAAGGCTTAGACATGCCATTAAAATAAATTTTTTGATTCTTGATTGAAAGAGAGCCCATTCTTCTTGCCCTGCTGAAACTGCCCATGGGCTAGTTTGTTCTAATAGGCTACAAGGTGGTTATTTTTTTAGAGGTGAACTATGTTTTAAAAAAATTGCTTTGAGTGTGTGCATGAGAGATATTTTATAAGAAATTACAATAATCAATATAATTAGCATCCTCAACAACTAGCTATTTCAACACATAGGGGTACAACTTTGGTTTAGTCTTTTAGCGTACATGAGTCAAATTACCTTTGACAGCCTAGTGATTCAACATCAAATATGATGAGACATAATAGAGATAAAGTAAAAGCTCATATTATTTTGGTTAGAGCTTTAGCAATCATTCTAGAGTTGAGAGAGAAACAAAATAAATTATTTTAATTATTCAGTATAATTTTAATTTTAATTATTCATAAGTTTATTTTTATAGAAATATTAATTACAAAATAAATTATTAGTGAGACAGATATGATTTAAATTAAACCTGGTATATCCTAAATAATAAAGAATAAATCTCATTTTTTTCCATTTTAATTTTAAATATTCAAATTTATTTATTTATTTGTTTATTTTTATATAAATATTAATTACAAAATAAATTATGAGTTACACAAATATAATTTATATAAATTATTTTTCATCAAAATAATATAGAAAAACTTTTTAAAAAAAAAATTAAAAACAAAAATTATTATATATTAATATATTTTTCTTTGCTTTGAATCATTTTAGGTTTTGTAATTATATTTTAATTGATATCTATCTTATTAATAATAGATTATTAATTTATTTTTTGATCATTATTAGAATATTTATCACTAAAATTGTTATATGTTGAATTTATATGATATATAAATATAATGATTATTATACACAATTAATAATAAAAATAAATGTTTTGTTATTTTATTTTTTAAATTAAACCTATAAACCACTAAATGAATACCCAATTAAATCAGTAAACACCTAAACCCCGTAATACCTAAATACATAAACCATTAAACTACTATATAATACATAATAATTTATAAATTTAGTTTTACTTTCTATTTATAATAGTTTTAAATATTAATTTTAATTTTTTATTAGTTTATTTTTATAGAAATATTTATTATAAAATAAATTATGAGTGCGACAAATATAATTTAAATAATTTATTTCTAATCAAAAAAAATATATACGCTTATAAAAGAAGTAAAAATTTAAAAATTAAAAATTATTATTCAGTAATATATTTTACTTTAATCTTCAATCAATTTGGGTTTTGTAATTTTTTTTTAATTAATATCTATCTTATTATTAGTAGTTTATTAATTTAATTTTTAATCATTATTATAATATCTATCAATAAAATTATTTATATTGAATTTATATCATATATAATTACTAAAATTATTATAACTAAATATTGTATTCACATTTCAAAAAATTTTAAATATTATTATTTTTTCAAAGGTTATAACCTATGAAAATGATAAAAAATTACAAATTTTTTTTTGTTATTTTATTGATTAAATAAAACCTATAAACCACTAATTTCCTAAAAACCTAAATCACTAAACTCTTAAAAGACAAAACCTTTAAATACTTAAACTATTAAACTAGTATACATTAATAATAAATCATTAATATCATTTTAATTTTTATTCAGTATAATTTTACAATTTTATTTTAATTAATTTTTAGTTTATTTGTATAGAAATATTAAATACAAAATAAATTATTAGTAAGACAGATCTAATTTAAATTAGACCGGTATACCCTAAATAATACATAATAAATCTCATTTTTTAATTATAATTTTAAATATTTATTTTAAATATTTATTTGTTTATTTTTATATAAATATTAATTACAAAATAAATTATGAGTTACATAAATATAATTTATATAAATTATTTTTCATCAAAAATTTATAGATAAACTTTTTGAAAGAAACAAATATTCAAACAAAAAATTATTGTATAGTAATATATTTTGCTTTGCTTCTGAATCATTTTAGGTTTTATAATTATATTTTAATTGATATCTATCTTATTAATAATAGATTATTAAGTTATTTTTTCATCATTATTAGAATATTTATCAATAAAAATGTTTATATTGAATTTATATGATATATAAATATAATGATTATTATAACTAAATATTGTATTCACTTTTGAAAAAAATTTTAAAATTATTATATTTTCAAAGGTTATAACCTTTGAAAATGTGAAAAAATAAAAAAATATATTTTCTTTGTTATACTATTGTTTAAATAAAACCTATGCACCACTAAATGCCTAAGCATTTAAATCACTAAACTACAAAATCCCGAAACCTCTATATAGATAATCCTTTAAATCGGTATACCCTAAATAATAATTAATAAATTTCATTTTTATTTGTTTTCATTATAATTTAAAAAATTCATTTTGATTGTTTAGTTTTTTATTTTTATATATGTATTAATTATAAAATAAATTTTGAGTTAAAAATATAATTTATAAAAATTATTTTTCATCAAAAAATTGATAAGCTTATAAAAAGAATAAAAATTTAAAAACAAATAATTATTATTTAGTAATATATTTTGCTTTGATTTTGAATCATTTTAGGTTTTGATATTATATTTTAAGTAATATCAATCTTATTCATAATAGATTTTTTGATAATTATTAGAATATCTATCAATAAAATTGTTTATATTGAATTTATATGATATATAATTATTATGATTATTATAAATAATTATTGTATTCACTTTTGAAAAAAATTTAAAAATTATTATATTTTCAAAGGTTATAATCTTAAAAAATGAGAAAAAATAATAAAAATAAATTTTTAGTTATTTTATTTTTTAAATAAAATCTATAGACCATTAAATGCTTACTTACTTAAATTAGTAAGATAATAAACCCCGAAACCCCAAAATACATAAACATTTTAACATCTATATACTACTTACTAAATAATAAATCTCATTTTTATTTCTATTTATTATAATTATTAATATTCATTTAAATTATTTATAGTTTAATTATTGAGAAAAATTAATTACAAAATAAATTTCGAGTAAGAGAAATATTATTTAAATAATTTATTTTTAATCAAAAAAAATATAAGCTTATAAAAAGAAGAACAAATTTAAAAATTAAATATTATTATTTAGTAATATATTTTGATTTGATTTTGAATCATTTTGTGTTATGTAAATATTTTATATAATTAAATTTTATATTATTAATAATAGTTTATTAATTTAATTTTTGATCATTATTATAATATCTATCATTAAAATTGTTTATATTGAATTTATATGATATTTAATTAGTATGATTAATATAATTATACATAGTATTCACATTTAAAAAAATCTTTAAAAATTATTCTTTTTTTAAAGGTTATAACCTTTGAAAATCAGAAAAAATCTAAAAAAAATTTTTTTTATTTTTATTATATAAATAAAACCTATAAACCACTAAATACCTAAAAACATAAATTGATAAACTCCTAAATGACAAAACTCCTAAATAATCAAACCATTAAACCGGTATACCACATATAATAAATCATAAATCTCATTTTAATTAGTATTCATGATAATTTTAAATATACATTTTAATTATTTATTAGTTTATTTTTTATAGAAATATTAATTACAAAATAAATAATGAGCGAGACAACTATAAATTTAATAATTTATTTTTAATCAAAAAAAAATATAAGCATATAAAAAGAAGTAAAAATTTAAAAACAAAAAATTATTATTTAGTAATATATTTTACTTTGATTTTGAATCATTATATATAGGTTTTGCAATTATATTTTAATTGCTATCAATCTTATTAAGAATAGTTTATTAATTTATTATTTGATCAATTTTATAATATCTAACAATAAAATTACTTATATTGAATTTAAATGTCTTATAATTATTAAGATTATTATAACTAAATATTATATTTACATTTGAAAAAAATTTAAAAATTATTATATTTCCAAATGTTATAACCTTCAAAAATGATAAAAAATCACAAAAATAATTTTTTAATTATTTTATTATTTAAATAAAACTTATAAACCACTAAATGCCTAAACATTAAAATCTATAGACTTCTAAACCCCAAAACCCCATCAATACTTAAACCATTAAACCTATATACCCCAAATATTAAGTAATAAATCTCATTTTTATTCGTATTCATTATAATTTTAAATATTCATTTTAATTATTTTTTAGTTTATTTTTTTAGAAATATTAATTACAAAATAAATAATGAGTGAGACATATATAATTTAAATAATTATTTTTTATGAAGAAAAATATAAGCTTATAAAAAGAAACAAAATTTCAAAAATTAAAATTTTATTTAGTAATATAATTTACTTTGATTTTGAATTATTTTGGGTTCTGCAAATATATTTTAATTAATATCTAGTCTTATTAATAACAGTTTATTTATTTATTTTTTGATCATCAAAATAATATATATTAATAAAATTTTTTATGTTGAATTTACATCAAATATAACTATTAAGATTATTATAACTAAGTATTGTATTCAGATTTTAGAACTATTAAAAAATTATTCTATTTTCAAAGGATATAACCTTTGAAAATCACGAAAATTCATAAAAATAAATTTTTTGTTATTTCATTGATTAAATAAAACCTATAAACATATAAATGTGTAAACATATAAATCAAAAAACTCATTAACCCCAAAACCACAATAAACTTTAACCATTAAATATGTATACCCTAAATAATAAATAATAAATCTTATTTTTATTAGTATTCATTATAATTTTATATATACTTTTTAAATATTTATTAGTTTATTTTTATAGAAATATAAATTAAAAAATAAATTAACAGCTAGACAAATATAATTTAAATAATTTATTTTTAATCAAAAAATATATAAGCTTATAAATGGATAAAAAAATTTAAAAATTTAAAATTAATATTTAGTAAAATATTTCACTTTGATTTTGAATCATTTTAGGTTTTGTAAATATATTTTAAACAATATTAATCTTATTAATAATTGTTTATTAATCTTTTGTATGATCTTTAAATAATATATATCAATATAATTGTTTATATTGAATTTATATGATATATAATTATTAAGATTATTATAACTATATATAGTATTCACATTTAAAAAAAATTTAAAAATTGTTATAGTTTCAAAGGTTAAAAATGAGAACAAATAACAAAATAAAAATTTTTGTTATTTTATTTTTTAAATAAAACATATGAACTACTAAATGCCTAAACATTTATATCACAAAATTCTTAAATCCCAAAACTCCTAAATATATATTCTTTTAAACCTGTATATTTTATCTTATTAATAATAATTTTATTTAATATCTATCTTATTAATATATTTTACTTTGATTTTGAATCATTTTAGGTTTTGCAAATAAATTTTATTTAATATCTATCTTATTAATAATAGTTTATTAATTTATTTTATTATCGTCATCATAATATCTATAAAAAAATTATTTATATTGAATTTACATAATATATAATTATTTAGATTATTATAACAAAATAATATTTTCATATTTTAAAAAAATTTAAAAATTATTAAGTTTTCAATGGTTATAATCTTTAAAAATAAGAAAAAATAAAAAAATAAATTTTTTGTTATTAGACTTTTTAAATAAAATCTATAAACCACAAAATACCAAAATTCTTAATGACTAGACTCCTAAACCCTGCAGCCCATATATACATAAGCCTTTAAATTAGTATAATCTAAATAATAAATAATAAATCTCATTTTTATTAGTATTCATTATAATTCTCAATATTCATTTTAATTATTTATCAGTTTATTTTTAGAGAAATATTAATTACAAAATAAATTATTAGTGAGATTGATATAATATAAATAATTTATTTTTCATCAAAAAAATATAAGATCATAAAAAGAGTCAAAATTTTTAAAACAAAATATTATTATTTTGTAATTTATTTTAATTTAATTTTGAATAATTTTCGATTTTACAATTATATTTTAATTTATATCATTATAATTAATAATAGTTTATTAATTTATTTATTGATCATTATTATAATATCTATTAATAAAATTATTTATATTGATTTTAGATTATATATAATTATAAAGATTATTATAACTATATATTATATTCACATTTTAAAAAAATTAAAAATTATTATATTTTCAAAGGTTATAACCTTCAAAAATTATATAAAATCACTTAAGGCATAAACACTTAAATGACTAAACCCCAAAACACCTAAATACTTAAACCATTAAACCTGTTTATCCTGAATAATAGATAATAAATCTTAATTTTATTTGTATTCATTTTAATTTTAAATATTTATTTTAATTATTTATTAGTTTATTTTTATAGAATTATAAATTACAAAATAGATTATGAGGAAGACAAATATAATTTAAATAATTTATTTTTAATAACAAAAATATAAACTTATAAAAAAAGCAAAATATTAAAAAAAATTATTATTTAGTAATATATACTTTGATATCGAATAAATTTAGATTTTGCAAATATATTTTAAATAATATCTATCTTATTAATAATAGTTTATTAATTTATGTATTGATCATTAATATAATATCTAGCAATGTGATTATTTATATTGAATTTAAATGACTTATATTTATTAAGATTATTATAACTAAATATTATATTTACATTTGAAAAAAATTTAGAAATTTTTATATTTTCAAAGGTTACCTTCAAAAATTAGAAAAAAAAAATAAAAATAAATTTTTTGTTATATCATTGTTTAAATAAAACTTATAGACCACTAAATGCCTAGACACTTAAACCTATAAACTCCTAAATACAAAAGCCCCTAAATACATAAAAATTTAAACTCGTAAACCTTAAATATAATTTAAATAATTTATTTTTCATCATAAAAAATTATAAGCTTATAAAAAGAAGCAAAAACTAAAAAACAAAAATTATTATTTGGTAATAAATTTTACTTTGATTTTGAATAATTTTAGGTTTTGCAATTATATTTTAATTTATATCATTCATATTAATAATAGCATATTAATTTATTTTTTGATAATTGATATCATATCTATCAATAAAATTGTTTATATTTAGTTTATATTATATATAATTATAATGATTCTTATTACTAAATATTGTATTCACATATATAAAAAATTTAAAATTATCATATTTACAAAGGTTATAACCTTTCAAAATGTGAGAAAATATCAAAAATAATTTTTTTGTTTCATTGTTTAAATAAATACTATAAACAACTAAATGCCTAAATACTTAAGTCAATGACTCCGAAATCTCGAAAATCCTAAGTAGATAATCCTTTTAAACTGGTATACCCTAAATAATAAATAATAAATCTCAATATTATTTTTATCATTATAATTAAAAATATTCATTTTAATTATTTATTCGTTAATTTTTATTAAATATTAATAACAATATAAATTATGAGTTAAACAAATATAATTTATATAAATTATTTTTCATCAAAAATATATAGATAAACTTATAAAAAGAAAAAAAAATTTCAAAACAAAAATTTATTATATAGAGTATATTTTGCTTTCCTTCTGAATCATTTTCGGTTTTGTAATTATATTTTAATTGATATCCATCTTATTAATGATAAATTATTAATTTATTTTTTGATCATTATTAGAATATTATCGATAAAATTATTTATATTGAATTTATATGAAATATTAATATAATGATTATTAAACTAAATATTGAATTCACTTTTGAAAAAAATTTAAAAATTATTATATTTACAAAGGTTATAACATTTGAAAATATCAAAAATAAAAATAAAAATAAATTTTTTGTTTATTTATTTTTTTAAATAAAACCTATAACCACTAAATGCATACACAGTTAAATCAGTAAACTCCTAGACCTCAAAATGCCTAAATACAAAAACCATTAAACTTCTATATACTACTTAATAATTAATAAATCTAATTTTTATTTCTATTTATTATATATTTAAATATTCATTTTAATTATTTATTAGTTTATTTTTATAGAAATATTTATTACAAAATAGAGTATGAGTACGAGAAACAAAAGTATTTATGCTTATAAAATAAGTAAAAATTTAAAAATTAAAAATTATTATTAAGTAATAATTTTGAATCAATTGGGTTTTGTAAATATTTTTTAATTAATATCTACCTTATTATTAATAGTTTATTAATTTAATTTTTGATCATTATTATAATATCTATCAATAAAATTGTTTATATTGAATTTATATGATATATAATCATTAATATTATTATAACTAAATATTATATTCACATTTCAAAAAATGTTAAATATTATTATATTTTCAAAGGTTATGACCTATGAAAATGAGAAAAAATTACAAATTTTTTGTTATTATATTGTTTAAATAAAACCTATAAACCACTAAATGCCTAAAAACATAAATCGCTAAACTCCTAAAAAACAAAACCTTTAAATCCTTTAACAATTAAATTAGTATACATTAATAATATATCATAAATTTCATTTTAATTTTTATTCACTTTGATTTTAAATTTTTATTTTAATTATTTATTAGTTTATTTTTATAGAAATTTTAATTACAAAATAAAATATTAGTTAGATAGATCTAATTTAAATTAAACTGGTATACCCTAAAAAATAAATGATAAAACTCATTTTTTTAATTATAATTTTAAATTTTATTTTTATTATTTATTTGTATATTTTTATATAAATATTAATTACAAAATAAATTATGAGTTAAACAAATATAATTTATATAAATTTTTTTTCATCAAAAAAAATATAGATAAATTTTTATAAACAAATTTCAAAACAAAAAATTATTATATAGTAATGTATTTTGCTTAGCTTCTGAATTATTTTAATATTTGGAATTATATTTTAAATGATATATATATCTTATTAATAATGGATTATTAATTTATTTTTTGATCATTATTATAATATCTATCATTAAAAATGTTTATATTTAATTTATATGATATATAATTAGTAAGATTAACATAATTATACATGGTAATCACATTTCAAAAAACTTTAAAAATTATTTTCTATTCAAAGATTATAACCTTTGAAAATCAAAAAAAAATCAAAAAAAAAAATTTATTTTTCTTATATAAATAAAACCTATAAACCACTAAATGCATAAAAATAGAAATTGCTAAACTTCTAAACGACAAAACCCCTATATAATTTAACCATTAAACTGGTATACTATATATAATAAATAATAAATCTCATTTTTATTAGTATTCATTATAATTTTAAACATACATCTTAATTATTTATTAGTTTATTTTCATAGAAATATAAATTAAAAAATAAATTAATAGTTAGACAAATATAATTTAATAAATTTATTTTTCATCAAAAAATATATAAGCATATAAATGGATACAAAAATTTAAAATTAATATTTAGTAAAATATTTCACTTTGATTTTGAATCATTTTAGGTTTTGCAAATATATTTTAAATAATATTTATCTTATTAATAATTGTTTATTATTTTTTATGATCATTATTATAATATATACCAATAAAATATTTTATATTGAATTTATATGATATTTAATTATTATGATTATTAACTTCATATTGTATTCACTTTTCAAAAAAAAATTAAAAATTATTATATTTTCAAAGGTTATAACCTTCAAAACTGAGAAAAAATAACAAAAATACTTTTTTTTTATTTTATTTTTTAAATAAATCCTATAAACCACTAAATGACTAAATACTAAAATGACTAAACTCCAATTCCCAGAAGCTCATAAATACTCAAAACATTAAATTAGTATAGTCTAAATAATAAATCATAATTCTCATTTTTATTAGTATTCATTATAATTTTAAATATTAATTTTAAGTATTTATCAGTTTATTTTTATAGAAATATTAATTACAAAATAAATTATTAGTGAGACAGATAAAATTTAAATTATTTATTTTTCATCAAAAAAATATATATGCTTATAAAAAGAGGCAAAATTTTAAAAATAAAAAATTATTTTCTATTAATATATCTTATTTTGATTTTGAATCATTTAGATTCTACAATTATATTTTAATTTATATCATTCTTATTAATACTTAGTTTATTAATTAATTTATTGATCATTATTATAATATTTATTAATAAAATTATTTATATTTAGTTTACATTATATAAAATTACTAAGATTAATATAACTAAATATTATATTCACATTTAAAAAAAATTAAAAATTATTATATTTTCAAAGGTTATAACATTCAAATATTAAAAAAAATCAAAAAATTAAATTTTTTGTTTTTTCATTCTTTAAATAAAAATTATAAATCACTAAAGGTCTAAACAATTAAATCACCAAACTCCTAAACCACAAAACACCTAAATACTTAAACCATTAAAATGGTATATCCTGAATAATAAATAATAAATCTCAATTTTATTTGTATTCAATATAATTTTAAATAATCATTTTAATTATTTATTAGTTTATTATTATAGAATTATAAATTACAAAATAAATTATGAGTAAGACAAATTAATTTAAATAATTTATTTATAATAACAAAAATATAAACTTATAAAAAAAGCAAAACATTAAAAAAAGTATTATTAAGTAATATATTTTACTTTGATTTTGAATAAATTTAGATTTTGCAAATATATTTTAAATAATAAATATCTTATTAATAATACTTTATTAAATTTTTTTTGATCATTATTATAATATCTAGCAATGTAATTATTTATATTGAATTTAAATGACTTATAATTATTAAGATTATTATAACTAAATATTATATTTACATTTGAAAAATATTTAAAAATTATTATATTCTCAAAGGTTATAACCTTCAAAAATTAAAAAAATAATAAAAATAAATTTTTCGTTATATCATTGTTTAAATAAAACTTATAACCCACTAAATGCCTAAACACTTAAACCTCTAAACTCCTAAACACAAAAGCCCCTAAATACTTAAACCTTTAAACTAGTAAACATTAAATATAATTTAAATAATTTATTATAAATTTAATTACAAAATAAATTATGAGTGATACAAATATAATTTAAATAATTTATTTTTAATCAAAAAAATATAAGCTTACAAAAAGAAGCAAAAACTAAAAAAAAATTATTATTTAGTCATAAACTTTTCTTGGATTTTGAATATTTTTAGGTTTTGCAATTATATTTTAATTTATAACTATCATATTAATAATAGCATATTAATTTACTTTTTGATAATTGATATCATATTTATCAATAAAATTGTTTATATTTAGTTTATATTATATATAATTATAATGATTATTATTATAAATATTGTATTCACATTTTTAAATAATTTTAAAATTATCACATTTTCAAAGTTTATAACCTTTGAAAATGTGAAAAAAATATCAAAAATAATTTTTTTGTTATTACATTGTTTAAATAAAACATATTAACCACTAAATGCCTAAAAACATAAATTGCTAAAGTCATAAACCAAAAAACCTCTAAATACTTAAAATATTAAACTGGAATACATTAATAATAATTCATAAATCTCATTTTAATTTTTATTCAGAATAATTTTAAATTTTTATTTTAATTATTTATCAGTTTATTTTTATAGAAATATTAATTACAAAATAAATTATTAGTGAGACAGATCTAATTTAAATTAGACTTGTATACCCAAAATAATAAAGAATAAATCTCAATATTATCTTTTTCATTATAATTTTAAATATTTATTTTAATTATTTATTTGTTTATTTTTATATAAATATTAATTAAAAATAAATTATGAGTTAGACAAATATAATTTATATAAATTAATTTTCATCAAAAAAATTTGGATAAACTTTTTAAAAGAAAAAAAAATTTCAAAACACAAATTATTATATAGTAATATATTTTGATTTCTTCTGAATCATTTTAGGTTTTTTTATTATATTTTAATTGATATCTATCTTATTAATAATAGATTATTAAATTATTTTTTGATCATTATTAGAATATTTATCAATAAAATTATTTATATTGAATTTATATGATATATAAATATAATGATTATTATAACTAAATATTGAACTCACTTTTGAAAAAAATTTAAAATTATTATATTTTCAAAGGTTATAACCTTTGAAAATATCAAAAAATAATAAAAATAAATATTTTGTTATTTTAATTTTTAAATAAACCGTATAAACTAATAAATGCATACACAGTAAAATCACTAAACTCCTAAGGCCCGTAATGCCTAAATACTTAAACCATAAAACCGCTATATACTACTTAATAATTAAAAAATCTAATTTTTATTTCAATTTAGTATTATTTTAAATATTCATTTTAATTATTTATAAGTTTATTTTTATAGAAATATTTATTACAAAATAAATTATGAGTGCGACAAATATAATTTAAATAATTTATTTTTAATTAAAAAAATATATACGCTTATAAAAGAAGTAAAAATTTAAAAATTAAAAATTATTATCCAGTAATATTTTTTACTTTAATTTTGAATCAATTTGGGTTTTGTAAATATTTTTTAATTAATATCAATCTTATTATTAATAGTTTATTAATTTAATTTTTGATCATTATTATAATATCTATCAATAAAATTATTTATATTGAATTTATATGATATATAATTATTAAAATTATTATAACTAAATATTGTATTCACATATCAAAAAAATTTTAATATTATTATATTTTCAAAGGTTATAACCTATGAAAATGAGAAAAAATTACAAATTTTTTTTTGTTATTTTATTGTTTTAATAAAACCTATAAACCACTAAATGCCTAAAAACATAAATTGCTAAACTCCTAAACGACAAAACTTCTCAATACTTAAACTATTAAATTGGTATACATTAATAATAAATCATAAATCTCATTTTAATTTTTATTAAGTATAATTTTAAATATTTATTTTAATTATTTATCATTTTATTTTTATAGAAATATTAATTACAAAATAAATTATTGGTGAGACAGATCTATTTTAAAAAATTTATTTTTTATCAAAAAAAAATATATGGTTATAAAAAGAGGTAAAATTTTAAAAATAAAAATTTATTATTTTGTAATATATTTTATTTTGATTTTGAATCATTTTAGTTTTTGCAATTATATTTTAATTTATATCATTCTTATTAATAATAGTTTATTAATTTTTTATTGATCATTATTATAATATCTATTAATAAAATTATTTATATTGAGATTACATTATATATAATTATTAAGAATATTATAACTAAATATTATATTAACATTTAACTAAAATTATAATTATTATATTTTCAAAGGATTATAACCTTCAAAAATTAAAAAAATCAAAAAATTTAATTTTTTATTTTTTTATTCTTTAAATAAAAACTATAAATCACTATAGTCCTAAACACTTAAATCACTAAACCCCAAAACACCTAAATACTTAAACCATTAAACTAGTATATCCTGAATAATAAATAATAAATATCAATTTTATTTGTATTCATTATAATTTTCAATATTCATTTTAATTATTTATTAGTTTATTTTTATAGAATTATAAATTAAAAATAAATTATGTGGAAGACAAATATAATTTAAATTATTTACTTTTAATAACAAAAAATATAAACTTATAAAAAGAAGCAAAACATCAAAAATATTATTATTTACTATTATATTTTACTTTGATTTTGAATAAATTTACATTTTGCAAATATATTTTAAAAAATATCTATCTATTTAATAATAGTTTATTAATTTATTTTTTGATCATTGATATAATATCTATCAATATAATTGTTTATATTGAATTAACATGATATATAATTATTAAGATTATCATAACTAAATATAGTATTCACATATAAAACAAATTTAAAGATTGTTATATTTTCAAAGGTTATAACCTTCAAAAATGAGAAAAAATAACAAAAATAAATTTTTTGTTATATCATTGTTTAAATAAAACTTATAAACCATTAAATGCCTAAATAAATAAATCTCAAAACTTCTAAACCCAGAAGCCCCTAAATAACTAAACCTTTAAACTCATAAACCTTAAATATAATTTAAATAATTTATAGTAATCTTAATTACAAAATAAATTATGAGTGACAAATATAATTTAAATAATATATTTTTCAACAAAAAAATATATAAGATTATAAAATGATGCAAAAACTAAAAAAAATTATTATTTAGTAATAAATTTTACTTTGATTTTGAATCATTTTAGGTTTTTTAATTATATTTTAATTTATATTATCATATTAATAATAGTTTATTAATTTATTTTTTGATAATTGATATAATATTATCAATAAAATTGTTTATACTTAGTTTATATTATATATATAGTTATAATAATTATTATTACTAAATATTGTATTCACATTTTAAAAAATTTTAAAATTATTATATTTTCAAATGTTATGACATTTGAAAATTTGAAAAAATATCAAAAATAAATTTTTTGTTATTTCATTGTTTAATAAAAACTATAAACCATTAAATGCCTAAATACTTAAATCAATAACTTCTAAATCTTGAAAACCCTAAATAGATAAATTTTTTAAATAGCTATATCCTAAATAATAAATAATAAATCTCATTTTTATTTTTTTCATTATAATTTTAAATATTCATCTTAATTATTTATTTGTTTATTTTTATATAAATATTAATTACAAAATAATTTATAAGTTCGACAAATATAATTTATATAAATTATTTATCAGCAAAAAATATAGATAAACTTAATAAAAGAAGATAAAAATTAAAATAAAAAATTATTATATAGTAATATATTTTACTTTGTTTCTGAATCATTTTAAGTTTTGTAATTATATTTTAATTGATATCTAACTTATTAATATTAGATTATTAATTTATTTTTTGATCATTATTAGAATATTTATCAATAAAAATATTTATATTTAATTTATATGATATATAGATTTAATAATTATTATAATTAAATATTCTATTCACATTTGAAAAAAATTTTAAAATTATTATATTTTCAAAGATTATAATCTTTGAACATGTGATAAACAAAAAAAATATCTTTTTTTTATTATTTCATTGTTTAAATAAAACCTATAAATCACTAAATGCCTAAACACTTAAATCACTATACTACAAAATCCAGATACCCCTATATAGATAATCGTTTAAACGGGTATACCCTATAATAATTATTAATAAATCTCATTTTTATTTGTTTTCATTATAATTTAAAAAATTCATTTTGATTGTTTAGTTTTTTATTTATATATATATATTAATTATAAAATAAATTATGAGTTAAAAATATAATTTATAAAAATTATTTTTCATCAAAAAATAGATAAGCTTATAAAAAGAATAAAAATTTAAAAACAAATAATTATTATTAAGTAATATATTTTGCTTTGCTTCTGAATCATTTTAAGTTTTGATATTATATTTTAAGTAATATCAATCTTATTCATTATAGATTTTTAATTTATTTTTTGATAATTATTAGAATATCTATCAATAAAATTGTTTATTTTTAATTTATATGATATATAATTATTATGATTATTATAAATAAATATTTATTCACTTTTGAAAAAAATTTAAAAATTATTATATTTTCAAAGGTTATAACCTTTGAAAATATCAAAAAATAATTAAAATAAATTTTTTATTCTTTTTCATAAATAAAACCAATAAACCACTAAATGCATCCACAGTTAAATCAATAAACTCCTAAACCTCGTAATGCCTAGATACAAAAACGATTAAACTGCTATATACTACTTAATAATTAATAAATTGATTTTTTATTTCTATTTATTATAATTTTAAATATTCATTTTAATTATTTATTAGTTTATTTTTATAGAAATATTTATTACAAAATAAAGTATGAGTGTGACAAATATAATTTAATTAATTTATTTTTAATAAAAAAAATATATGCTTATAAAAGAAGTAGAAATTTAAAAATTAAAAATTATTATCCAGTAATATATTTTACTTTAATTATGAATCAATTTGAGTTTTGTAAATATTTTTTAATTAATATCTATCTTTTTATTAATAGTTAATAAATTTAATTTTTGATCATTATTATATTATCTATCAATAAACATGTTTATATTGAATTTATATGATATATAATTATTAATATTATTAAAACTAAATATTGTATTCACATTTCAAAAAATTGTAAATATTATTATATTTTCAAAGGTTATAACCTATGAAAATGATAACAAATTATAGAAATTTTTTTTGTAAGTTTTATTTTTTTATATAAAACCTATAAACCACTAAAAGCATAAAAACATAAATCGCTAAACTCCTAACAACAAAACCTCTAAATACTTAAACTATTAAACTGGTATACATTAATAATAAATCTTAAATCTAATTTTAATTTTTATTCAGTATAATTTTAATTTTTATTTTAATTATTTATCAGTTTATTTTTATAGAAATATTAATTACAAAATAAATTATTAGTGAGACAGATATAATTTAAATTAAACTGATATCCCTAAATAATAAATAATTAATCTCATTTTTTTTTATTATAATTTTAAATATTCATTTAATTATTTATTTGTTTATTTATATAAAAATATTAATTACAAAATAAACTGAGTTGGACAAATATAATTTAATATAAATTATTTTTCATCAAAAAATTATTGATAATCTTTTTAAAAGAAAAAAAATTTCAATACAAAAAATTATTATATAGTAATATATTTTGCTTTTCTTCTAAATCATTTTAGGATTTGTAATTATATTTTAATTGATATCTATCTTATTAATAATAGATTATTAATTTATTTTTTGATCATTATTAGAATATTTATCAATAAAATTGTTTATATTGAATTTATATGATATATAAATTTAATGATTATTATAACTAAATATTGTATTCACATTTTAAAAAAAATTAAAAATTATTATATTTTCAAAGGTTATAACCTTTGAAAATATCAAAAAATATTAAAAATAAATTTTTTATTATTTTATTTTTTTAATAAAACATATAAACCACTAAATGCATACATAGTTAAATCCGTAAACTTTTAAACCTCATAATACCTAAATACATAAACCATTAAACCACTATATACTACAAAATAGTTAATAAATCTAATTTATATTTCTATTTATTATAATTTTAAATATTCATAATAATTATTTATTAGTTTATTTTTATAGAAATATTTATTACAAAATAAATTATGAGTGCGACAAATATAATTTAAATAATTTATTTTTAATGAAATAATGTATATACGCATATAAAAGTAGTAACAATTTAAAAATAAAGAATTATTATCCAGTAATATATTTTACTTTAATTTTTAATCAATTTTGGTTTTGTAAATATTTTTTAATTAATATCAATCTTTTTATTAATAGTTTATTAATTTAAATTTTGATAATTATTATATTATCTATCAATAAAATTGTTTATATTGAATTTATATGATATATAATTATTAATATTATTATAACTAAATATTGTATTCACATTTCAAAAAATTTTAAATATTATTATATTTTCAAAGGTTATAACTTATGAAAATGAGAAAAAATTACAAATTTTTTTTGTTATTTTATTGTTTAAATAAAACCTATAAACCACTAAATGCCTAAAAACATAAATTGCTAAACTCCTAAACGACAAACCTCTAAATACTCAAACCATTAAATAGGTGTACATTTATAAAAAATCATAAATCTCAATTTAATTTTTATTAAGTATAATTTTAAATTTTTATTTTAATTATTTATCAGTTTATTTTTATAGAAATATTAATTACAAAATAAATTATTAGTGAGACAGATCTAATTTAAATTAGACTGGTATACCCGAAATAATAAAGAATAAATCTCAATATTATTTTTTTCATTATAATTTTAAATATTAATTTTAATTATATATTTGTTTATTTTTATATAAATATTAATTAAAAAATTTATTATGACTTAGACAAATATAAATTATATAAATTAATTTTCATCAAAAAAATATGGATAAACTTTTTAAAAGAAAAAAAAATTTCAAAACAACAAATTATTATATAGTAATATATTTTGATTTCTTCTGAATCATTTTATGTTTTTTTATAATATTTTAATTGATATCTATCTTATTCATAATAGATTATTAATTTATTTTTTGATCATTATTAGAATATTTATCAATAATATTGTTTATATTGAATTTATATGATATATAAATATAATGATTATTATAACTAAATATTGTATTCACATTTGAAAAAAATTTAAAAATTATTATATTTTCAAATGTTATAACCTTTGAAAATATCAAAAAATAATAAAAATAAATATTTTGTTATTTTAATTTTTAAATAAAACCTATAAACCACAAAATGCATACACAGTAAAATCAGTAAACTCTTAAGGCCCGTAATGCCTAAATACATAAACCATTAAACTGCTATATACTACTTAATAATTAAGAAATCTAATTTTTATTTCAATTTATTATATTATAAATATTCAATTTAATTATTTATAATTAAAATTTTATAGAAATATTTATTACAAATTAATTATTAGTGCGACAAATATAATTTAAATAATTTATTTTTAATCAAAAAATATATATATGCTTATAAAAGAAGTAAAATTTTAAAAATTAAATATTATTATCTAGTAATATTTTTTACTTTAATTTTGAATCAATTTGCATTTTGTAAATATTTTTTAATTAATATCAATCTTATTATTAATAGTTTATTAATTTAATTTTTGATCATTATTATAATATCTATCAATAAATTGTTTATATTTAATTTATATGTTATTTAATTATTAAAATTATTATAACGAAATATTGTATTCACATTTCAAAAAATTTTAAATATTTTTATATTTTCAAATGTTATAACCTATGAAAATGACAAAAAATTATTGCAAATTTTTTTGATATTTTATTTTTTTAAATAAAACGTATAAACCACTAAAAGCCTAAAAACATAAATCACTAAAATCCAAAAAGAAAAAACTTCTAAATACATAAACCATTAACTAGTATACAGTAATAATAAATCATAAATCTCATTTTAAATTTTATTCAGTATAATTTTAAATTTTTATTTTAATTATTTATCAGTTTATTTTTATAGAAATATTAATTACAAAATAAATTATTAGTGAGATAGATCTAATTTAAATTAAAACTGTATCCCTAAATAATAAATAATAAATCTCATTTTTTTCATTATAATTTTAAATATTCATTTTAATTATTTATTTGTTATTTATATATAAATATTAATTACAAAATAAATTGAGCTAGACAAAAATAATTTATATAAATTATTTTTAATCAAAAAATTATAGATAAACTTTTTAAAAGTAAAAAATTTTCAAAACAAAAAATTATTATATAGTAATATATTTTGCTTTGCTTCTCAATCATTTTAGGTTTTATAATTATATTTTAATTGATATCTATCTTATTAATAATAGATTATTAATTTATTTTTTGATCATTATTAAAATATTTATCAATAAAATTGTTTATATTGAATTTACATGATATATAATTATAAAGATTATTATAACTAAATATTATATTTACATTTGAAAATAATTTAAAAATTATTATATTTTTAAAGGTTATCATCTTTGAAAATGAGATAAAATCACAAAAATAATTTTTTTTTAATTTATTGTTTATATAAAACCTATAATCTATTAAATACCTAAATGCTTAAATCATTAAACTTTTAAACCCCAAAACGCCAAAACCCTTAAATACTTAAACATTTAAACCATCTTTAAAGGTTTAAGTATTTATAAATAATGTATAAATATCAATCAATAAATAATAGTTTATTAATTTATTTTTTGATCATTGTTATATTTATATTTATATTTAGTTTTTTAATATCTATCAATAAATTGTTTATTTTTAATTTACATGATATATAATTATTAAGTTTATTAAAACTAAATATTGTATTCACATTTGAAAAAAATTTAAAAATTATTATATTTATAAAGGTTATAACCTTCAAAATTGATAAAAAATTTGAAAAATAATTTTTTTGTTATTTCATTATTTAAATAAACATATAAACTACTAAATGCCTTAACACTTAAATCACTAAACTCCTTAACTCCTAAATACTTAAACCATTAAACCGGTATACCCTAAATAATTAATCATAAATCTCATTTTTAATTGTATTCAATATAATTGTAATATTCATTTTAATTATTTATTAGTTTATCTTTATAGAAATATTAATTGCAAAAGATAATTATGAATGAGAAATATAATTTAAATAATTTATCTTCATCAAAAAAATTTATAAGCTTATAAAAAGTATCAAAATTTAAAAATAAAAAATTATTATTTAGTAATATATTTTAGTTTGAATTTGAATCGTTTTAGGTTTTGCAAATATATTTTAATTAATATCTATCTTATTAATAATAGTTTATTAATCTATTTTATGATAAGAATTATAATATCGATCAATAAAATTATTTATATTGAATTTACATGATATTTAATTTTTATGATTATTATAATTAAATATTGTATTAACATTTGAAAAAAAAATTAAAAATTATAATATTTTCAATGGTTATAACCTTGAAAATGAGAAAAAATCATAAAAATACTTTTTTGTTATTTAATTATTTAAATAAAAACTATAAACCACAAAATACCTAAATACTTAAATTACTAAAGTCCTAAACCCTGATACTGCTGCACCACACACACATAGCGATGGACCATAGTACACTCGTGCACATATTCTTGTCCATTTTGGTGTAGCATTTAGAGGGGCCAGCAAGTCCTGAAAGCAGCTAGAAGTATGGGCCACCAGCTTCTAGAGGGCCCCGCTAGAAAGCCGGGATGATAACATTCAGACAACTGACGAGACCGAGCAATGTGGTCGGGAGTAAACCCAGGAGTATCTAGGAGTGGGTCCCACTAGCCATATCATGCAGCATTGAGGGCCACCCAACCATCGCCCAACAGGAATAGCATGTAATCCATGATTAATTGGAGAGCCAGAAAAATCCGAAGTATCACCAAGCAGGGCCAGTAAGCAAATGAGTCCAGACCAGCCACACGGGAGCGAAAGATTCAAACTTGTAGTTTATGTTTGTAGTCTTATTTGTATTTTGGACTTTGTATGCACCATGTACTTGTAGAGATCAATCATGACATACTCACACACACAATCTTATCTGTTCTCTATGTACCATGCAATGAGGCAACTGGAGACATTAGTATCTCTACTTGCGGCCCACTAATGCATTTTGTAAATACACATTAGGCGATGCTACACTTTCGGGAGCAGAAGACCTATTTTTATAGCATTATGTAATTTTACTTGTATTCTAGCTTGGTTGTACGCATAGATAATTAACTATTAGGTGGACCTCATCACACATGCACACCGATTCATGCATATTTTTTGATATTTTGTCGGTGCAACATACAGCCACTTCTTGGAGCTCAAGGAGGAAGCATTCTAACCCAAGAGATACTTTTTTGAGGATCATTGGAGCAAAAGAATGTGGAATTCAGAGGTGAGAATGAATTGACAAAGTGCCGTAGATATGGACTTGTGGATTTATGGGTATTCAGTTTTACATTTATTCCATTACATAGCAATGATATAGGCAAATGCTTGATGCTGCATGTCACGCACATGAACAATCTTATATTTGCATAGTTTTAATATGGTGCATCATTCAGGTTCCTCCAAAAGGCTTGGACAAATACGAATGGAAAGGACGCAGTGCGCATAATGACTCAAAGCCAACTCTGATGTCCGGGAATTCCAGGTGATTTTAGTTGTATTCGTACGCTTGGAATTATTAGGCATTATGTTTTTTTATATATTTTATGCATAGAATCATTAAGGTGCATAGGATTTGGTGGGATGACCTAAATTAGTCAGTTTTTTAGTCTCTTGTAAGGTGTGTGCATAAATGATAAATAAAGTGTGTATTTTCCAAAAAAAAACAAAAAAAAACCACAAACTATAAACTTTAAATCCTAAACCTTAAACCATAGACTATAACCCTAACCCATAAACCCTAAATCCTAAATCTCATGTTTTGCACTTTTATAATCAAATGACTAAGTGTTAAATTTAAATTGAAATCCATAACTTTTAGGAATGTCACAGATTTATCTTTTTGTATATGTAACACAAAGTCATGACTCAAGGGGTGAGTTATGGATTCAGTCTCTTTCTTGCTTTAGATTATTGTAGCATTAGCAATGGTCATGAATGTGTATTTTGTCTCTAGAACACAAAATCATATCGATTAGAATATGCCATAACTTGAGTCTCCTTGTTGAACATATTGTTATGGAACTAAGAATGATCATGAATACATATTTAATCACTATAATACTGGGTCACAATATTGGATATGACCATAGCTTGTGCATTTTTATCTTTATATTGCAAAGTCATTGCACTAGGAATGATTGTAACTTTGGACATTCCTCAAGAGCAAAAGTCATGACCCTAGAAATAGTTAAAGCACGAGTACTACTCTTTATAAATTTCTATAGCTAAAATTCTTGGGATTCAAAATATTACTATGGCTTTTTCCTTTGATTTGTGACCTCAAGTCTCAATATGCAAGACTAATATTTTGAGCAATGATTAAAACCTTTTATACATTTGAATATGAT
This sequence comes from Sapria himalayana, assembly GCA_029783825.1. Taxonomy (NCBI): domain Eukaryota; kingdom Viridiplantae; phylum Streptophyta; class Magnoliopsida; order Malpighiales; family Rafflesiaceae; genus Sapria; species Sapria himalayana. The sequence goes on from JAREIK010003548.1 coordinate 184,307, forward strand.
TCATTTACACCTTTTTGGGTATTGTGAACTTGTAATCATAACTCATTTAATATAAAAAGAAAGAAATGATACTTTTCATATTTATGAGGATATGAAAAAAAGCCTTAGACATGCCAATAAAATAAATTTTTTGATTCTTGATTGAAAGAGGGCCCATATTTCTTGCCCTGCTGAAATTGCCCATGGGCTAGTTTGTTCTAAAAGGCTACAAGGTGGTTATTTTTTTTGGAGGTGAACTATGTTTTAAAAAAATTGCTTTGAGTGTGTGCATGAGAGATATTTTATACGAAATTATAATAATCAATATAAATAGCATCCTCAACAACAAGCTATTTCAACACATAGGGGTACAACTTTGGTTTATTCTTTTAGCATACATGAGTCAAATTACCTTTGACAGCCCAGTGATTCAACATCAAATATGATGAGACATTAATAGAGATAAAGTAAAAGCTCATATTATATTGGCTAGATCTTTAGCAATCATTCTAGAGTTGAGAGAGAAACAAAATAAATTATTTTAATTATTCAGTATTTTTTTAATTTTAATTTTAATTTTAATTATTCATCAGTTTATTTTTATAGAAATATTAATTACAAAATAAATTATTAGTGAGACAGATCTAATTTAAATTAAACCGGTATATCCTAAATAATAAAGAATAAATCTCATTTTTTTTCCATTTTAATTTTAAATATTCAAATTTAATTATTATTTGTTTATTTTTATATAAATATTAATTACAAAATAAATTATGAGTTACACAAATATAATTTATATAAATTATTTTTCATCAAAATAATATAGATAAACTTTTTAAAAGAAAAGAAAAATTCAAAACAAAAAATTATTATATAGTAATATATTTTGCTTTGCTTCTGAATCATTTTAGGTTTGTAAATATATTTTATTTGATATCTATCTTTTTAATAATAAATTATTAAGTTATTTTTTCATCATTATTAGAATATTTATCAATAAAAATGTTTATATTGAATTTATATGATATATAAATATAATGATTATTATAACTAAATTTTGTATTCACTTTTGAAAAAATTTTAAAATTATTATTTTTTCAAAGGTTATAACATTAGAAAATGTGAAAAAATAAAAAAAAATTTTGTTATTTCATTTTTTAAATAAAACCTATAGATCATTATATGCTTACTTAGTTAAATCAGTAAGCTCATAAATCCCGTAACCTCTAAATACATAAACCTTTTAACAGCTATATACTACTTAATAAATAATAAATCTCATTTTTATTTCTATTTATTATAATTTTAAATATTCATTTTAATTATTTATAGTTTAATTTTTTAGAAAAATTAAATACAAAATAATTTCAAGCGAGACAAATATTATTTAAATAATTTATTTTGATAAAAAAAATATAAGCTTATAAAAAGAAGGAAAATTTTAAAAATTAAATATTATTATTTAGTATTATATTTTGATTTGATTTTGAATCATTTTGCGTTATGTAAATATATTTTAATTAATATTAATATTATTAATAATAGTTTATTAATTTAATTTTTGATCATTATTATAATATCTATCATTAAAATTATTTATAGTGAATTAATATGATATATAATTATTAAGATTAATATAATTATACGTGGTATTCACATTTAAAAAAATTTTTAAATTATTTTATTTTCAAAGGTTATAACCTTTGAAAATTAGAAAAAATCAAAAATAGAATTTTAAATTTTTATTATATAAATAAAACCTATAAACCACTAAATAATCAAACCATTAAACCGGTATACCATATATAATAAATCATAAATCTCATTTTAATTTGTATTCATTATAATTTTAAATATTAATTTTAATTATTTATTAGTTTATTTTTTATAGAAATATCAATCACAAAATAAATAATTAGTGAGAAAAATATAATTTTAATAATTTATTTTTAATCAAAAAAAAAAGCTTATATAAAGAAGTAAAAATTTAAAAACAAAAAATTATTATTTAGTAATATATTTTACTTTGATTTTGAATCATTATATATAGGTTTTGCAATTATATTTTAATTGTGATCAATCTTATTAAGAATAGTTTATTAATTTATTATTTGATCATTTTTATAATATTAAACAATAAAATTACTTATATTCAATTAAAAAATTTTATAATTATTAAGTTATTATAACTAAATATTATATTTACATTTGAAAAAAATTTAAAAATTATTATATTTTCAAAGGTTATAACCTTCAAAAATGATAAAAAATCACAAAAATAATTTTTATTATTTTATTATTTAAATAAAACTTATAAACCACAAAATGACTAAACATTTAAATCTCTAGACTCCTAAATGCCAAAACCCCCTAAATACATAAACAATTAAACCTATATAACCTAAATAATAAATAATAAATCTCATTTTTATTTGTATTCATTATAATTTTAAATATTCATTTTAATTATTTTTTAGTTTATTTTTATAGAAATTTAATTACAAAATAAGTAATGAGTGAGACAGATAAAATTTAAATAAATTATTTTTATGAAAAAAGAAATAATCTTAGAAAAATAAACAAAATTTTAAAAATATCAAATTTTTTTAGTAATATAATTTACTTTGATTTTGAATTATTTTGGCTTCTGCAAATATATTTTGATTAATATCTATCTTATTAATAATAGTTTATAAATTTATTTTTTCATCATTATTATAGTATATATTAATACATTTTTTATATTGAATCTACAACAAATATAAATATAAAGATTAATATAACTAATTATTGTATTCATATTTTAGAACTATTTAAAAAATATTATATTTTTAAAGGTTATAACTTTGAAAATCACAAAGATTCATAAAAATAATTTTTTTGTTATTTCATTGATTAAATAAAACCTATAAACATGAAGATGTGTAAACATATAAATCAATAAACTCCTTAACCCCAAAACCACGAAAAACATAAACAATTAAATAGTTATACCCTAAATAATAAATCATAAATCTCATTTTTATTAGTATTCATTATAATTTTAAATATAAATTTTAATTATTTATTAGTTTATTTTTATAGAAATATAAATTAAAAAATAAATTATTAGTGAGACAAATATAATTTAAATAATTTATTTTTCATCAAAAAATATATAAGCTTATAAATGGATACAAAATTTTAAAAATTTTAAATTAATATTTAGTAAAATATTTCTCTTTGATTTTTAGTCATTGTAGGTTTTACAAATATATTTTAAACAATATATATCTTATTTATAATTGGTTATTAACTTTTTTATGATCATTATTATAATAAAAACAATAAAATAGTTTATATTGAATTTATATTATATATAAATATTATGATTATTATAACTTCAAATTGTATTCACTTTTCAAAAAAAAATATAAAAATTATTAATTATTTTCAAAGGTTATAACCTTCAAAAATGAGAAAAAATAACAAAAATAAATTTTTTGTTATTTTATTTTTTATATAAAACCTATAAACCACTAATTGACTAAATAATAAAATGACTAAACTCCTAAACCCCGAAGCCCATAAATACTTAAAACATTAAATTAATATAGTCTAAATAATAAATCATAAATCTCAGTTTTATTAGTATTCATTATAATTGTAAATATTCATTTTAATTATTTATCAATTTATTTTTATAGAAATATTAATTACGAAATAAATTATTAGTGCCACATAAATAATTTATATAATTTATTTTTCATAAAAAAATGCTTATAAAAAGAGGCACAATTTTAAAAATAAAAAATTATTATTTAATAATATATCTTATTTTGATTTTGAATCATTTTAGATTTTACAATTATATTTTAATTTATATCATTCTTATAAATACAAGTTTATTAATTTATTTATTGATCATTATTATAATATTTATCAATAAAATTATTTATATTGAGCTTACATTATATATAATTATTAAGATTATTATAACTAATTATTATTTTCACATTTAAAAAATTTAAAAATTAATATATTTTCAAAGGTTATAACCTTCAAAAATTAAAAAAAAATCAAAAAATTAAATTTTTTGTTTTTTCATTCTTAAAAAAAAACTATAAATCACTAAAGGTCTAAACAATTAAATCACTAAACTCCTATACCATAAAACACCAAAATACTTAAACCATTAAACAAGTATATCCTGAATAATAAATAATAAATCTAAATTTTATTTGTATTCATTATAATTTTAAATATTCATTTTAATTTTTTATTAGTTTAGTATTATAGAATTATAAATTACAAAATAAATTATGAGTAAGACAAATATAATTTAAATAATTTATTTTTAATAACAAAAATATAAACTTATAAAAAAAACAAAACAGTAAAAAAATTTATTATTTAGTAATATAATTTACTTTGATTTGAATAAATTTAGATTTTGCAAATACTTTTTAAATAATATCTATTTAATTAATAATAGTTTATTAATTTATTTTGTGATCATTATTATAATATCTAGCAATGTAATTATTTATATTAATTTTAAATGACTTATATTTATGAAGATTATTATAAATAAATATTATATTTACATTTGAAAAAAATATAAAAATTATTATTTTTTCAAAGGATATAACCTTCAAACATTAGAAAAAAAAATAAATTTTATGTTATATCATTGTTTAAATAAAACTTATAAACCACTAAATCTCTAAACAGTTAAATCTCTAAACTCTGTAGCACAAAAGCCCCTAAATGCTTAAACCTTTAAACTCGTAAACCTTAATTTTAATTTAAATAATTTATTAAATTATTAATTACAAAATAAATTATGAGTGATACAAATTTAATTTAAATAATTTATTTTTCATCAAAAAAAATATATAGGCTTATAAAAAGAAGCAAAAACTAAAAAACAAAAATTATTATTTAGTAATAAATTTTACTTTGATTTTGAATAATTTTAGGTTTTGCAATTATATTTTAATTTATATCTATCATATTAATAATAGCATATTAATTTATTTTTTGATAATTTATTTAATATCTGTCAAAATTATTTATATTTCGTTTAGATTATATAAAATTATAATGATTATTATTACAAAATATTTTATTCACATTTTTAAAAATATTAAAAATATTATATTTTCATAGTTATAACCTTTGAAAATGTGAGAAAATATCAAAAATAATTTTTTTGTTATTTAATTTTTTAAATAAATCCTATAAACCACTAAATGCCTAAACACTTAAATCATTAACTCCTAAATCTCTAAAACCCTAAAAAGATAATCATTTTAAACTAGTATACTCTAAATAATAAATAATAAATCTCAATATTATTTTTTTCATTATAATTTAAAATATTCATTTTATTTATATATTCATTTATTTTTATATAAATATTAATTACAAAATAAATTATGAGTTAGACAAATATAATTTATATAAATTATTTTTCATCGAAAAATATAGATAAACTTATAAAAAGAATAAAAAAATTTAAAACTAAAATTTATTATATAGTAATATATTTTGCTCTCCTTCTGAATCATTTTAGATTTTATAATTATATTTTAATTGATATCTATCTTATTAATAATTATTTATTAATTTATTTTTTGATTATTATTAGAATATTTATCAGTATTATTGTTTATATCGAATTTATATGATATATAAATATAATGATTATTATAAGTAAATATTTAATTCACTTTTGAAAATAATTTAAACATTATCATATTTCCAAAGGTTATAACCTTTGGAAATATGAAAAAATAATAAAAATAAATTTTTTGTTATTTTATTATTTAAATAAAACCTATAAACCAGTAAATGCATACACATTTATATCAGTAAACTCATAAGCCCTGTAATGCTGAAATACACAAACTATTAAACCGCTATATACAACTTAATAATTAATAAATTTAATTTTTATTTCAATTTATTATTATTTTAAATATTCATTTTAATTATTTATTAGTTTATTTTTATAGAAATTTTTATTACAAAATAAATTATAAGTGCGCCAAATATAATTTAAATAATTTATTTTTAATCATAATATATATATATATGCTTTTAAAAGATGTATAAAAGAAGTATTATTAAAAATTAAAAAGAATTATCAACTATTATATTTTAATTTAATTTTGAATCAATTTGGGTTTTATAAATATTTTTTTATTAATATCTATCTTATTATAAATAGTTTATTAATTTAATTTTTGATCATTATTATAATATCTATCAATAAAATTATTTATATTTATTTTATATGATATAAAATTATTAAAATTATTATAACTAAACATTGTATTCAAATTTCAAAAAATTTTAAATATTATTAATATTTCAAAAGGTTATAACTTTTGAAAATGACAAAAAATTACAATTTTTTTTGTTATTTTATTGTTTAAATAAAACCTATAAATCGCTAAATGCCTAAAAACATAAATCGCTAAACTCCTAAATGACAAAACCTCAAAATACTTAAACCTTTAAACTGGCATACATTAATAATAAATCATAAATCTCATTTTAATTTTTATTCAGTATAATTTTTTTTTAATTATTTATCAGTTTATTTTTATAGAAATATTAATGACAAAATAAATTATTAGTGAGATAGATATAACTTAAATTAAATTGGTACCCTAAATAATAAACTACTAATAATAAGATAGATATTAATTAAAAAATATTTACAAAACCCAAATTGATTCAAAATTGAAATAAAATATATTACTGGATAATAATTTTAAGTTATAAATTTGTACTTCTTTCATAAGCGTATATATATTTTTTGATTAAAAATAAATTATTTGAATTATATTCATCTCACTCATAATATATTTTATAATAAATATTTCTATAAAGATAAACTAATAAATAATTAAAATGAATATTTAAAACTATAATGAATATAAATTAAAATTAGATATATTAATTTTATAGATTGATATTATAATACTGATCATAAAATAGATTAATAAACTATTATTAATACGATAGATATTACTTAAAATATATTTGCAAAACCTAAAACGATTCGAAATCAAAGTAAAATATATTACAAAATAATAATTTTTTATTTTTAAATTTTTGATTGTTTTTATAAGCTTATAAATTTTTTTGATGAAGATAAATTATTTAAATTATATTTGCCTCAATCATAATTTTATTTTGTAATTAATATTTCTATAAAAATAAACTATTAAATAATTAAAATGAATATTAAAAGTATAATGATTACAAATAAAAATGAGATTTATGATTAATTATTTAGGGTATACCAGTTTAATGGTTTAAGTATTTAGGAGTTTAGGAGTTTAGTGATTTAAGTGTTTTGGCATTTAGTAGTTTATATGTTTTATTTAAATAATGAAATAACAAAAAAAATATTTTTGAAATTTTTTATCAATTTTGAATGTTATAACCTTTATAAATATAATAATTTTTAAAATTTTTTCAAATGCGAATACAATATTTAGTTATAATAAACTTATTAAATATATATCATGTAAATTAAAAATAAACAATTTTATTGATAGATATAAATAAACTAAATATAAATATAAATATAATAATGATCAAAAAATAAATTAATTAACTATTATTTACTGATAGGAATTTATATATTATTTATAAATACATAAACCTTTAAAGATGGTTTAAATGATTAAGAATTTAAGGGATTTTGGGTTTAGGAGTTTAATGATTTAAGCATTTAGGCATTTAGTAGTTTATAGGTTTTATATAAACAATAAAATAACAAAAAATTTATTTTTGTGATTTTATCTCATTTTCAAAGATGATAACCTTTAAAAATATAATATTTAGTTATGATAATGTTAATAATTATATATTATGTAAATTCAATATAAACAATTTTATTGATAGATATTCTAATAATGTTCAAAAAATAAATTAATAATCTATTATTAATAAGATAGATATCAATAAATATATAATTACAAAAACTAAAATGATTCAAAAGCAAAGCAAAATATATTACTATATAATAATTTTTTGCTTTAAATTTTTTTTTATTTTACAAATTTATCTATAATTTTTTGATGAAAAACAATTTATATAAATTATATTTGTCTAAATCAATTTATTTTGTAATTAATATTTATATTAACAAA
>JAREIK010003548.1:196941-292231 GCA_029783825.1 Sapria himalayana
ATGTTTATTAATTTTTTTTATCTATCTATAATCATCTATCTATCTTTCTAACTATCTATCTATGCATCTATTTGTATATCAATCAATCTTTCTTTCTTTATATATATCTATATATCTATCTATCTATTTATTTATATGTCTATCTATCTATTTATCTATCTTTCTATCTATCTATCTATAAATCTGCCTACTATCTATATATCTATCTCTCTACCTAATGTCTATCTATCTATCTATCTTTGTATCTTTCTATCTATCAGTCAATCAATCAATGTATCTGTTTATCTATAGATCTTTTTATCTATCTGTCTATCTATCTGTATAATAATCTAAGTATCTAACTCTTTATCTATTAGTCTATCTATCTATGTATCTATTTGGTTATTTGTCCATCTATTTTATTATCTATATGTCTATCTGCCTATATATCTATCTATCTATTTGTATATCTATCTATCTATCTATCTATCTATCTATCTATGTATCAGTCTATCTATCAATTTATCTATCAGTCTATATATCTGACTATCTATCTTTTTATCTTTTTATCTGTCTATCTATTTATTTGTCTAACTATGTTTCTATCCATCTATCAATATATTTATCTAACAATTTGTTTATCTATCTTTATTCTATATGTCTATCTATTTATCTAAATATCAAAGAATGTATTTTGTATATATATTCGTCTATTTATATGTCTATTTATCTGTCTAACTAATGTCTCTATTTCTACTTATCTATCTATCTAATTATCTAACTATGTGTCTATATATATATATATATATATATCTATATATCTATATATGAATATGTCTATATATCTATATATCTATCTATCTATTTGTCTATTTATCTTGTCTATTTATCTATCAATCAATCTGTTTTCCTATCTATCTATATGTCTATCTATCTATCTATCTATCTTTCTATTTATCTGTTAATCTATCTATCTATCTATATATCAGTATATATATATATATATATATTTCTATCTATCTATTTATTTATCTATTAATCTATTTATGTTTCTATATATCTATTTATCTATATATCTGCCTTCTATCTATATGTGCATCTATATTTTTATCTATTTATCTATCTATTTGTCAAGTTATCTCTCTATCTATCTGTATATCTTTCTATCTATCTATCTATCCATGTATTAATCAAACTATCTATTTGTTTATCAATATTTCTATCAATCTATCTATCAATTATATTATCAATATGTCTATCAATCTGTCTATCAATTTTTCTATCTTATATCTATATATCTATTTGTCTATTTCTTTGTCTAATTATCTATCTATTGTCTATCTATTCATCTATCTATACATTTAATTATCTATCTATCTATACATCAATCTATATGTTTATCTATCTATCTATCTATTTATCTATTTGTCATTCTCTCTGTCTATCTATTGATCAATCTATATATGTTTCTATGTATCTATATAACAATCTGTATATGCATTTTCTATCTTTCAATCAACCTACCTATTTGTCTATCTTAGTAACTATTTGTTGATCTATCTATCTTACATTATTTCTTTCTATTTTTTATCTACGTGTATATCTATATATCTATCTATCTATCTATGTATCTATTTGTCTATTTATCTATCTATCTAACTAATTATTTATATATATATATCTAACTATATGTCCATCAATCTGTGTATAAATCTATCTATCTATTTGTTTATTTTTCAATCTAACTAACTATCCATCTTTCTATCTGTATGTTTACTTAACTATCTATATATCTATCTATCTATTGATTTATCTTTCAATCTATCTATTTATATATCAATCTAAATATCTATCCATAGATCTCTCAATTACCCTATTTATCTTTATGTCTATCTATCTTTCTATCTATTTCTCTAACTATCTATTTATCTATCTTTATATCTAATGTCTATTTATCTTTCTTTCTTTCTAACTTTATGTTTGTATATCTATATGTCAATATCTCTATTTATCTAGCTATCTATTTATATTTATATCTCTCTCTCAATCTATCTGTCTATCAATCTATGTTTAAATTTGTTTAACTATCTATTTATTTATTTGTCTATCTATTGGTGTATCTATCTATTTATTTGTCTCTCTATCTTCCTTTCTATCTATCTGTCTGTCTGTCTATCTATCTAAGTCTATATATATATATATATATATATATATATATATATATATATATCTCTCTCTCTCTCTATCTATCTATGTATCTATCTATGTATCTATCCGACTATCTATTCGACTATATATATGTCTATTTTTTTGTCTATCTATCTATTTATTTTTTATTTATTTATATATACATCCATCTATATATCTATCTTTCAATTTTTCTATCTATTTTTATATCTATATGTCTATCTATTTTCTACCTATCTATCTATTTGTCTATATATTTGTCTATCTATATGTCTAACTACCCGACTATCTAAATGTCTATATTTTTATCTATTTATCTGTTTATCCATCTATCTATTTATCAAAATATCTATATATTTATCTATCTATCTATATATCTATTTGTCTATATTTTTATTTATTTATCTATCTATCTATATATGTATTTGTCTATGTTTCAATCTTTCTATAAGTCTATCAATCTTTTAGTCTATTTGTTTATCTATGTGTATGTATATATATGTCAGTCTATTTGTCTATCTATTTGTATATCTATGTATTTATCTATCTATTTATCTATCAATCTATTTATTTATCTTTCTATCTATCTTTCTATATCACTATATATCTATTATTTATGTGTATATCCATTTATCTTTTTATCTTTCTCTCTCTATTTATCTATCTATTTATCTTTCTATCTATCTATTTGTCTATCTATAAGTCTTACTTTTTGTCAATATATCTATCTATCTTTCTATCTGACTATATGTCTTTCCATTTTTTATATATCTATCTATCAATTTGTATATCTATATGTCTATCTACCAATCTATCTATCTATATGTCTATTCATGTATTTATATTTGTCTATCTATATGTCTAACTATCTATCTATCTTTTTGTTTATCTATCTGTCAAGCTAAATTTCTATCTATATGTTTATCTATCTATGTATCAATAAATCTATCTATATGTCTATCAATCTATTTATCAATCTAACTATCAATATGTCTATAAATTTGTCTATCAATCTTACTATCTATCTATTTGTCTTTTTGTCTATATATATATATATATATATCTATCTATGTACCTATATATATGTCTATCTATACGTCTATCTATGCGTCTATCTACCTGTCTATCTAACCATCTATATATCTATCTATTTCTCTATCTAACTATCTATGGATCAAACTATATATATATGTGTGTGTTTATCTATCAATCATACTAACTTTCTATCTATCTATCAATTTGTACAATATCTATCTATTGATCTATCTAACTATTTGTTAATCAATCAATCTATCTATATATCTATCTATCTATCTACTTACCTTTCTATCTATCTACCTATTTATCTATCTATCTATAGATCTATCTATCATTCAAGGTATCTATTTATATATCTATCTATCTATCTATTCTTTGATCTCTCTATCAATCTATCTATATGTCTATCTATATATCTAATTATCTATCTATCTAATTCAATGTCTATAGCTCGATCTATCAATATATCTATATATTTATCTATATATATATATATTTGTCTATATATTTGTATATATATCTATTTATCTATCTGTTTATCTATCTCTTCTTATATATCTATCTATCTGTCTCTCAGTCTATGTGCCTTTCTATTTGTATATCTATTTTTCAATCAATCTGTCTATCTATCTATATATATGTCTATATGTATGTCTACCTATCTATATGCCTCTATATTGTTTATATATATATATATATATCTATCTATCTATCACTTTATTTATCTATATATCTATCTATTTCTTTATCCATCTATCTATTTATCTTTCTATCTATTTATCTATCAATCTCTTTATCTATTATCTATATATCTATCTATTAGTCTTTCTATATCTAACTATATTACTAGTGATCTATCTATCTATATGTACGTCTATTTATTAGTCTATCTATATTTCTATTTTTCTGCCTATTAATTTATGTATCTATATGTCTATTTATCTATCCATTTATCGATCCATCTATCTAGTTATCTATCTCTTTGTCTATCTATTTATCTATCTATATATTTGTGTATATATCTGTTGATCTATCTATCTATCTATTTATCAATCAATCTATATACCTTTGCATATATTTAACTATTTATCTAACTATTGATCTTTCTATCTGTCTGTCTATCTAACTTTTTATATATTTGTCTATATATGTATATATCTATTTTTTTATCTATCTATCTGTCTATCAATCAATTTATATTCCTGTCTATAAATAAGTTTATTTATCTGGCTATCAATATGTCTATCAATCTCTCTATTAATCAGTTTTCCAATGTGTTTAACAATCTATTTATTAATCAATCAACCTATTTGTCTATCTATCTGTCTATCTATTTGTCTATTTATCTATCTATTTGTCAATCTGTCTATATATCTATCTATTTATTAATCGATCTCTTAATCTATCTATTAATCTATATATCTTTCTATCTATCTATCTAACTACTTATCTATTTATTTATCATCCAATCTATTTAACTAACTATCTATGTATTTGTATATATACCTTTTATCTATTTCTCTATCTATATATCTATCGATTTGTCAATATATAGGTATGTCTATCTAATTGTCTATTTGGTTATCTATCTACTTTCCTATATATCTATCCATCTGTCTGTCTGTCTACCTATCTATCTATATGTTTGTCTATCAGCTTGTCTATTTGTCTATCTATATGTCTATCGATCTGTCGGTCTATCTGTTTGTCTTAATGTAAATATATTTGTCTGTCTATCAATCTATCTATCAATATGTTAATCTATCTTTATATATATATTTGTAAATCTATTTTTCTATATATCTTTCTATCTTCCTGTCAATCTATCAATATGTCTATTTATTAATCTATCTATCTAATTATCTATCTATCAGTCTATCTCTATGTCTATCTATCTATTTATCAATCTATCTATTTGTCTAACTATATATCTATCTATTTGTCTATCTATCTATCTATCAATCAATTTATTATTCTATCTATCCATCTATCTTTACATCAATCTGTTTGACTATTTATCTAACTATATATTCATCTAACTATCCATCATTCAATCTATATATCTATCTATCTGTCTATATATATTTTTAACTAGCTAGTTTCTATTTGTTTTTCTATTTGTCTGTATATTTGTCTCTCTATCTATCTTTCTATCTATGTATGTTTCTATCAGTCTATCTTCTTGTCTATCTATTGGTCTATCTATCTATCTATTTGTCTATATATATATATATATCTCTGTCTAGCTATCTATCTATTTGACTTTATATCTACCTACCTACCTATCTATCTGTCTATATATATATATATCTTTTTATCTACCTGTCTATCTATTTAATTATCTATTTGCCTATCTTTGTATCTACATATCTATCTATCTATTTATATATCTATCTGTCTGTGTATTAGTCTATATATCTATCTTTATATCTGTCTTTCTGTCTATCTTTCTATCTATCTTTCTATCTATCTATATATCTATCTATCTAAGTAACTATTTATATTTATATCTATATATCTATCTAATTTTCTATCTATTTGTCTATCTATTTATCTATCTAAAAAATCTGTCTGTTTGTCTATCTATATATCTTTCTATCTATCTGTCTTTCTATTTTTCTATCTATTTATCTGTCTATCTATCTATTTACCTATCTTTCAATCTACCTATCTATCTATCTATCTGTATATCTATCTTTCTATCTATTTATTTGTCTACATAACTATCTACCTATCTATCAATTTATAAATCTATCTTTTTATCTATCTATCTATCATTTAGTCTTTCTGTCTATCTGTTTATCTATATATGTATATATCTATCTATCTATCTCTCTAATAATCAATCTTTTTATAATTCTATCTATCTATATATTTATCTAACAATCTATTATATTTCTATTTGTCTCTATATATATCTACATATCTATATTTATATATTTACTATTTATCTTTCTTTTTATCTATCTATATGTCTATCTTTCTATATATATATCTATCTATCTTTTTGTATATATATATATATACACACATATATATATATCTATCTTTTCTATCTATCCATTTATCTATCAGTCTATCTATAAGTATATTTATTCATCTATCTATCCATATATTTATTTGTTTATTTATCCATCTATACATCCATCAATCTATTCATCTATCTATCCATCTATATATACGTCTATCTAAATATCAATCTATCTATCTGTCTATCAATTCATCTATCTATCTATCAATACATATTTCTATCAATCTATCCATCCTTCTATTCACCTATATATCTATATATTCATCCATCTATATATCCATATATCTATCTGTCTGTCTGTTTGTCTATGTATACATCTATCTATCCATTTATCTTTTTATCAATTTATCTATCTATCTATCTATCCTTCTATCTATCCATTAATTAATTCATATATCTATATGTATATCTATAAATCTATCTATATGACTATCTATCAATCTATCTATACATCTTTCTATCACTCTTTCTATCCATCTATCGTTCAGTCTATATATCCATTTATCTATATGTCTATCTATATTCATATCTATATGCCTTTATATCTATGTTTCTAACTGTCTATATATTTATATGTATATCTATCTATATATCTTTCTTTTTATCAAAATTTTTATTTGTTTATCTATCTATCTGTCTATATGCGTGTCTCTCTATCTATCTATCTGTCTATCTGTCTATTTATTTATCTGTTTAACTATTTATATATAATTTTTGTTTATCAATCTGTCTTTATATCTACCTATCTAACTATCATTGTATAATTTTTGTATGTTTACCTATCTTTCTATATATTTGTCTGTATATTTATCTATATGTCTATCTATCTTTTGATCTATATATCTATCTATATGTTTGTCTATATTTCTATCTATATGTCTATCAATCTATCTATCTATCTATCTATCTATCTCTCTCTCTATTTATCTGTCTGTCTATCAATCAATCAATTTATCTATCTATCTGACTGTCTATATATCTATCTATCTATTTGTAATTGTATTAGTCTTTATCTCTATTTTCTATTTTTCTATCTATTAATTTGTCTTACTAATTGTCTGTCTATCTATCTATCAAACTATCTATCTGTCTAGCTATCTATCTCTACATGTACATGTCTATCTATCTAACTTTCAATGTATTTTTGTCTGTTTGTCTATTTGTTTGTCAAATAGTATGTCTAACTGTCTGTGTGTATATCTAACAATCTATATATATGTCTATCTATTTGTCTATATATCTTTTTCGATCTATCTATCTTTTTATATGTCTATTTGTCTACTTTTGATCTGCTATATGTATGTATATCTACCTATCTAGCTGTCTATATATCTATATATTTATCTATTAATCTACATGTCAATTTATCTTTCTATCTATCTATATGTCAATCTATATGTTTATCTGTCTATCTATATGTCTATCAATCTATCTATCAATCTGTCAATCTATTTGTTTAATTATCTATCTTTCTATGTGTCTATTTAAATTAAAGTCTATCGATCTAACTATCTATCTATCTTTGTGTCTATTTATCTGTCTATCTATATGTTTATCTATCTTTCTAACTATCTATTTATCAAGTATATATCAATATGTCTATTTATTTATCTATTAATGTGTGTAATTTATATTCTATCTATGTATCAAATCATCTATCTGTCTGTCTATCTATCTATCTATTAATATGTCTATCTATTTGTCTTTATATCTATCTATGTATATATCTATCTGTCTATTAATCTATAGTTTTATGTATCAGTCTACTTATATCTCTATCTATCTATCTATTTGTATACTTAATTTTCTATCTATATGCCTATCTATCTTTCTAATTATATATCTATCTAATTATCTATCTATCTATATATTTATTTATCTATATAAATCTATCTATCCATATATTTATCAATCTATCTATCCATTTATCTATCTACCTATCTATCCAACATTCTATTCATCTATCTGTCTATCTATCTATGTATCTATCTATCAGTCTCTTTATCCATCATATATCCATCTATCTATCAATATTTTTCTCTATGTTTCTATTTTTTAGTTTATTTGTCTATCTATTTGTCTATCTATTTGTTTGTTTATCTATCTATCAATCTATCTATCTATATGTCTATTAATCTATCAATCTTTCTATATATCTGCTTGTGAATCTATCAATTTATCTATTTATTTGTCTATCTATCTGTCTATATATCTATCTGTCTGTATAACTATCTGTCTATCTTACTATCTATCTCTCTATATGACTATCTATCTATAGTCAATATATCTAACTATCTATATATCTATATATCTATATATCTATCTTTCTTTCTTTCTAGGAATCTATCTATCTATCTTTCTTTCTTTATATCTATCTCTCTTTCTATCAATAAATCAATCAATCTATCTATCTGTCTATCATTCTATTTGTATATGTGTTTGTATATCTTTCTATATATCTATATGTCTATCTTTATGTATATCTATCTGTCTATTTTTTTGTCTATTTATTTCTCTAATTATAAATCTATTAGTCTATCTAACTATCTATCAATCTAATTGTGTCTATTTATGTGTCTATCTAATTGTCTATAAATATATCTATATGTCTATCTATATGTTAATCTAGCTATTAGTATATCTATATGTTTATCTTTATGTATATCTATTTGTCAATTTATTTGTCTCTCTAATTGTTGATCTATTAGTCTATCAAACTATCTAACTATATATCAATCTAACTGTGTATCTATTTATGTGCCTATCTATTTGTCTATCTATCGATCTATCAATCTCTCCATTTATCTATATATATA
Source organism: Sapria himalayana (assembly GCA_029783825.1). Taxonomy (NCBI): domain Eukaryota; kingdom Viridiplantae; phylum Streptophyta; class Magnoliopsida; order Malpighiales; family Rafflesiaceae; genus Sapria; species Sapria himalayana. The sequence goes on from JAREIK010003548.1 coordinate 205,993, forward strand.
TATATCATTTGATATATCTATCTTTTTATCTATCTCTTTATATATCTTCCTACCTTTCTCTATATCTATGTGTATATCTATCTGTCTATCTATCTATCTGTTTGTCCATCTATATGTCTATCTATATATCTATCTATATATCTATATGTTTATATATCTATTTGTCTATCTATCTGTCTAGTTATCTATATTTATATCTGTATATCTATTTATGTATATATCTGTATATACATCTCTATATCAATTTGTTTATTTAACTATCTATATTTCTATTTGTTTATTTATCAAGGTGTTTATCGATCTAATTATCCATATGTCTTTAGATCAATCTATATATCTATCTATTTTTCAATCAATCAATCAATCTATTTATCTATCTATCTATTTGTCGGTCTATCTATATAATTATCTATCTAATGATTTTTCAATATTTTTGTCTATATATCAATCTATTTATCTCTCTATCTATTTGTCTATCTATCTATATTTTATCTATCTATCTATCTATCTATCTATTGATCTATCAATCGATCTATTAATCTATCTATATTTCTATCTATCTATCTGTTGATCTAGCAATCAATCTATTAATCTATTTATATTTCTATCTATCTATTTATCTATCTCTGTCTTTCAATTTGTCTAACTATTTGTCTATCTATTTATCTATTTATCTATTTATCTATCTATTTATATATATTTCGGTCTATCTATCTATTTATCTATATATATATATATATATATATATATATATATATATCTGTCTATCTATCTATCTATCTATCTATCTATCTCTCTCTCTCTCAATCTATCTGTCTATCAATCAATCAATCTACATGTCCATCTATCTGTTTAACTAACTATCTATCTATCTATATATCTATTTATCTATTTGTATGTCCATATATCTTTCAATATATCGATATATTTGTCTATCTATATGTCTATCTATCTATCTATTTATCTATCTGACTATCTATTTGTCTATATATATATATATATATATATTAATCTGTGTATATCTATCTCTCTATCTATCTATATATCTATCTATTTGTAAATCTATCTATCTTATCTATCTGTCTATCTTTCTATCTATCCATATAAATATCTATTTATCTATATATATATATATATATATATCTGTCTATCTATCTATCTATCTCTCTCTCTCTCTATCTCAATCTATCTGTCTATCAATCAATCAATCTACATGTCCATCTATCTGTTTAACTATCTATCTATCTATCTATATATCTATTTATCTATTTGTATGTCCATATATCTTTCAATATATCGATATATTTGTCTATCTATATGTCTATCTATCTATCTATTTATCTATCTGACTATCTATTTGTCTATATATATATATATATATATATTAATCTATGTGTATATCTATCTCTCTATCTATATATATATCTATCTATTTGTAAATCTATCTATCTTATCTATCTGTCTATCTTTCTATCTATCCATATAAATATCTATTTATCTATATGTATGTTTATATATATTTAATCTATCAATATATTTGTTTATCTATATGTCAATCTATTTGTCTATCTAATTATCTATCTATCTACCTATCTATTTATCTGACTATCTATATGTCTATCTAACTATCTATCTATATATTTATTTATCTATATATCTATTTGTTTATATATATATATATATCTATATATTTATATATATGTTTGTCTGTCTATCTATCTATATGTCTATCTATTTGTCTATTTATCTATCTATCTATTTGTATATCTATATGTCTATCTATTAGTCTATTTTTTGTTTATATGTTTATCTATTTGTCTGTCTATATGTCTATCTATCTATCTATCTATCTATATGTTTATATATTTGACTATCTATCTATCTATCTTTTTATCTATCTGGTTTGTCTATCTCTCTATCTATCAATCTAGATTTTTTGTCTATCTCTATATCTATTTTTTAATATTTCTATCTATCTGTCTATCTTTATATATGTCTATCTTTCTGTCAATCTATTCATGTATATGTTTGTTTATCTATCTATCTATATGTCTATTTATTTGTTTATATATTTATATATCTTTCTGTATGTCTATTTTTCTGTCTATCTATATGTTTATCTATCTTTCTTTCTATTTGTCTATCTATATGTTTGTCTATCTGTCTAGCTATCTGTCTGTCAATTTGTCTATCTTTCTATCTATATGTTGATCTATCTGTTTATCTATGTATCTTTCTATCTATCTTTTTGTCTGTCTATCTTTCTATATATCTATACTCATCTTTTTGTCAATCAATAAATCTATCTATCACTACTAAAAAATATGATAATACCAACTAAAATACTGACTAAAATATTAGGTCGATAATTACCGACAAAAAACTGACAAGTTAGCGACCAAAAAAGTGTATCGAAAAAAAAATTTCTACCAACCAAATTTGTGACCAAAGACCGACCATAATTACCGACCAAATATTTTTTGTCTGAAAGCAGTCCACAGAGTAGTTATTGAACATATTACCGACCATTTAACAACCTATTACTATAATTGGTCGGTACCATGTTTTTTCAAATTATTAGTATCTTCGTACTTACCAACCATTTACGACCAAATATATAGGTCAGTATTTACAAACCAAATCATGCCCATATTAGAGATCCAAAGAGGTGCATCAGAGAAAAATTCTATCGACCAATTTCCCAACCAACTATCAACAAAATATATTTGGTCGGGATTATGGTCTGTAAATTATGAGAGAAATAGCAAAAAATATTCTCGAAAGATTACCGAAGATTTAACGACGTAAAATATATAACCATTAAAAATGGTAAATACAATGGTCATCCAATATATTTATAAGGTCATAATTACAGACCAGACTACCGGCAGAATATTTAGGTCGGTAATTACTAACCTTTTCATGACTGAATACCCACCATAACTCTCGACCAAATGTTATTGGTCAGAAATTGGTTTGTAAATTAGGATAGAAATAGTTAAAAGAAATTGTTGACTAATTACCAACCATTTAATGATCAAAAACATATTAACATTGAAATTGGTCGGTAAAGTGGACTTCCAGATCCTTATAGATTTTTTATCACCGATCATTTACCGATCATTTACCGTTCATAATTTTGGTCAGTTATTTTATTGTTTTAATTTTTTGATTTGAAAATTATTTGCTAAGTCATTTAACCCTGAATCATCGAAACTCCATCATTTTTCCGAATCAGAGCTGACTATAAGCACGAAAACACAAAAATTTTAATCTTACTTCTAAATCCAAGTAAGTTTTTCTTTGTTCTTCTCCTTCAAATTGCTTATACACTTCTTCGTCTATCTAAATTATATATAGATATTTAGGAAATTTCATTTTTCAATAAATTCGGGTATTAGGTTTTTTTTCTCCTCCTAATTTCTTAATTTTTGCTTTGATTTTTTTAACCTAACATTATTTCGACTCGACATAATTAATTAAACTATAATTTTTCATTTTTTAAAATTTTTCGTCCACGATTTATATTTCTAGGTTTTTATTGATTTTGATTTCAATTACATTATGTTTGCATCCGAATAATCATAATGCTAATGGTTTATATTTATATAATCATATGACATTATGTATAAATGTCTATACTATAATAAATATTATGATTTATTTTAAATCAAAATTTTAATTAATGCTAATCTTAAATGTCTATAACAGTATATATAAACTTTTATACATTTATATAATCGAATGATATTATGTATAAATGTCTATACTTAAATAAATATAAATGGATTATATTATAAATACACATTGATATGTTTATATAAACATATAATGTTTATAAATATCTATACAAAATTTACATTAAACTATCCATTTACATATTTTATTATATAACAATTATGTAATATTAAATTATAATACAATTTTGTAAATATTTATATTACATATTTTTTTATATAAATATAGAATATTTATAATGTTTATATAAAATGTGATATATATACTATATAGTATTTATAAAAGTGTTACATTTAAATATTATAATATTTAAGTAACATTTATAAAAATATTTTATTCACAAATATTATATAGATACACATGTTTAATTATATAATCATGTCATTTTATATAAATGTATTTATAACTATATTTATAATAAAGTTAACTACTTTTTTAACTATATTTATAACTTTATATAACTAAATTTTAATTATATAATAATATAAAACTATATGTATAATTTAATATAACTATATTTCAAAAAAATATATATTATATGTATACTAATATATAACTATATATAATTATATTTTACTAAATTTATACCTTTATAAATGTTAAATATAATTAAATCCTGAAATACATATATATTTATAATTATGTGTATAACTATATTAAAATATTTCATAAATATGTAACACTCTATATAATTAAATATAACTATATTTGTAACTATATATACATATATGTACTCATATAATTAAATTAAAATATTTGTCTATAACTTTGTATATATTTATGTATAACTACTTATCACTACTTGTATAAATATATTTATATATAACTATTTGTTTAATTATATATAACTATCTATATTATATGTAAAATAATTTATAACTATAAATAATTGTATCTTACTATCTATATAATTTAAAAGTTTTATGCATAATAATATTTAAATATTAAATTTAAAGCTTATATATAATTTATATTTGTATATAGTAGTATATAAAAAAAGTATTTTACTATATCTATATCTATACATAACTATATGTATAAATATATAAACTTAAAATGAACAAATATATAAACCTACATGTATAAATATATGTTTAATTATATGTGTAACTATATGTATAATCAAATATAACAATATTTATAATTAAATGTATAACAACAAACAAGATTTTGTTAAACTATATGTGTATAACTATATATAAATATTTGTATAACTAAATAAATGTCTATATAATTATATATAACTATATTTTTAACTGTATATACATTTATATATTAAGATAGTTAAAGAAAAATATTTTTTATAACGTTGTTTATATTTATGTATAATCATTGATAATTACTTGCACTAATATATCTATATATAACTATTTATAACTATATATTTATATGTAAAATAATATATAACTATAATTAATTGTATCTTACTATGTGTATAATTTTAAAAGGTTTATGCATAATTATATTTTAATATTAAATTTACATCTTATATTTAATATATATTAGTATATAGTAGTATATAAAAAATTATTTTACTATATCTATACCTATACATAACTATATGTATAAATATATAAAATTAATATAACAAATATATAAACTTACATGTATAAATATATATTTAACTATATATGTAAGTATATGTATAATCAAATGTAACAATATTTATAATTACATGTATAACAACCTACAACATTATTTTAAACTATAAGTGTATTACTATATATAAATATTTGTATATCTAAGAAAATATCTATATAATTATATATAACTATAATTAGAGACAATTGTTTTATTAAATAGAATGATTTTTTTTAACTAGTATGAAGACGATCGTCAATGGATGTACAAGGTTTAAATAGTGAATGGAATGTTCTCTAATGAATGGGGGAATAAAGTTAATGAATATGTTAAGTTTGCTTTGAGGGATCCTGAGTGTGTGGATGGTGGTACAGAAATAAGGTATCCTTGTACTTTAGTTAAATGTCAGGATAAAAAGTTTTAGAATGTTGAGACTGTGAAGATGCATTTGTATAGAAATAGTTTTGTTGCAGATTACTATGTTTGGATATACCATGGTGAGAAGCTAGTCCACTAGAGGTGTTCGAGTTCAGCACGGGTGTTAGTAAGTGAAACTGATCAGATGCTCTCGGATAATATTAATCACACTACATACCATAAAATGGTTTTTGATGCTGTGGGTCGTAAATTCAACCCAAATGAGGACCCCAATGCCAAGGCAAAGAATTTCTATGACATGATTCGATCATGAGACAAACTTGTATATGAGGGAAATTCTAAGCATACTCAAAGTTTTGAGGATGTTAGAAAAAAAGTGCAAACATAGGTGTTTGCGGGCATGGCTTGATGATATATATAAATTCATTCAAGAATTATTGCCAAAAGATAATCTGATGTCAATGGATTTCTACAACACGAAGAAGTTAGTTAGAGGCTTGGAATTGCTCGTACAGGTCATTCATTGCTGTGTGAACAATTGTATGATATACTAGGGTGATGACAGTGACCTTAACAGTTATAAAATATGTGGGCATGCTCGGTACAAGCAAAAGGTTATGGGTTCTAGAAATAGAATATATATACAAAAGTTGAAGGTAACGTATAAAAAGATGTATTATTTTTTATTAACACCAAGGTGTAGAGATTGTATGCATCAATCGCTACAGCTAATGAAATGAGGTGGTATTCAGAGCATCATATGGAGGACGGTAAGATGTGTCACCCTTCTGATGCCTCTGCTTAGAAATATTTTGATGAATGTTTTTCTGATATTTCTTCTGAAGTACGAAATATTATGCTGGGTTTATAGGCTGGGTTTATAGGCTAAGTTTAGTCATTTGGTAAATCTGGACAGTAATATTCTTTGTGGCCTGTGGTGGTGACCCCGTATAATTTTCCTCCATACTTATGTATGAAGGAGAAATTTATGTTTTTGACTGTGTTAGTGCCGGATCCTACGAATCCAAAGGAGAAGATATATCTTTTCTTGCAGCAATTGATTGAGGAGCTGAAAAGTCTTTGGGTTGCTGGGGTTCAAACTTATGATATTCCAAACGAGAAAATTTTCAGATGCACACTGCCCTCATGTGGACCATAAATGACTTTCCAGCATATTCTATGATGTCTGGGTGGAGTACAATTGGTATGTTGGCATGTCTGCATTGTATGGAAGATTCTGATGCTTTAGATTAATTAAGAGCGAAAAATAGTCATGGTTCGACAACCATCAGAAGTTTTTGCCCATTAATCATTTGTATCGACTTAACACCAAAGACTTCATTAAGAATAAAAAGATTACTAAACAATTCACGGGGGTTAGATCTGGGGTTGATTTTTTACAGGAATTGAATAACAGAGGGTTGAGGAAGGTGATAGAAGTTGATGCTAGGGTTGTGAATGCAGCTATATCTAAGACTTGCGAGTGGAATAAGAGAAGTATTTTCTAGGATTTGCCCTACTGGTATAAACACTTGCTCAAGCATAATCTTTATGTTATACATATCGAGAAGAATGTGTTTGACAATATTTTCAATATAGTATTTAACATTCCAGAGAAAACTAAGGACACTTACAAGTCAAGAGATTAGTTGAATAAATATTATCATCGTCCTCAATTTGCAAAAAATCTTGTCACAATTAATACTTTGATGTGTCATTTTTTCTGAATAAATCACAGAAGAAAGTTTTATTGGAGTGAGTAAAAAAACTTAGATTTCCAGATGGGTATGCTTCTAATCTGGGGAGATGTGTGGATGAAAATAAACTTAAGATGTTTGGCATGAAGAGTCATGATTGTCACGTATTTATGCCAAGGTTGTTACCAATTGCTATTCGAGAATTCCTACCTAATAGAATATGGGAGCCGATAACTAAGATTTCTTAATTCTTCAAGCAACTAACTTCTTCTTCATTGACTGATGAGGAGTTGAAGAATCTGGATGAACAAATTCTAGTTATCTTATGCAATCTTGAGAAAATAATTTCCACTAGTTTTTTTGACTCAATGAAATATCTTCTAGTGCACTTGCATTACGAAGCTAGGATTGATGGTCTTATCTATTATCGTTGGATGTATCCTCTAGAAATGTAATATTAATTCACTAAACCAATTCTTTTCCTATGTATATATTTATATATGCACGAAAATGACTTGTAAATTTCAATAATCTTTTTGTAGATACTTAAAAAAAATAAAGTATGCAATAATGAATAATGCTCAGGTTCATGGTTCTATATCAATAGGTTTTATTATGGATGAGGCTGCAAAATTCGCATCATTCTATTTCAAATAAGGAAATACAACTCTTCCACTTAAGGAAAAGCAGAAATATGTTTATCTTTATGACAATGTGGATAATGATATGTTTGAAATTTTTAAGCCTCCGGGTAAAACAATTGATGCTGAAGGGAAAAGGTATTTATCAGACTATGAATATACTACAACTCATCTATATGTCCTAATGAATTGTCTAGAGATTTAATCATTCATTGAATAAGTATTTCCTAATAGTCAAATGATATATATTACATACCATAATTTACTATTTCTTATCAATGTATCAATAATTTTTAATTTCTTTTTTTTAGTGATTTTGTTACAGAAAAATATAAATAGTTTCCAAACATGAATGAAGAACCAATCAATATCGTGATGGAGAAAGAAAATTTTTCATTTTTTGAAAAATACATATGTTTACTTTTAATGAAAATCACAAAATAATTGTATTGTTCTAATAGTAATTTATAATTATAATCCAAACACTCTACTTAATTTTGATTACATGTTCATAAGTGTGCAAATAAAATTTCTAATCATTATTTTTGAAGTATACCACGAGGTCCCCTAAGAGAGGTTAAAACTTACAATGGTTATAGTGTGAATAGTTTTAAATTTTATAAAAAACTGTATGGTAGCTACTGTGCAACAGACAATACAAAAGTATGCATTAAAGGATCCATATACAATGAAACTAAATATCAATATTACTGGGCTTTGGTCGAAGTGATCGAGTTAGAATATGAAGCCTTACAAGTTAAAAAACTATGTTATTCAAATGTGAATGATTCAATCCAACACCACATATTAGTACTGTTGTCCATCCTTGATATTAACTTGTTGATGTGCATGATAAAAAAATGATTCAACAAGTATGAACCCTTTGTATTAGTAGTACAAGCATCATAAGTTTATTATTGTGAATATCCAGGTCCAACCAGTACTAGAAAGGATTGGAAAGCTGTGTGCAAGATAAAAGCAATGGCTCAAATTGACATCCCTGCATTACAAAGAACTAATTTCATAGAACCAGCTTTTCAAAATGATGACAATTATGTTATAATCGAAGCTATGGTGGGGGACAAAGACGTCCTTTTAGTCACATCTTCTGAGATGGATACAAGTGGGGAAGTATATGTTGTTGAAAATTTAATTGATAATGAGGAAGAAACGAGTGATGAGGAAGAGTTTGAAAATGATGTTACTACATTTGAAGAAGAAGACGAACCAAATTTGGATGATTCTGATAAGAATGAGTAGGCAATTAGTTTTATGTTATTTTAATTATTATTCATTTTTTTTATTTTCATTGCCTTATGTGTTTTTACAGGTATGGCACGTGGATGAGGTTGAGGACACACGTTGCAAGGTAGTATGAGTTATGGTATAGGCAGCATGGCCTCAGGTATGCCCAAAATAGGTAGAGGATAATGGGTGGATGAGACACCAAATTAGACAGAAAGAGTTGTGAATGTAATGCATCAGGTGTATGATCCACATAATGGTTCAGAGATTTTTATGAATGATCAAGAGATGTGGGAGGGAGAGGAGGGAGAGGATTGAGATGTTGGAGAGTCTTCCTAGAGCACCCTACAGACGAGACTTTTTCAAATGCTCATTTTGATCTGATAATTGATAATTTGTAAGATATAAAACTCAACAAATGATTTATCAATTTATTAATTTATTTCTTACTTGCTAAAAATTTTTTGTTACAGGATGAAGTTAGAGCCATCTGGTTCTATTTATAGTGATCCGAAGATAATTTTCAGGAAGTCCTTTAAAACTAATGGACATAATTGGAAGTTACTCACACATAGAGACCAATCGATGATTTGGAAAGAATTTAACGTAAATATTACTAACAAAAAATTTTTACATCTTTTATTTATTCATTTGATCACTAATTAAAAATTATTTATTTATAAATGTAGAAAGTTTATAGGTGGACACAGCCAAAGGAATCGGTCAAAAGTGTGTTCTACTAACATGTTGTCAGTCGGTATAAAGACACCGTGTATGAGATCAAAGATAAATGGCTAAAAAAAAGAAAAATTATTTTCAATATACTGACCATCCACTTTCTTCACATGCAATCTTTTTGAAAAAAGAAAAAAGAAATGGCTAAAGAAATTATTATATGAGATCAAAGATATATGGCTAAAGATTCGAGTGTCCTAAATCATGTTTTCGAGGTGTGGCATAACAGATGAGAAGATTTGGATTATAGGAAGAGGTGTGATAAATAGAGCAGCAATCCTCGCTCAGAGCACACTCGGGAGGGTAGTGGCTTGTCTACACACACTTGTGGATCTCGCTTTATGCGTAAGTATGAATGATCATTAGTAATATTTCTAATTTATACTTTTTATGTTTATTACATTGTGAATTATGTTTAATTATGCCAAAATTTCATTTCTCATAAGAACATTTTTTCCCATATAATTAACATATGTATTGTGTGTAATTATAGACATGCAAGGAGGGTAAGAAGCCTAGTGCTCCTCGCTTATTCAGACACACACACACACACACACACACAAAGGCTCATGATTATCAAACTTTCATTAATCAGAGATCTCATGCAGCAAATAAAAAAATTAATTTTTTTTAGTTTGTTATAAATTGAAATACTTTCCGTATATTTTTATTAGGCGAGATATGAGGAATTGTTAGCTGGTATGATTCAAGCGTATTCCCAGTTTACTTCAGGTTCATATGAAGGTGCAGCAAGTGGTTCTCATTCACCAGCTCTACTAGTTGATGAGAATCAGATTTGATATGCAGCTTTTGATGGAAAAAAGAAGTTCTCATTCACCAGCAAGTAGTTCTCATTCACCGGTTTAATTTAAATTAGATCTGTCTCACTAATAATTTATTTTGTAAATAATATTTCTATAAAAATAAACTGATAAATAATTAAAATAAAATTTAAAATTATACTGAATAATTAAAATAATTTATTTTGTTCCTCTCTCAACTCTAGAATGATTACAAAAGCTCTAACCAAAATAATATGAGCTTTTACTTTCACTCTCTAATATGTCTCATCATATTTGATGTTGAATCACTGGGCTATCAAAGGTAATTTGACTCATTTATGCTAATAGACTAAATCAAAGTTTGACCCCTATGTGTTGAAATAGCTAGTTGTTGAGAATGCTATTTATATTGATTATTTTAATTTCATCTAAAATATCTCTCATGCACACACTCAAAGCAATTTTTTTAAAACATAGTTCACCTCTAAAAAAATAACCACCTTGTAGCCTATTAGAACAAACTAGCCCCTGAGCAGTTTGAGCAGGGCAAGAAGTATGGGCTCTCTTTCAATCAAGAATCAAAAAATTTATTTTATTGACATGTCTAAGCCCTTTTTTTATATCCTCATGGATATGAAAAGTATCATTTCTTTCTTTTTTTATTAAATGAGTTATATATACAAGCTCACGATACCCAAAAAGGCGTAAAAGAATCATATTCAAATGTATAAAAGGTTTTAATCATTGCTCAAAATATTAGTCTTGCATATTGACACTTGAGGTCACAAATCAAAGGAAAAAGCCATAGTGATATTTCCAATCCCAATAATTTTAGCTATAGAAAGTTATAAAGAGTAGTACTCTAGCTTTAACTATTTCAAGGGTCATGACTTTTGCTCTTTAGGAATGTCCAAAGTTACAATTTTCCTAGTGCAATGACGTTGCAATATAAAGATAAAATGCACAAGGTATAGTCATATACAATACTGTGATCCAGAATTATAGTGATTAAATATGTATTCATGATCATTCTTAGTGACATAACAATATGTTCAACAGAGAGACAAGTTATGGCATATTCTCATCGATATGATTTTGTGTTCTAGAGACAAAATATATAATCATGACCATTGCTAATGCTACAATAATCTAAAGCAAGAAAGAAACTGAATCCATGACTCACCCCTTGAGTCATGACTTTGTGTTACATATACAAAAAGATAAATCTGTGACATTTCTAAAAGTTGTGAATTTCAATTTAAATTTAACACTTAGTCATTTGAATATAAAAGTGCAAAACATGATATTTCAGATTTAGGGTTTATGGGTTAGGGTTATAGTTTATGGTTTGAGATTTAGGATTTAAAGTTTGGGGTATGTGCTTTTTTTTGTTTTTTTTTGGAAAATACACACTTTATTTATCATTTAGGCACACAACTTACAAGAGACTAAAAAACTGGCTAATATTGGCCAGCCCACGAAATCCTATGCACCATAATGATTCTATGAATAAAATACATAATAAAAACAAAATGGCTAATAATTCCAAGCGTACGAATACAACTAAAATCACCTAGCATTCCTGGACTTCAGAGTTGGCATTAAGTCATTATGTGCACTACGTCCTTTCCATTCGGATTTGTCCACACCAATTGGAGGAACCTAAATGATGCACCATATTAAAATTATGAAAATATAAGATTGTTCATGTGCGTGACATGCAGCATCAAGCATTTGCCTATATCATTGCTATGTAATGGAATAAATGTAAAACTGAATACCCATAAATCCACAAGTCCATATCTACGGCACTTTGTCAATTCATTCTCACCTCTGAATTCCACATTCTTTTGCTCCAATGATCCTCAAAAAAGTATCTCTTGGGTTAGAATGCTTCCTCCTTGAGCTCCAAGAAGTGGCTGTATGTTGCACCGACAAAATATCAAAAAATATGCATGAATCGGTGTGCATGTGTGATGAGGTCAATCTCATGGTCTAATTATCTACGCCTAAAACCAAGCTAGAATACAAGTAAAATTCCCAAATGCTATAAAGATCGGTCTTCTGCTCTCGGGAGTGTAGCATCGCCTAATGTGTATTTACAAAATGCATTAGTGGGCCCCACATAGAGATACTCATGGGCCCAATTGCGCCCATTGCATGCTACATAGAGAACAGACAAGATTGTGTGTGTGAGTATGTCATGATTCGTCTCTACAAGTACATGGTGCATACAAAGTCCAAAATACAAATAAGACTACAAACATAAACTACAAGTTTGAATCTTTCGCTACCGTGTGGCTGGTCTGGACTCCATTGCTTACTGTCCCTGCTTGGTGATGCTTCGGATTTTTCTGGCTCTCCAATTAATCATGGATTACCCGCTACTCTTGTTGGGCGACGGTTGGGTGGCCCTCTATGTTGCCTGATAGGGCTAGTGGGACCCACTCCTAGCTACTCCTGGGTTTACTCTCGACCACTTTGCTCGGTCTCATCAGTTGTCTGAATGTTATCATCTCTACTTGATAGTGGGGCCCTCTACAAGCTGGTGGCCCATACTTCTGGCTACTTCTAGGACTTGCTGACCCCTCTAAATGTGACACAAAAATGGACAAGAATATGTGCACGTGTGTACTGTAGTCTGTTGCTATATGTGTGTGGTGCACTAGTATCAGGGTTTAGGAGTTTAGTAATTTAAGTATTTAGGTATTTTGTGGTTTATAGGTTTTATTTAAATAATTAAATAACAAAAAAATATTTTTATGATTTTTTCTCATTTTCAAGGTTATAACCATTGAAAATATTATAATTTTTAATTTTTTTTTCAAATGTTAATACAATATTTAATTATAATAATTATAAAAATTAAATATCATGTAAATTCGATATAAATAATTTTATTGATCGATATTATAATACTGATCATAAAATAGATTAATAAACTATTATTAATAAGATAACTATTAATTAGAATATATTTGCAAAACCTAAAACGATTCAAAATCAAAGTAAAATATATTACTAAATAATAATTTTTTATTTTAAAATTTTTGATTTTTTTTATAAGCTTATAAATTATTTAAATTATATTTGTCTCATTCATAATTTTATTTTGCAATTAATATTTCTATAAAAATAAACTAATAAATAATTAAAATGAATATTAAAATTATAATGAATACAAATAAAAATGAGATTTATGATTACTTATTTAGGGTATACCGGTTTAATGGTTTCAGTATTTAGGAGTTTAGGAGTTTAGTAATTTAAGTGTTTAGGCATTTAGTAGTTTATATGTTTTATTTAAATAATGAAATAACAAAAAAAATTATTTTTCAAATTTTTTATAAATTGTGAAGGTTATAACCTTGATAAATATAATAATTTTTAAATTTTTTTCAAATGTGAATATAATATTTAGTTATAATAAACATAATAATTATATATCATGTAAATTAAAAATAAACAATTTTATTCATAGATATTTATAAACTAAATATAAATATAATAATGATCAAAAAATTAATTAATAAACTATTATTTATTGATAGATATTTATATATTATTTATAAATACTAAAACATTTAAAGATGGATTAATTATTTAAGTATTTAAGGGTTTTGGGGTTTAGGAGTTTAATGATTAAAGCGTTTAGCATTTAGTAGTTTTAGGTTTTATATAAACAATAAAAAAACAAAAAATTTATTTTTGTGATTTTATCTCATTTTCAAAGATTGATAACCTTTAAAAATATAATAATTTTTAAATTATTTTCAAATGTAAATATAATATTTAGTTATAATAATCTTTATAATTAATTATCATGTAAATTCAATATAAACAATTTTATTGATAAATATTCTAATAATGATTAAAAAATAACTTAATAATCTATTATTAATAAGATAGATATCAATTAAAATATAATTACAAAACCTAAAATGATTCAGAAGCAAAGCAAAATATATTACTATATAATAATTTTTTGTTTTGAAATTTTTTTTTTATTTTAAAAAGTTTATCTATAATTTTTTGAAGAAAAATAATTTTTTAAAATAAATTAATGAACTATTATTAAATAGATCGATATTTTTTAAAATATATTTTCAAAATGTAAATTTATTCTATATCAAAGTAAAATATAATAATAAATAATAATTTTTTTGATGTTTTGCTTCTTTTTATAAGTTTATATTTTTTGTTATTAAAAGTAAATTATTTAAATTATCTTTGTCTTCCACATAATTTATTTTTAATTTATAATTCTATAAAAATAAACTAATAAATAATTAAAATGAACATTTAAAATTATAATGAATACAAATAAAATAGAGATTTATTATTTATTATCCAGGATATACTAGTTTAATGGTTTAAGTATTTAGGTGTTTTGGGGTTTAGTGATTTAAGTGTTTAGGACTATAGGGATTTATAGTTTTTATTTAAAGAATAAAAAATAAAAAAATTAATATTTTTGATTTTTTTTTAATTTTTGAAGGTTATAACCTTTGAAAATATAATAATTTTTAATTTTATTAAATGTGAATATAATATTCAGTAATAATAAATTTAATAATTATATATAATTTAAACTCAATATAAATAATTTTATTAATAGATATTATAATAATGATCAATAAAAAATTAATAAACTATTATTAATAAAAATGATATAAGGATATATAATTTTTTTGATGAAAATTAAATTATTTAAATTAGATTTGTCTCACTAATAATTTATTTTGTAATTAATATTTCTATAAAAATAAACTGAGAAATAAGTAAAATAAAAATTTAAAATTATGCTTAATAAAAATTAAATTGAGATTTATGATTTTTTATAAATGTACACAAGTTTAATGGTTAATGTATTTAAATGTTTTGTCATTCAGGAGTTTAGCAATTTATGTTTTTAGACATTTAATGGTTTATAAGTTTTATTTAAACAATAAAATAACAAAAAAAATTTGTAATTTTTTTCAATTTTCATAGTTTAAAACCTTTGAAAATATAAGAAGAAGCTCTCAACCCGTAGTGAGAGAAAATCCCTATTTCTAGAGAGAGAAATCCGCCATTCGAGCTCGAATCAAGCTCCTGTTAAGTGCAAAATGGAGCATAATGATTTATTCACAATGAATAAATCATTTGCCTCGATAACTAAGGAGCTCCCACCATACTCACGCACTTGTGGAGCAAAAAACGGGAACCTCGTTATCGTTTTTTCAGCCGACGAGTTACAGAAGTTCAAGGAGCCTTATCAATACATGCTTATCGGCAAATTCTCCCACGGCAAGCCTTGCCCGAGCGATATACAATAGTTCTTCTCCTCTCTGAAGCTCATGGGAAGGGTAAAGCTGGCCGAATATGATGCGAAACATATGTTTATTCAGTGCTTTTCAGTTGATGATTATTACCGCATATGGCACCGTGGAGCATGGCAAGTAAGTGGTTTCCTCATGCGCGTGCTGAAATGGACGAAGGACTTCAGTCCAAAGGTGGAGGCGCCAGTTGCTCCGGTTTGGTTTTCTTTGCCGAACCTTCCTATATATCTGTTTAATGCTAATCCTCTCTATGCGATATCCTCTTGTTTGGGCAAACCTTTGCTTCGGGATGAGGCCACTGTGACATTAACTCGGCCTAGTAAGGCTCGAGTATGTGTAGAGTGTAATCTCCTTACTCCTCTGCCTAATGTAATTTGGATAGGAGAGGGAGAAGATGGGCAGAACAATGGTTATTGGCAAAATGTCATACCCGAAAACATGTCCTCATATTGTTTAATCTGTAATAGGCTTGGGCACGACAAATCTGAATGTAAAATAGGTAGAGAGCCGTCAGGAAAGGTGAAAGGGCAAGTAGCTACAATAAGGAAAGTAGAAACATGGATAAGGAAGGTGGATGTGGCCCCGAAACCTCTAGGTTTAGGGGATGAAGAAGAGGTGTGTAGGAGAGAGAATGAGAGTTTTTTCTTGGAGGAGAAGGGAGATGGAAGCATTAGAGAGGTAAGCATAGAGGGTAGTAATGAAGAGAATAAGGAAGAGAGATGGGAGGTGGTGAAATTTAAAAGAAAAAGTGCTAGGAAAAATAAACATAGAAGGGTGTTAAAGGAAAAAATAGAAGATTATAGCTGGATAGAGGAGGATCTACTAGACTTTCCGGATGAAGATTCGGAGGTGTTTAGCTGTCCTCAATTAGGTATAGATGAAGTTAAGAAAGAAAGTTACTTAGGAGAAGCGAAGGATGATTTAGAAATGTACGATAAAATTGGTGAAAATTTAAATAAATTTCAATCTATGGAAGCCATAAAGAGAATGGCTATGCAACTCGGTAAACTAGAAAAATATAATGTATTATCTCAATCTATTCCCCCCAAGAGTGCGAGAAATATAAGGAAAGATAAAAAATATGATTCGAAATGCATAACTAGATTACAGTCCAAATTAGGTTTTAATGGATAGATATATGTACTGGAATATTAGAGGGGTGGCAAATAACCCTTCGATAAATAGGCTTAAAAATCTGGTTAAAACATATAAAATTGCTTTAGTAGCTATAGCAGAACCTATGACACAGCAGGATCAAATAATAAAATATAGTAGAATATTAGGGTTTAATAATTCATTTTCTAATTTAAACAGTAAACTCTGGTTAATGTGGCATAATAATCTAGTCATTGAAATATTAAAAGACACAGAACAAATAATACACTTTAAAATGAATAAAAACACAGAAGATATAATATCAGTGGTATATGCTAAAAATGATAAAAAAGCTAGGTTGGTGTTATGGGAGGAAATGCGGGATATAGCATCAAAAAATACTCCTTGGTTAATAGGAGGAGATTTTAATGTAATTAGAAGTTCTTTAGAGAAGAAGGGAGGAAAAACTCCGAATACAAAAGCAATGTCTCAATTCAATGAGGCGATCTCTAAATCAAGTCTTATGGAGATAGCTTATACGGGCTCTAATTACACCTGGTGTAACAATTGGAGTAAAAGAAGGGCAATTTGGGCCAGACTGGATAGGGTAATGAGTAATGCTAAGTGGGCAGCCTCGCACGGGTATACATCGCTTAGGCATTTAAGCAGAACCTGTTCAGATCATTCTTCACTTCTTATAACTATTCATCATAATAAAAGGAGCAGAGGGAGCTTTAAATTTCAAAATATGTGGGGAAAGCATCCTGAATTTGAAAAATTGGTGAAAGAATCTTGGTCAGAGCCAGCACAGGGCAAGTTGATGCAGGTTCTAATGCTCAAGTTAAATAGACTTTAAAAACATTTAAAATCATGGAATAAGGAAGTTTTTGGAAATATAAATCTGAAAATAAAACAAGCAGAAGAGAATGTAGAAAAATTAGAAATTGAATATGATAATAAAAATGATGACAAGATTAGACAAGAATTAAATAAGGCTAAAGCTGAATTGAGCTTAAAATTACATATGGAGGAGGTATATTGGAAACAACGTGCAAAAATTAAATGGCTAAAAGAAGGCGATAGAAACACTAAATTCTTTCACAATATGAGTAAAATAAAAACTCAGAAAAATAGAATTAAAGCTATAAAAAACACGGAAGGAAAATGGATAGAAGAACACAAGCAAATTGGAACTCTCTTTGAGGATTTTTTTAAATCACACTTATGTGGGCATGTGTCTCACGAAGGGAACTCCTTAATACAGGAGATCAGGGCTTCCATTACACAAGATCAGAATCAAATGATGGAAAATATACCAGAGGAGGAATAGGTAAAAAATGCGGTTTTTAATCTTGATAAAGATAGTGCAGCGGGCCCAGATGGGTGGAATAACTATTTTTATCAGTTAAATTGGACTATTATTAAACATGATCTAGTTTTAGCAATCGCCATCTTTTTTGTCGGTGCAGATATCCCTAAAGCCTGGGCTAACTCATATATAGTTCTTATTCCGAAAAAAGATGCCCCTCAAATATGTGAGGATTTCAGTCCAATAAGCTTGTGTAATGCGATTTATAAGATTTTAGCAAAAATAATTCAGATTAGGTTAAGTAATATTCTGCCATTAATAATCTCACAAGAGCAATTGGGTTTTGTTAAAAACAGACTGATGATTGAAAATATTAGGTTAGCATCAGAAATGTTGAAAAACATCGCAGCTAAAACAAGAGGGCATAATCTAGCAATCAAGCTGGATTTGTCCAAAGCATTTGACAAGGTTGAATCGGATGTACTTTGCTTTGTACTGAGGAAATATGGTTTCTCCGAATTATGTATAGATTTAATTTATAGGTGTGTTTCGAATGTTTGGGTTAGAATTATTATAAATGGAAATATAGGTGAGGAATTTAAACCAAAAATAAGTTTAAGGCAGGGAGACCCCTTATCTCCCTTATTATTTGATATATATCTAGAATTGTTAATTCTTAATTTAAACAAAAGAATGTCGGAAGGGAAAATTTTACCTTTTAGACAACCTAAAAACACTCCGAGAATAGGTTGTTTGGCCTATGCCGATGATTTAATAATTTTCACAAATGCAAGTAAAAGATCTATAATATACCTTATAGAATTATTACAACTATTTGAATTAGAAACAGGTCAGGTGGTAAATAAAAGGAAGTGTCAGTTTATACTAGGAAAAAAAGCTTTGGAGAGAGATATAAACAAAACTAAAAATTTAACTGGTTTCACCCATAATAAGGGAGCTTTAATTTATTTAGGCTGCCCAATATTTGAAGGAAAATTGAGAGAGGAATATTTAGCACCGTTGCAAGAAAAAATGTGAAAGAAAATAGCAGGTTGGAAAGTAGATTTACTAGGATTTGGGGGACGAGTTATATTAATTTCGCACGTGCTTCAAAGCACGCTAGTTCATATCCTATCCGTAATACACCCTCCGAAGAAATTCACAAATAAAATAGAAATGGAGATGGCAAATTTTCTATGGGGTAAAAAAGAAGGGAAGAATAAAACTCATTGGAAAAACTGGGGAGATATTTGTTATCCAAAAGCAGAGGCAGGTTTAGGAATAATCTCTCTACAAGATATGGCCACCGCATGGGACTGCAAAGGATGGTGGAGGTTAAAGGAAAATGACAGTCTTTGGGAAAAATACATGAGGGCAAGATATTTAGAAAAGCAGCCTAAGAAAGTTTCAAACAATTGGAAAGCCTTGGAAAAACAAAAGGAAAAAGTAGAATCCCACTCAATATTAAAAAAGAGTGGTTGGAAATGGATCCTAACACCACAAGGTAATTTTACACTTAAATCGGTAAAAGAATTAATTAGGAAAAAAAAGCCTGTTCATTCTATATCTAAATGAGTATGGAGGGCGGGTATACCACAGAAAATGTGCTCGCTAGCATGGAAAGTAACTACAAATGTAATACCTGTGGATACTAATGTTCAAAGAAAAGGCATTAAATTGGTGTCTAGATGCGAATGCTGCTTAGAGGAAGAAGAATCTATGGATCATCTATTTTCGAAAGGTAAAATCGCTATGCAGGTCTGGAAGAAATTTGATGAAACAAAGCAAATGATTAAAAGAGAAGATGGTATAATTGAACGAATTAAAACATGGGAAAAAGTAATCTCGACTAATCCTACTAGAATCTGGCTCAATATGCACTTACCACATGTAATAATATGGTGCATATGGAAGGCTCAAAATATGAGTAGGTTTGAAGGAAAGAAAATGGACACGAATGTAATATCACAAGAAATCAGGCAGGAATTAAGTAACATCTCAAATTTTAACCCTATAATTTTAAATAAAATAAACAAAGAAAAGAAAACTGAACGGGAATGGTTCCTAAATATAAAAATAAATAAACAATATTGGGCGAAAAGTAACTCTTGGCATAAGCCCCCGGAAGGAAAACTCTCCTTAAATATGGATGGAAGCTTTAATAGGGTCACAGGTATAGCGGGAGGAGGTGGTTTAATAAGAGATTCTACAGGGATAGTTATGAAAGCTTTTACTACAGTTAGTGTAGCATCCTCGGCTCTACATTCAGAAATTAGGGCATTAAATTTAGGTTTAACTGTTTGTAAAAAATTAGACTATAAGAATATTCAAATACAGGTAGATTCATTGTTATTAGTCAATTTAGTAACAAAGAAAATATCTCTTTGGAAACATGAAGAGGATTTAGAAATTATTTTGAATCTCATAGAAGAACTGAATGCATCAATATTACATATATATAGAGAGCTAAACACCCCGACAGACATTCTTGCAAGGCTAGGTTCGCAAAAAGGAGAAGCAGAATATGATGAGGTTACTCTGCCGATAAAAATAAAAGGCCTAGTGGAACTAGACAAGAATGCAACTTCCTATGTAAGAGTTAGCAAGGGTAGAAAGTGAGAGGCAGTTAAATATTAATAGATTATATAGGTATAACAGAAGAGGAAAGGTTAACGGTAAAAATGGGGTTCTCTTGGGGTATATGGTATAGATATATTTGTCTTTCTTAGCAGCGCAGCTCATTCAAAGCTTCATTTATTGGGAGGCAAGATTGGTTGCAGTATAAACCTCATTTGCTTTACTTCTTTGTTTATTGTATGTTTAAAGCTTTATGCTTGTGATGGGGTACAGGTTTGCACGAAGGATCTGTCTCTACAGTAAACTAATCTGAATTGGTATTTTTCTTGTAGTTTGTATTTTTGTACTGCTGTTTTTCTTAGCAGCAGGGTCAGGAAAGTAGATGGATCCGGCAATGCTCAAGTTTTTGTGTCATTCTGAGTCTGTATTAATTTTAGTTATTCAATTGCTATGATGGGTGTGTTATAATATGTGAATATGTCTGAAACACAAGTGGATGTGTTATAAAGTATGTGTTAATTAATCAAAAGTATATAGAAATAGTTAGAGTCGGTCATAGTGAGTAAGCTGTATGTTGTACTGACGTTAAAGCTGTTGAGTGGATATGCTGCGCGGATATGCTGCTGTACTGAAGTTAAAGCTGCACCTGGGATTGAAGCAGCTGGACCGAGGGAATGAATGCTGCTGGATGCTGATGTATGGCTGCTGTACTGATGTTAAAGCTACACCTGCTGGAATGAAGCAGCTAGACTAAATGAAGGCTGCTGGATGTTGAAACTGTTGCAAAATAGGCTGCCGAAAAAGCTGCTAAACGAAAAAGCTGCTGAGTAAAGCTGCCAAAAAGCTGCTGAGTAAAGCTGCCAAAAAGCTGCTGAATATAGCTAGAATAAGGCTGCTGAAATGTCTCGAGGTGGAACAGAATACCACATGTCCAATAGCTAAAGTGGAAGTTTTAGTGAGCTTCTCAAAGGCATGAACACTTGCCATTGACAGCACTTTCAAGTTAACACAAGGTGGAAAACATGGGGGGGATCAAGATTCAAAGTCTGAGCTCCCAAAGTCAAGTATAGAAATTAAAAGAAGGCTTCACCAGAGAAACAGAGCATCAAAGTTCTTCAAAAAACAGCTTACTCGAAAGCAAGAATAGAAAAATAAAATAGATTCGGGATATAATTTTAGGTAGAATAATGAACAATGTATTTCTTTATTTGGAAAAGAGGATAGGAAAGGGTGTAAGCGGGGAAAGGGTAGACTTAGTTTGTATAAATGGTAGTCCTTCGCCAAAAGAGAGGGTTAAATTAATAAACAAAATTAAAAAAAAAAAACCTTTGAAAATATAATAATATTTAAAATTTTTTGAGATGTGAATACAATATTCAGTTATAATAATATTAATAATTATATATCATATAAATTCAATATAAATAATTTTATTGATAGATAATATAATAATGATCAAAATTTATATTAATCAATTATTAATAAAATGATTGATATTAATTAAAAAAAATTTACAAAACCCAAATTGATTAAAAATTAAAGTAAAATATATTTCTGGATAATAATTTTTAATTTTTAAATTTTTACTAGTTTTATATGTGTATATATATTATTTAATTAAAAATAAATTATTAAAATTATATTTGTCGCACTCATAATTTATTTTGTAATAAATATTTCTATAAAAATATACTAATAAATAATTAAAATTAATATTTAAAATTATAATAAATAGAAATAAAAATTAGATTTATTAATTATTAAGTAGTATATAGCAGTTTAATGTTTTATGTATTTAGGCATTATGAGGTATGGAAGATTAGTGATTTAATTGTATATGCATTTAGTGGTTTATAGGTTGTATTAAAAATATAAAATAATAAAAATTTTATTTTTATTATTTTTTGATATTTTCAAAGGTTATAACCTTTGAAAATATAATAATTTTTAGATTTTTTTATTTGTGAATATAATATTTATTTATAATAATCATTATATTTATATATCATATAAATTCAATATAAAAATTTTATTGATAAATATTCTAATAATGATCAAAAAATAAATTAATAATCTATTATTAATAAGATAGATACCAATTAAAATATAATTACAAAACATAAAATAATTCAGAAGAAAAGCAAAATATATTACTATATAATAATTTTTTGTTTTGATTTTTTTTTTCTTTTAAAAAATTTATAAATAATTTTTTGATGAAAAATAATTTATATAAATTATATTTGTTTAACTCAATTTATTTTGTAATTAAGATTTATATATAAATAAACAAATAAATAATTAATACTTTAATTTTTAAAATTATAATGAAAAAAATGAGATTCATTATTTATTATTTAGGGATACTAGTTTAATTTAAATTAGATCCGTATCACTAATAATTTATTTTGTAATTAATATTTCTATAAAAATAAACTGATAAATAATTAATATAAAAATTTAAAATTATACTGAATAAAAATTAAAATGAGATTTAAGATTTATTATTAATGCATACCAGTTTAATAGTTTAAGTATTTAAAGGTTTTGTCATTTGGAGTTTCGTGATTTATGTTTTTAGTCATTTAGTGGTTTATTGGTTTTATATAAAAAAATAAAATAACAAAAAAAATTTTTATAATTTGTTATCATTTTCATAGGTTATAACCTTTGAAAATATAATAATATTTATAATTTTTTGAAATGTGATTACAGTATTTAGTTTTAAATTTATTAATAATTATATATCAAATAAATTCAATATAAACAATTTTATTAATATATAATATAATAATGATCAAAAATTAAATTAATAAACTTTTAATAAAAATATAGATATTAATTAAAAAATATTTACATAACTCAAATTGATTCAAAATTTAAGTAAAATATATTACTGGATAATAATTGTTAATTTTTAAATTTTATATCTTTTAGAACCGTATATTTTTTTTATTAAAAATAAATTAATTAAATTATATTTGTTGCACTCATACTTTATTTTGTAATAAATATTTTAATAAAAATAAACTAATAAATTATTAAAATAAATATTTAAAATCATAATAAAAAGAAATAAAAATTAGATTTATTAATTATTAAATAGTATATAGCAGTTTAATGATTTATGTATTTAGGCATTACGGGGTTTTGGAGTTTACTCATTTAACTGTTTATGCATTTAATAGTTTATAGATTTTATTTAAGAAAAAAAATAAAAAAAAATTATTTTTAGATATTTTCAAAGATTATAACCTTTGTAAATAAAATAATTTTTAAATTTTTTTAAAAAGTGAATATATATATATTTATAATAATAATAATTATTATATATCATATAAATTTAATATAAATAATTTTATTGATAGATATTCTAATAATTATCAAAAAATAAATTAAAAATCAATTATGAATAAGATTGATATTATTTAAAATATAATATCAAAACCTAAAATGATTCAAAAGCAAAGCAAAATATATTACTTAATAATAATTATTTGTTTTTGAATTTTTATTCTTTTTATAAGCTTATATATATTTTGATGAAAAATAAATATTATAAATTATATTTTTAACTCATATTTTATTTTATTATTAATATATATATAAATAAAAACCTAAACAATCAAAATGAATTTTTAAAATTAAAATGAAAACAAATAAAAATGAGATATATTAATAATTATTTAGGGGATACCCATTTAAACGATTATCTATATAGGGGTATCTGGATTTTGTAGTTTAGTGATTTAAGTGTTTAGGTATTTAGTGATTTATAGATTTTATTTAAACAATGAAATAATAAAAAATATATATTTTTTTGTTTTTTCAAATGCTCAAAGGTTATAATCTTTGAAAATATAATAATTTTAAAATTTTTTTCAAAAGTGAATGCAATATTTATTTATAATAATTATTAAATTTATATATCATATAAATTAATTATAAATATATTTATTAATAAATATTCTAATAATGATCAAAAAATAAATTAATAATCTATTATTAATAAGTTACATATCAATTAAAATATAATTACAAAGTCAAAAATGATTCAGGAATAAAGTAAAATATATTACTATATAATAATTTTTTGTTTTTAATTTTTTTTCTTTTAATAAGTTTATCTATATTTTTTTGTTGAAAAATAATTTATATAAATTATATTTTTCTAACTTAAAATTTATTTTGTATTTAATATTTATATAAAAATAAATAATAAATAATTAAAATAAATATTTAAAATTATAATGAAAAAAAAAATAAGATTTATTATTTATTATTTAAGATATACTTGTTTAAAAATATTTATCTCTTTAGGGTTTTCGAGATTTAGAAGTTATTGATTTAAGTATTTAGGCATTTAATGGTTTATAGCTTTTATTCAAACAATGAAAGAACAATAAATTTATTTTTGATATTTTTTCAAATTTTCAAATGTCATAATATTTGAAAATATAATAATTTTAAAATTTTTTTAAAATTTGAATACAATATTTAGTAATAATAATTATTATAACTATATATAATATAAACTAAATATAAATAATTTTATTGATAATATTATATCAATTATCAAAAAATAAATTAATAAACTATTATTAATATTATAGATATAAATTAAAATATAATTAAAAAACCTAAAATGATTCAAAATCAAAGTAAAATTTATTACTAAATAATAATTTTTTTTTATTTTTTACATCATTTTATAAGCTTATATATTTTTTATTGAAAAATATATTATTTAAATTATATTTGTAACTCATAATTTATTTTGTAATTAATATTTATATAAATTATTTAAATTATATTTAAGGTTTACAAGTTTAAAGTTTTAGGTATTTAGGGGCTTCGGGGGTTAGAAGTTTATAGATTTATGTATTTAGGCATTTAATGGTTTAAAAGTTTTATTTAAACAATGATATATCAAAAAATTTATTTTTGTTATTTTTTATCATTTTTGAAGGTTATAACCTTTGAAAATATAGCAATTTTTAAATTTTTTTTATATGTGAATACTATATTTAGTTATGATAATCTTAGTAATTATATATCATGTTAATTCAATATAAACTATTATATTTATAGAATTTATATTAATGATCAAAAAATAAATTAATAAACTATTATTAATAAGATAGATATTTTTTAAAATATATTTGCAAAACATAAATTTATTCAAAATCAAAGTAAATATATATTCCTAAATAATAATCTTTTTGATGTTTTGCTTCTTTTTATCAGTTTATATTTTTTATTATAAAAAGTAAATTATTTAAATTATATTTGTCTTCCACATAATTTATTTTTTATTTATAATTCTATAAAATTAAACTAATAAATAATTAAAATGAATATTTAAAATTATAATGAATACAAATAAAATTGAGATTTTTTATTTATTATTCAGGATATACTAGTTTAATGGTTTAAGTATTTAGGTATCATGGGGTTTAGTGATTTAAGTGTATAGGACTTTAGTGATTTATAGTTTATATTTAAAGAATTAAAAAATAAAAAATTAAATTTTTTGATTTTATTTAAATTTTTGAAGGTTATAACCTTTGAAAATATAATAATTTTTAATTTTTGAAGGTTATAACCATTGAAAATATAATAATTTTTAATTTTATTTAAATGTTAATATAATATTTAGTTATAATATTCTTAATAATTATATAAAATGAAAACTCAATATAAATAATTTTATTAATAGATATTATAATAATGATCAATAAAAAATTAATAAACTATTATTAATAAGATGATATAAATTAAAATATAATTGCAAAAACTAAAAAGATTCAAAATCAAAATAAAATATATTACAAAATAATAAATTTTTGTTTTTAAAATTTTGCCTATTTTTATAAGCACATATATATATTTTGATAAAAAATAAATTATTTAAAATAGATCTGTCTCACTAATAATTTATTATGTAATTAATATTTCTATAAAAATAAACTAATAAATAATTAAAATAAAAATTTAAAATTATACTGAATAAAAATTAAAATGATATTTATGATTTATTATTAATGTATACCAATTTAATAGTTTAAGTATTTAGAGGTATTGTCATTTAGGAATTTAGCAATTTATGTTTTTAGGCATTTATTGGTTTATAGCTTTTATTTAAATAATAAAATAACAAAAAAAAATTTGTAATTTTTTCTCATTTTCATTGGTTACCTTTGAAAATTTAATAATAATTAAAATTTTTTGAAATGCGAATATAATATTTAGTTATAATAATATTAATAATTATATATCATATAAATTAAATATAAATAATTTTATTGATACATATTATAATAATGATCAAAAATTAAATTAATAAACTATTAATAATAAGATAGATATTAATTAAAAAATATTTATAAAACCCAAATTGATTCAAAATTAAAGTAAAATATATTACTGGATAATAATTTTTAATTTTTAAATTTTTACTTCTTTTATAAGCGTATATATATTTTTTGATTAAAAATAAATTAGTTAAATAATATTTGTCGCACTCATAATTTATTTTATAATTAATATTTCTATAAAAATAAACAAATAAATAATTAAAATGAATATATAAACTATAATAAATAGAAATTAAAATTAGATTTATTAATTATTAAGTATTATATAGAGTTTAATGGTTTATGTATTTAGGTATTACGGGGCTTAGGTGTTTACTGATTTAATTATGTATGCATATAATGGTTTATCGGTTTTATTTAAAAAATAAAATAACAAAACATTTATTTTTATTATTTTTTTATATTTTCATAGGTTATAACCTTTGAAAATATAATAATTTTAAATTTTTTTCAAAAGTTATTTCAATATTTAGTTATAATAATCAATATATTTATATTTCATATTTCAACATAAACAATTTTAGTGATAAATATTCTAATAATGATCAAAAAATAAATTAATAATCTATTATTAATAAGATAGATATCAATTAAAATATAATTTTAAAACATAGAATGATTTATAAGCAAACAAAATATATTATTATATAATAATTTTTTGTTTTGAAATTTTTTTTTATTTTAAAAAGTTTATCTATATTCTTTTGATTAAAAATAATTTAGATAAATTATATTTGTCTAACTCATAATTTATTTTTTAATTAATATTTATATAAAAATAAAAAATTAATTATTAAAATGAATATTAAAAATTATAATGAAAAAAAAATGAGATTTATTATTTATTATTTAGGATATACTAGTTTAATTTAAGTTATATTTGTCTCTCTAATAATTTATTTTGTAATTAATATTTCTATAAAAATAAACTGATAAATAATTAAGATAAAAATTTAAAATTATAATCAATAAAAATTAAAATGAGATTTGTGATTTATTATTAATGTATACCAGTTTAATGGTTTAAGTATTTTGAGGTTTGTCGTTTAGGAATTTAGCAATTTATGTTTTTAAGCATTTAGTGATTTAAAGGTTTTATTTAAATAATAAAATAACAAAATATAAAAATAATTTTTTGTCATTTTCAAAGGTTATAACCTTTGAAAATTTAAAAATATTTAAAATTTTTTGAAATTTGAATACAATATTTAGTTATAATAATTTTAAAAATTCTATATCATATAAAATAAATATAAAAAATTTTATTGATAGATATTATAATAATGATCAAAAATTAAATTAATAAACTATTTATAATAAGATAGATATTAATTAAAAAATATTTATAAAACCCAAATTGATTCAAAATTAAAGTAAAATATAATCGTTTATAATAATTTTTAATTTATAATAATACTTCTTTTATACTTCTTTTAAAAGCGTATATATATTTTTTGATTACAAATAAATTATTTAAATTATATCTGTCGCACTCATAATTTATTTTTTATTAAAAATTTATATAAAAATAAACTAATAAATAATTAAAATGAATATTTAAAATAATAATAAATTGAAATAAAAATTAAATTTATTAATTATTAAGTAGTATATAATGGTTTAATGGTTTATGTATTTAGGAATTACAGGGTTTAGGAATTTACTGATTTAACTACGTATGCATTTTGTGGTTTATAGGTTTTATTTAAAAAATAAAATAACATAAAATTTATTTTTATTATTTTTTCATATTTCTAGAGGTTATAACCTCTGGAAATATCATAATTTTTAAATTTTTTAAAAAGTGAATTCAATATTTAGTTATAATAATCATTATATTTATATATCATATAAATTCAATATAAACAATTTTATTAATAAATATTCTAAAAATGATCAAAAATTAAATTAATAAACGATTATTAATAAGATAGATATCAATTGAAATATAATTAGAAAATCTAAAATGATTCAGGAGGAGAGCAAAATATATTACTATAGAATAAATTTTAGTTTTTAAATTTTTTATTCTTTTTATAAGTTTATCTTTATTTTTCGATGAAAAATAAGTTATATAAATTATATTTGTTTAACTAATAATTTATTTTGTAATTAATATTTATATAAAAATAAACTAATAAATAATTAAAATGAATATTTTAAATTATAATGAAAAAAATAATTTTGAGATTTATTATCTATTAGGGTATACTAGTTTAAAAGGATTATCTTTTTATGGTTTTAGAGATTTTGGATTTATTGATTTAAGTGTTTAGGCATTTAGTGGTTTATATGATTTATTTAAACAATGAAATAACAAAAAAATTCTTTTTGATATTTTCTCACAATTTCAAAGGTTATAACCTTTGAAAATATAATAATTTTAAAATTTTTTAAAAATGTGAATACAATATTTTGTAATAATTAACATTATAATTATATATAATCTAAACAAAATATAAAGAATTTTATTTATATTTATTAAATCAATTATCAAAAAATAAATTAATAAACTATTATTAATATGATGGATATAAATTAAAATAAATCTGCAAAACCTAAAAATATTCAAAATCCAAGTAAAATATATTAAAAATAATATTTTTTTTAGTTTGTACTTCTTTTGATAAACTTATATTTTTTTTTGATGAAAAATAAATTAATTAAATTATATTTGTATCACTCATAATTTATTTTGTAATTAATATTTTAATAAATTATTTAAATTATATTTAAGGTTTACGAGTTTAAAGGTTTAAGTATTTAGGGGATTTTTTGTTTAGGAGTTTAGAGGTTTAAGTGTTTAGGCATTTAGTGGTTTATAAGTTTTATTTAAAAAATGATATAACAACAAATTTTTTTTATTAATTTTTTAATTTTTGAATATTATAACCTTTGAAAATATAATAATTTTTAAATTTTTTTCAAATATAAATATATTATTTAGTTATAATAATCTTAATAATTAAAAGCCATTTAAATTCAATATAAATAATTACTTTGCTAGATATTATAATAAAGATCAAAAAAAATTAATAAACTATTATTAATAAGATAGATATCATTTAAAATATATTTGCTAAATCTAAATTTATTCAATTTCAAAGTAAAATATATTACTTAATAATATTTTTTTTAATGTTTTGCTTTTTTTATAACTTTATATTTTTGTTATTATAAATAAATTATTTAAATTAATTTGTCTTACTCATACTTTATTTTGTAATATATAATTATATAATAATAAAATAATAAATAATTAAAATAATTATTTAAAATTATAATGAATACAAATAAAATTTAGATTTATTATTTATTATACAAGATATAATGGTTTAATGGTTTAAGTATTTAGGTTTTTTTGGGTTTACTAGTTTAATGGTTTAAGTTTTTATACCTTTAGTGATTTATAGTCATTATCTAAACAATTAAAAAACAAAAAATTTAATTTTTTGATTTTTTTTAATTTTTGAAGGTTGTAACCTTTGAAAATATAATAATTTTAAATTTTTTTAAATGTGAATATAATATTTATTTATAATAATCTTAATTATTATATATAATGCAAACTTAATATAAATAATTTTATTAATAGATATAATAATAATAATTAATAAATACATTAATAAACTAGTATTAATAAGAATGATATAAATTAAAATATAATTGTAGAATCTAAAATGATTCAAAATCAAAATAAGATATATTACTAAATAATAATTTTTATTTTAAAAATTTTGCCTCATTTTATAAGCCTATATATTTTTTTGATGAAATAATAATTTTTTAAATTATATCTGTCTCACTAATAATTTATTTTATAATTAATATTTCTATAAAAATAAATTGATAAATAATTAAAATGAATATTTAAAATTATAATAATTACTAATAAAAAAGAGATATGTGATTTATTATTTAGGATATACCTATTTAATGGGTTATATTTTTTTTTGGTTTTGGGGTTAAAGAATTTATTGATTTATATGTTTGCACATTAAGGTGTTTATAGGTTTTATTTAATCAATGAAATAATAAAAAATTTATTTTTATGAATTTTTGTAATTTTCAAAGTTTATGACCTTTGTAAATATAATAATTTTTTAATCTTTCTAAAATATGAATATAATACTTAGTTATAATAATCATAATAATTATATTTGATGTAAATTTAATGTAAAAAATTTTATTAATATATATTATTATAATGATCGAAAAATAAATTAATAAACTATTATTAATAAGATAGATATTAATTAAAATATATTTGCAGAACCCAAAATAATTCAAAATCAAAGTAAATTATATTACTAAACAAAATTTCAATATTTTGAAATTTTGTTTATTTTTATAAGGTTATTTTTTTTCATAAAAAATAATATATTAAAATTATATGTCTCACTCATTATTTATTTTGTAATTAATATTTATATAAAAATAAACTAAAAAATAATTAAAATGAATATTTATAATTATAATGAATACAAAATAAAATGAAATTTATTATTTATTATTTAGGTTATATAGGTTTAATGGTTTAAGTATTTAGAAAGTTTTAGGGTTAAAGAGTCTAGATATTTAAATGATTAGGCATTTAGTGGGTTATAAGTTTTATTTAAATAATAAAATAATAAAACAATTATTTTTGTGATTTTTTATCATTTTTGAAAGTTATAACCTTTGAAAATATAATAATTTTTAAATTTTTTTCAAATGTAAATATAATATTTAGTTATAATAATCTTAATATTTATAAGACATTTAAATTGAATATAAGTAATTTTATTGTCAGATATTATAAAAATCAAAAAATTTAAAATTAATAAAATTTTATTAATAAGATTGATAACAATTAAAATATAATTGCAAAACCAATATATAATGATTCAAAATCAAAGTAAAATATATTACTAAAAAATACTTTTTTGTTTTTAAATTTTTACTTTTTTTATAAGTTTATATTTTTTATGATTACAAATAAATTATTAAAATTATATTTGTCTAACTCATTATTTATTTTGTAATTAATATTTCTATAAAAAATAAACTAATAAATAATTAAAATGAATATTTAAAATTATAATGAATACAAATTAAAATGAGATTTATGATTTATTATATGTGGAATACCGGTTTAATGGTTTGATTATTTAGGAGTTTTGTTGTTTAGGAGTTTATCAATTTATGTTTTTAGGGATTTAGTGGGTTATAGGTTTTAATTATATAATAAAAATAAAAATTTTTTTTTTAGATTTTTTCTGATTTTCAAAGGTTATAACCTTTGAAAATAATATAATTTTTAAAATTTTTTGAAATGTGAATACTATGTATAATTATATTAATCTTACTAATTATATATCATATAAATTTAATATAAATAATTTTAATGATAGATATTATAATAATGATCAAAAATTAAATTAATAAACTATTTTTTAATAATATAAATAATAATTAAAATATATTTACACAACACAATGATTCAAAATCAAACAAAATATATTACTAAATAATAATATTTAGATGAAAAATATATTACTATATAAAAATGATTCAGAAGAAAGCAAAATATATTACTATATAATAATTTGTTGTTTTGAAATTTTTTTTTCTTTTAAAATAAATTATTTTTCATTTTAATGAAGAATAATTTATAAAAATTATATTTGTCTAACTCATAATTTATTTTGTAATTTATATTTATATAAAAATAAACAAATAAATTATTAAAATGAATATTTAAAATTATAATGAAAAAATAATATTGAGATTTATTATTTATTATTTAGGGTTACCAGTTTAAAAGGATTATTATTTATTATTTAGGGTTTTAAAGATTTAAGAGTTATTGATTTAAGTGTTTAGGCATTTAGTGGTTTATAGGTTTTATTTAAACAATGAAATATCAAAAAAAATATTTTTTTAATTTTTTCAGATTTAAAAAGTTTATATCCTTTTAAAATATAATAATTTTAAAATTTTTTTCAAAAGTGAATTCAATATTTAGTTATAATAATAATTATATTTAAATATCATATAAATTCAATATAAACAATTTTATTGATAAATATTCTAATAATGATCAAAAAATAAATTAATAATCTATTATTAATAAGATAGATATCAATTAAAATATAATTACAAAACAAATAATGATTCAGAAGTAAAGCAAATTATATTATTATATAATAATTTTTTATTTTTTATTTTTTTTTCTTTTAATAAGTTTATCTATATTTTTTTTGATGAAAAATAATTTATATAAATTATAATTGTCTAACTCAATTTATTTTGTAATTAATATTTGTAAAAAATATACAAATAAATAATTAAAATGAATATTTAAAATTATAATGAAAAAAATAAAAATGAGATTTATTGTTTATTATTTAGGATATATCTTATTAGAAAAATTATCTATTAAGGGATTTCGAGATTTAGAAGTTATTCATTTAAGTATTTAGGCAATTAGTGGTTTATAGGTTTTATTTAAACAATGAAATACAAAAAAATTATTTTTGATATTTTTTTCAAATTTTCAAAGGTTATAACCTTTGAAAATATAATAATTTTAAAATTTTTTAAAAATGTGAATACTATATTTAGTAATAATAATAATTATTATAAAAATATATAATATAAACTAAATATAAACAATTTTATTGATAGATATTATATCAATTATCAAAAAATAAATTAATAAACTATTATAAATATGATAGATATAAATTAAAATTTAATTACAAAAACTAAAATGATTAAAAATCAAAGTAAATTTATTTCTAAATAATAATTTTTGTTTTTTAGTTTTTGCCTCTTTTTATAAGATTATATTTTTTTTGATAAAAAATAAATTATTTAAATTATATTTGTATCACTCATAATTTATTTTTAATTAATATTTCTATAAATTATTTAAATTATATTTAAGGTTTACGAGTTTAAAGGTTTAAGTATTTAGGGGCTTCGGGGTTTAGGAGTTTAGAGATTTATGTGTTTAGGTATTTAATGGTTTATAAGTTTTATTTAAATAGTGATTTAACAAAAAAATTATTTTTTGTAATTTTTTTTTCATTTTTGAAGGTTATATAACCTTTGAAAATATAACAATTTTTAAATTTTTTTAAATGTGAATACTATATTTAGTTATGATAATAATAATATTTATATATCATAAAAATTCAATATAAACAATTATATTGATAGATATTATATTAATGATAAAAAAATTAATTAATAAACTATTATAAATAAGATAGATACTATTTAAAATATATTTGCAAAACTTAAATTTATAAAAAATCAAAGTAAAATAAATTACTAAATAAAAATGTTTTTGATGTTTTGCTTGTTTTTATAAGTTTATATTTTTTGTTCTTAAAAGTATATTATTTAAATTATATTTGTCTTCCTCATAATATATTTTGTAATTTACAATTCTATAAAAATAAACTAAAGAATAATTAAAATGAATATTTAAAAGTATAATGAATACAAATAATAGTGATATTTATTATTTATTATTCAAGATATACAGTTTAATGGTTTAGGTATCTAGGTATTTTGGGGTTTAGTGATTTAAGTTTTTATGCTTTTAGTGATTTATAGTTTTTATTTAAAGAATGAAAAAACAAAAAATTTTATTTTTTTTAAAATTTTTGAAGTATATAATCTTTTAAAATAATATAATTTTTAATTTTTTTTAAATGTGAATATAATATTTAGTTATAATAATCTTAATAATTATATATAATTTAAACTAAATACAAATAATTTTATTAATAGATATTATAATAATGATCAATAAATAATTAATAAACTATTATTAAAAAGAATGATATAAATTAAGATATAAATGCAAAATCTAAAATGATACAAAATCAAAATAAAATATTTTACTAAATAATAAATTTTTGTTTTTAAAATTGTGCCTATTATTATAAGCTTATATATTTTTTGATGAAATATAAATTATTTAGATTATATCTATCTCACTAATAATATATTTTGTAATTAATATTTATATAAAAATAAACTTATAAATAATTAAAATAAAAATTTAAAATATTACTGAATAAAAACTAAAATGAGATTTATGATTTATAATTTAGACTATACTTCTACACCTGCAAGACATGCAAGACCCGGCGTACACCTGAAAGACCTGAAAAAGACCTGTTAGGTCTGCTTCCCCACCAGCCTTGACCTGCAAGATCATTATGCGCTGCCTCATGCGAGAAGTCAATAACAGGCTAGCCTCGAAAGGAGCTTCGATTTTGTGTTAAGCAGGAACGAAGGTACCTTGAAAAGGGGCAAGCATTTGATAGGCCGAACTCGGCTCATGTTGATTTAATATACTTTTGGGAACCAGGCAAGCTGTAAGGAGGAAAAGGTTCCCGGTCAATCAATCCCGCCCATACACCTTACTGCTTTGGGTGGTGCGGATCTACACCATTTCTTCCTGTTGCCTATTATCAAGATTCATCCTTGATAGGCAGACCCTAAAATATCTATCTATAGTAGAGTTGGAAATCAGCATCCATCATCCCTACCTGTGAGATGGGAGGGGAAGGCCCTTGATCCTCACCCTCGGAGCGTAGCTTCTCGACTGTAAGGAGAGGAGCGAAGGTACCCCGCCTAAAGGGGCATACGAGTCAGGGGAGGAATGCGGCAACATTGATCCCACTACCCGATGACAGAGTGAAACTATAATAAAACGGCAATAGCGGGTTAAGGTAGCCAACTTAGTATGAAGACATCACTGCTTTCTTTTCATTAGGCCGTTACACGAGTGGCTTCTTTCGATAAAGCAGCTGAAAAGACAGAAGGGAAGACCCAACACCCATCGTAAACTACGTTCATTGCTCAAGCAAGGGGATATACGAATATACCGACTGAACGAAGCAGTAGTGTTTCAGGCATGACTTTTTTAGCCTACCTTGAGTCATCTAGGAAGCCCAAACGGCTGCATTCAGAACCTCGCATACTATAATTGTTCTAGCTAACGAGCGGAGTGAGGGAAGGTTTGGAACCATCGATTCATCTGACTCACTGAGAAAAAGAGAACTCACCTGCTCTGGATGGATTAAAAGAACTGATCCAGAAATGCATTTTTCTATCGATCTCACGGATCCCTCTGGTATAGGAGCTGGCTTGACTTCTTACTTAATATGCCTACTTGAAAAATGGAGATAATCCCTACTTACCTCTTGAATTGCATGGGTTTCAAATGATGGCTTGAAAACATGAGCTTGATTGAATTGGATTCAAATTGCTTTCCTAAACAGTATGGATTTCTGCATTTTCTTTTGCTTGAACTCGATCGAAGGTAGAAGAACTCCCAAGGGATGGAAGTACCAAGGTGCGTCTGGTGCTATCGTATAATAGAGAAAGGTTGTATTTAAGAGTGATAAAGGCTCGATCGACTCGACCTCGAGATCTACTTTTTTTAAGAGTGGTAAGATGGAATTGGACAAATAAGAGTGCTCCACCTGTAGCGACATCGGATTTGATTTTCCCCGTCAAATTTGTACTAGAACTTCCCGGTTTCGGTCTGTGCTTATAGCTTTGGCACAAAGAACCTCTCCAACGAAGGAATCAAAAAGGGTTGAGAGAGATATGAATCTTCATCTTTTGTAAAAGAATAAAGTCCACCAGATTCATACATAAACCACTCTACCGTAGTTGTTCTTGGCCGCCCCAATGTTGTGTAGTTTAATTTGACATCTTGTATGACCATACTTGTTCAATTATTGATATCTCTCAACCTATCGTTGAAGTCACCCATGCGCTCCAACGACCTTTAATGGAATGGCGAGACCGCCCCACCCTAAACAGACACTGGTTGAATCAACCATAAGGCACCCCTTTACTTTATCACGATATCACCCTCGCGGCTACTCGGTTCGCTTTGTTCTCTGTTTTGATATGACATATGACACCAACTGTTAAGTATGACCTTGCCTTAGTTAGGCGCACCTTCCCTTTCTTTTGATCCTCGGCAAATGCCAATCATTAGTTCAAGTAGAGGACTTCAGCTCAACCTACTTCCTTCTTCGTAAGCAAGCGAAAATTCATCTTAATAAAGCTATTCCATTTATATCCTTTACAAAATCAACATAATCTAGTATCATCATCATAGAGCTTCTCACTAAGACATAAAGTGGATCAACATGCGTCAGATGAAGCTTTTAAGTTATTCCAGTCTAATAGCATTTATCTATGCCCTTTCCATTGTAAAGTGGCTAAGAATGTAGACATGCCCTAACTCTGGGTTGGAAAGAAGAAATGTTTTCTTGTTTTTAAGCACTGTAAGTATGAGTAGATCTTTGCAAATTGCCAGAAAGTTGCTTGGAAGTTTCCATCTCTCTGTCCCTATCTCCATTTAGATTAGAGCGAAGAAGTACCTATTGGTCAAGCCATCTCCCCTTTATCTATCTTCCCCAATTTAGCAGGCAGGATCGAAGGGGGTCATTCCCTTCTCCTTATGAGATCTTTCAGAATATCTCTTACATATAGTCCCATATGAGTGACCATTGGGATGATCGTCCCCGTTTCAACTCGCAGCCTCTGTGGGCGCCCGACATGCTAGACTTGCCTCCAAGCTGGATCTCTATGTAGCTATGAGAGACTTTCCATCCGCTTTACCCGTCTACATTTCCGAAAGGTAAGGCCAGGTTAAGAAAGAGAGTCATAGCTACATTTCGGATACGCCTAACCCAACCACATGAATAAACTAGGGCACAAGAACCCAACAATTGGTTGATCGCTCTCCCGCATTTGCGAGGTTTATAAAACAAAATAATCTATCTATTTCCAAATCAATGCTTACGATTTGAATAGCAAAACCTTCCATTCCAAAGAAAAGAGTAGATAGGTGCGGATAAGGGCTTTCTCTTTATATAAGAAGCCTGTTGTTTGGCTTGGCTCTTCTAGTAGTACTAATGGGCGCACTTTAGAACAAGATCAAAGTAGGCTTCCCTCATTCTATTTAATTAATACGGAATGCCCCCTCTTTCTTATAGGAAAGACTTGATTTAATAAACAGAACCTCATTTCTTTGTATTTCGTATACCAACCTCTGGGGATTGATTGGTGGAGCATCCCCTTTTAGGTCTTTCCAGATTCGGGATCTCATTTTGAAGCATAGAGAAAATGAGCTGAGAGTCATGGGATGGCTCTCAAACAAGGAGTACGATTGATAATCGATATATGCTTTCTAATCCATAACAAGTAATAGAGTGTCTTTATTCTTCTTGTTCTCGATAAGGAGTGATGTGAGTCATGGGGATGGCACACGAACGAGGATTAGACTAGTATTCTCTTTTCCTTCTATCGAGTATCTATCTTTAGGGTAGGGAGCACGCTGAGATGGGGATAAGACCCTTTACGGGTCAGCTTACCGATCACTCTATGTGAATTCTTCACTCCTCCCGCCTATTCCTATACTATCACACTTGCAGGGCTTCCAAGCCCCACTAAACTTAAACTAAGAAATACAAGATTGAATCTTCCCTTTTTATTCTCTTCCGTAGCAGCTCCTTCTCGAAGACCTCGAAAAAGACCTTATTTTCATTCAAGGGCATGGGCGTGTAAGCCCCTACTTGAGCATCTCCTATGAAATTCCATGCGGGCTCATTTCCGGATATTCATTTTCCACGGATTGCTTCTTCGCTTCTTCCTATCAATAAAGAATTTCTTCTTCTCCTCTTTCTTCACCGATAGAATCCCGGATATCAAGCTCAAGCTCTTTTCCTTTTGCCACGGGAATGGGAATCTTCTTGCTAGTTAGCTCTCCCTCGTTAAAGGCAGTTACTGATTCAATTCTTCTGAATGGGTAGGCTCATGGCGATAGGTTTGTTAAGTTAGAACCTCTATGTCTCAGTAGACGGAATTAGTCTGGTCCTTGGTCTGGAGAAGAAAATCTAGATAGAAGATCTCGAATCATTAGCTCTGGTTATTCTGGTTCACGGCTAAACGTTGTAGGCCTAAGCACATTTTTCGCTCTTGGAGTCAGATCAGTAGGGGACACTAGCTATTGAGTCCAGGAAGAAAGGTAGAAATTTAATCTAGTTTATTCCATCAAACTCAGGCAGGTGAGGGGAAGTTTGGGGTTGAAGAATGAGATTGAGCCTTTTCTTTCAAAAAGAAGCTCCGGATTATTTAGCAACTAGGAGAGCGGACGATTTTTTTTCTTTCTAACCACAGCTTGGCTTTCCTTCTGCTGTAGCGAAGCTATTGGTAGCTTACAGAGGTCTATTCTTAAGTAGAATAACTACAATCACCCTTATTTATAGAATAGAATAGAAGAGAAGAAAAGGGAAGGTTCTACTGAGACTCAAGTCCCTCTGCCGGAGCTCCCCAAACCTGAAGTGGAAGTTGATGGGCAGCAAAACATAGGCTAGAATAGAAAGGAATGTTATCCACTAGGAGTACTTTATTTAAGTAGCCAGATAATAGTCTCTTTACCTTTCCCCACGGAGTGGTGAAGAAGGGGGAGCAGGAATCATAAACTTCTAACCCGCGGAAAAACATGGTACACATCCTCATCAGTAATCTATGGATATATTTCCCTTCAAGGGCTAACAATGGAATAGGGTAGGTGTAATGCTAATAATCATTTTATGAGATTTCTTTCTAGCCGGAGTGTAATTCCTGCTATAGCCACTCCTTCAAACAAGTCAAAGCCAGTCAAGCAAGTGGCAGAATAGAGCTATGGATACGAATCGTAGGAAAGCCAATTACTTGGGAGGAAATTTCCTTCGCAAAAGGAGCTAGTACTAGTCCCTTTTTTTTACAATGATGAATATTCATGGTTCCCTGTCCTCGTGTGACTAGTGCCATGTATTGTTTCACATAAGGAATGGAATCGAAGCCCGTAAGCCAGAAAGTGATTAGTAGCCACTCTCTTTTAGCTTCACTCGTAGGTATTATGACTAGGGAAGCCTACGAGCGAGCTATACAAGTAATGAAGTCACCGGCACTCAAGTCCTTTAGCTTTTCAAGTGCCTGCCCCACCTCGGACGCCTCCTCTTCCAACTGCACTGCATTGAGGGCGTGCGAAATGCGGCTTCGAACAGATGAAAGACCTCATATTCTGTCGTTCCGCCTTCCTTGGCTTGGATGTTTTGGCTCAGTCGTCTTGCCCTCTGGCCTGACGAACCTCTTCTTCGATGAGCATATCAATCTCATGTGCAGGGATTAGGTATTCTTCCTACAGCGCTTCTTGAATCTCAATCTCCTCCCAGTTGATGAATGAGACTTTTTCCTTCCCACATTTCTCTGGTGCTAGTTTATCCGATCTGCCTTCTTCCATCAAGATGTATCCTTCTCTCCTTACCCCCCTCCGCCATGCTTGAAAAACTAGACTTAGACTCGGGTTTGTTTTTCTCGAATAACTGAAAATACATACACTACAGCCTGTAACAGGATTGCTAGTTTCTTTCCAGCTCTCTGGAAAAGTCTTCTTATTTCTACTTTAGTGCCCTCTCTCAGTGAGCACGTAAGTCCAATGAAACCATCTATCAATAATGGGGGAATCCAAAAAAACCTAATCTAAGGAAAGAGACCAGGACCAACACTAAAAGAAAAGCCACTCCAAGGCAAGGCATGCCTGTGATTCTTTCTTATCTTAGTTACATCTCTCTTCTTCTGTCTTATTTAAGTTATGAAATTGTATTCCTTTCATTCTCTCGGGAACTTTCTGATTTGACTTCTTTAATAGTTATCTGCCTTCTCTCAGCTATCAAGTTTGTTTTTTCCCTTGGCAATGCTTTTATCGGTTCCCTTTCCCTTCCTGTGGTCATAGGTTTTAAATATAATAATATTTAAAATTTTTTGAAATGTGAATATAATATTTAGTTATAATAATTTTATTAATTATATATCATATAAATTCAATATAAACAATTTTATTGATAGATATTATAATAATGATCAAAAATTAAATTAATAAACTATTAATAATAAGATAGAAATTAATTAAAAAATATTTACAAAACCCAAATTAATTCAAAATTAAAGTAAAATATATTACAGGATAATAATTTTAAATTTTTAAATTTTTACTTCTTTTATATGCGCATATATATTATTTCATTAAAAATAAATTATTTAAATTATATTTGTCACACTCTTAATTTATTTTGTAATAAATATTTCTATAAATATAAACTAATAAAAAATAATTAAAATGAATATTTAAAATTATATAAATAGAAATAAAAATTAGATTTATTATTTATTATCTATTATATATCAGTTTAATGGTTACTGTATTTAGGCATTACAGGGTCTAGGAGTTTACTTATTTAACTGTGTATGGATTTAGTAGTTTATAAGTTTTATTTAAAAATTAAAAAACAAAAAATTTATTTTTATTATTTTTTGATATTTTCAAAGGTTATAACTTTAGAAAATATAATAATTTTTAAATTTTTTTCAAAAGTGAATTCAATATTTAGATATAATAATCATTATATTTATATATCATATATATTCAATATAAACTATTTTATTGATAAATATTCTAATTATGATCAAAAAATAAATTAATAATATATAAATAATAAGATATATATCAATTATAATATAATTAGAAAACCTAAATGATTCAGATGCAAAGTAAAATATATTACTATATAATAATTTTTTGTTTTGAAATTTTTTTTTCTTTTAAAAAGTTTATCTATATTATTTTGATGAAAAATAATTTATATAAATTATATTTGTATAACTCATAATTTATTTTGTAATTAATATTTATATAAAAATAAACAAATAAATAATTAAATTTTAATATTTAAAATTAAAATGAAAAAAAAATGAGATTTATTATTTATTATTTAGGATATACTGGTTTAATTTTAATTAGATCTATCTCACTAATAATTTATTTTGTAATTAATCTTTCTATCAAAATAAACTGATAAATAATTAAAATTAAAATTAAAATTATACTGAATAATTAAAATAATTATTCAGTACCTATCCTCCAGTTTAGAAGATCTTCTAAAATGATGATTTCTATCAAAATAATCTTTCCCTAGTGTTAAATGTAGATTCATAGGCTACGGTAGATGCTTGGATAGCAAATACATCCCTTGCTACATTTGCCAAAGAAGGATACCTAACCTCATTTACATTCCACCAGTTTAGAAGATCAAAATCAATTCTATTTTTTTCAAGTTTGTTTTCCAAGTACCTATCCTCCTCTTCCAAAGCTACAACTTCTTGTTCTTTCTCCAATTCAACAAAAAAAATCATCAACATAAGTATCACTACCATCAAAGAAATCATCATTTTTTTTTCAACACAATTGAATAGAAATCATCTTCTTTTGATTCATCTTCATTTAAATCTTTATAATTATCAATCATCTCATTTAAAACATTTATAACCTTTTTCACCAAATTTTTAGCAAATTCCTCTCCATAATGCTAAGTGTACTTAACCTTGAGATATTTGAGCTTATATCTAGGATCCAACACTGCTGCTACCAAAAGCATAATATTTGTTGACGGAAGAGAACCCCAATATTTGTTGAATTTATGCCACATTTTCATAATTTCACACACCATTGTATCTCTACTATTTTCACAAAGCTCAATTTTTTTTCAAAATTTGAATTATCTCAGGAAAATAATCACTAGAGGTAGAATATTAACTGCCAGAAAATTTACAAGTTACCTCATGATAAGTTTTCAAGAAATGAGCCAAAATTTTGGCGTTTGTTTAGTCTCTATCAGTTGGAACATTTGAACCAAACTCCTTCATAAACCTTTTTTCTTTGTCCTCCAACTTATCAAATTCTTTTTAATATTTTATATCAGTTTGTAGCATCAAATAAGTTGAATTCCATCTTGTAGGACAATCTAATTGCAATGAAAATCCATATGTCAAGTTAGCTTCTTCAACACATAACTTAAACATATATAATCTTTTAGGACTGCTCCTCACATATTTCACCACACCTCTAACTTTTTGAACAGCACCATCAACTACTACAATTCCATCTCTGACAATCAAGTTTAGGATATGAGCACAACATCTCATATGAAAATGCTCACCTCTCAAAGGTACAATACTTTTCTTCACAAGTTTTTTTTTTCAATTGTACAACTGCAACATCATTATTTGATGCATTGTCAACATTAATGAACATCAACTTTCTAAAACCCTATTCATTCATGCAAAACTCAATAGCATTTCTAATATTAACTTTATAATGAATTTTAATTACACAAAAGTTCAAAAGCCTTTTATGCATATTTTTTTGAGAATCAATGAAATGAACAGTCAAACATATATAAGACAAATTTTGAATGCTAGTCCAAGTGTCGGTAGTCAATGAAACTTTACAATAATGAGATGATATGTTATCAAATAATTTCTGCTTTTCCTTCACAAACAAAGAAAAACTATCCCTCAGTATAGAGTGCCTAGATGAAATTTTAAATTGAGACACACTAACATTAAAAAACTCCTTAAACTCATCCCTCTCAAAAAAAAAGGCATTCATCTTATATGATCATTTTCACCAAAGCCTCCCTAACTAGTTGTTGATCAAATTGCAAACAAGTTAATTTTTATCCTCTGAACTAGTACGTTTAGTGAAACTCAACAAAGATTGTGACTTGTCTTTACCTTGGTGAGCTTCTATTAATTTTTTTTTGTGTAGAAATTTCCTACAAGACTTTCTCAAGTATTTCCATAGACCTGAAGTACCTTGATCACTTTTTGCCAAATATTCTTTCCTGCACCATATACAAGCTGCCCTACCAGTTTCATTTCCATCAATATCAACTAATATCTCATAAGTTTCCTAAATAGCAGACTTATACTTTTTATGAGCTTGAGGTTCAGATGTACCTTGACTTTCTTTTACAATTGGAATTGAAGAACCTGCCGTAACAATAGGAGGGTTCATGAAAAAATGATGATTGGATTTACCAGTACTTTGATCATTTGAGATGTGATCATCTTCAATTTATTATATTTTTCGTTTACCAGTGGATTGTGCCATCTGCATTGCCATTAATTAATATGATATGTTATGCATAAATACATATAAATATTTCAAATAAGCAAGCTCTACAAAACTAACTGCAACACATTCAACCCACTCATGTGGCCCAGCCATAACACCACAACCAATACTCAACAAAACTGACTGAGACACATAATAATAATAATAATTAATCATTCAATTCTCATCAGAAAAACAAA
The DNA here is from genome assembly GCA_029783825.1 of Sapria himalayana. NCBI lineage: Eukaryota > Viridiplantae > Streptophyta > Magnoliopsida > Malpighiales > Rafflesiaceae > Sapria > Sapria himalayana. The sequence goes on from JAREIK010003548.1 coordinate 250,695, forward strand.
CCAAAATGCTGGTGCCATCTGAGACACGGTGGAGGCAAACTAGGAGTGCGACGGACAAGAGCTCGACCTTATTGAACACGGCTGGAATGGCGTGAGGTGGCCTGGAACTTGTCGGAACAGCAATAGGTGCGTCATAATTGGATGGGCAGTAGCAGAATTGGTGGCAACTTCAAGTTATATATATATATATATATTCCTGGTTCTAGTATAGGTTTTTTAGGACGGGACTGTTCTCGGGATGGATATTGCATAAGATCCGGAACAATCCTAAAAGAAAAAATACATGACAAAATGGGACGGGAAAAGTCAAAGTCGACAGATTTTCTAAGTCCCGATTTTTTCGGGACAAGGCTTCGGGTCGGGTCATCAATCTCTGAGTCCCGTGAGCAGCCATACTAAATGCATATAAAACTAAATCAGTAAACTCCTAAACCCCGTAATGCCTAAATAAATAAACCATTAAACCGCTAAATACTTATTAATAATTATTAAATCTATTTTTTTGCTATTTATTATATTTTTAATTATTCATCTTAATTATTTATTAGTGTATTTATTTAGAAATAATAATTACAAAATAAATTATGAGTGGGACAAATATAATTTAAATAATATATTATTTATCTAATAAAAATATACTCTTATAAAAGAAGTATAAATTTAAAAATTAAAAATTATTATTAAGTAATATAAGTTACTTTAATTTTGAATCAATTTGGGTTTTGTGAATATTTTTTAATTAATATCTATTTTAATATTAATAGTTTATAAATTTAATTTTTGATCATTTTATAATATCTTTCAATAAAATTATTTATATTAAATTTATATGATATATAATTATTAATATTATTATAACAAAATATTGTATTAAAAATTCAAAAAATTTTAAATATTATTTTATTTTCAAATGTTATAACCTACGAAAATGATCAAAAATTATAAAAATTTTGTTTGTTAATTTATTTTTTTTAAATAAAACCTATAAACCACTAAAAGCCTAAAAACATAAATCGCTAAACTTCTAACGAAAAAACCTCTAAATACTTAAATCATTAAACTGGGATACATTAATAATAAATTATAAATCTCATTTTAATTTTATTCAGTATAATTTTAAAATTTTTTTCTAAAATATTTATCATTTTATTTTATAGAAATATTAATTACAAAATAAATTATTAGTGAGATAGATCTAATTTAAATTAAATCGGTATCCCTAAATAAAAAATAATAAATCTCATTTTTTTTCATTATAATTTTAAATATTCATTTTAATTATTTATTTGTTTATTTATATATACATATTAATTACAAAATAAATTGAGTTAGACAAATATAATTTATATAAATTATTTTTCATCAAAAAATTATTGATAATATTTTTAAAATAATAAAAATTCAAAACAAAAAATTATTATATAGTAATATATTTTGCTTTTCTTATGAATCATTTTAGGTATTGTAATTATATTTTAATTGATATCTATCTTATTAATAATAGATTATTAATTTATTTTTTTATAATTATTAGAATATTTATTAATAAAACTATTTATATTGAATTTATATGACATATAAATATATTGATTATTATAACTATATATTGTATTCACATTTAAAAAAATTTTAAAAATTATTATATTTTCAAAGGTTATAAAAATAATAAAAATATATTTTTTATTATTTTATTTTTTTAATAAAACCTATAAACCACTAAATGCATACACAGATAAATCACTAAACTCCTAAACCTCATGATGCCTAAATACATAAACCATTAAACCTCTATATACTACTTAATAATTAATAAATCTAATTTTTATTTCTATTTATTATAATTTTAAATATTCATTTTAATTATTAATTAGTTTATTTTTATAGAAATATTTATTACAAATTAAATTATGAGTGCGACATATTTATTTTAATTAATTTATTTTTAATCAAAAAAATATATTCTTATAAAAGAAGTAAAAATTTAAATATTAAAAATTATTATCCAGTAATATAGTTTAGTTTAATTTTGAATCAATTTAGGTTTTTTAAATATTTTTTTATTAATATCAATCTTTTTATTAATAGTTTATTAATTTAAATATTGATAATTATTATATTATCTATCAATAAAATTGTTTATATTGAATTTATATGATATATAATTATTAATATTATTATAACTAAATATTGTATTCACTTTTCAAAAAATTTTAAATATTATTATATTTTCAAAGGTTCTAACCTATGAAAATGAGAAAAAATTACAAATTTTATTTGTTATTCTATAGTTTAAATAAAACCTATAAACCACTAAATGCCTAAAATCATAAATTGATAATCTCCTAAATGACAAAACCTTTAAATACTTAAACCATTAAATAGGTGTACATTAATAAAAAATCATAAATCTCAATTTAATTTTTATTAAGTATAATTTTAAATTTTTATTTTAATTATTTATGAGTTTATTTTTATAGAAATATTAATTACAAAATAAATTATTAGTGAGACATATCTAATTTAAATAATTTATTTTTCATCAAAAAAAAATATATCCTTATAAAAAGAGGCAAAATTTCAAAAACAAAAATTTATTATTTAGTAATATATTTTATTTTTATTTTGAATCATTTTAGATTTTACAAATATATTTTAATTTATATCATTCTTATTAATAATACTTTATTAATTTTTTATTGATCATTATTATATTATTTATTAATAAAATTATTTATATTGAGTTTACTTTATATATAATTATTAAGATTATTATTAATGACAATTATATTCACATTTAAAAAAATTAAAAATAATTATATTTTCAAAGGTTATAACCTTCAAAAATTAAAAAAAATCAAAAAATTAAATTTTTTATTTTTTCATTCTTTAAATAAAAACTATAAATCACTTAAGGCCTTAACACTTAAATCACTAAACCCCAAAACACCTAAATAGTTAAACCATTAAACTAGTATATCCTGGATAATAAATAATAAATCTCTATTTTATTTGTATTCATTATAATTTTAAATATTCATTTTAATTATTTTTTAGTTTATTTTTATAGAATTATAAATTAAAAATAAATTATGAGGAAGACAAATATAATTTAAATAATTTACATATAATAACAAAAAATATAAACTTATAAAAAGAAGCAAAATATCAAAGAAAGTATTATTTTGTAATATATTTTACTTTGATTTTGAATAAATTTATGTTTTGCAAATATATTTAAAATAATATCTATCTTATTAATAATAGTTTATTAAATTTATTTTTTGATCATTAATATAATATATTTTAATATAATTATTTATATTGAATTTACATGATATATAATTATTAATATTATCATAACTAAATATAGTATTCACATATAAAAAAATTTAAAAATTGTTATAATTTCAAAGTTTATAACCTTCAAAAATGAGAAAAAATAATGAAAATAAATTTTTTGTTATATCATTGTTTAAATAAAACTTATAAACCATTAAATGCCTAAATACATAAATATCTAAACTCCTAAACCACGAAGCCCCTAAATAATTAAACCTTTAATCTCATAAACCTTAAATATAATTTAAAGAATTTTTAGAAATATTAATTACAAAATAAATTATGAGAGATGCAAATATAATTTAAATAATATATTTTTCATCATAAAAATATATAAGCTTATAAAATGATGTAAAAACTAAAAAAAATTATTATTTAGTAATAAATTTTACATTAATTTTAAATCATTTTAGGTTTTTTAATTATATTTTAATTTATATCTATCATATTAATAATAGTTTATTAATTTATTTTTTGATAATTAATATAATATCTATCAATAAAATTGTTTATATTTAGTTTATATTATATATAGTTATAATATTTATTCTTAGTAAATATTGTATTCACATTTTTAAAAAATTTTAAAATTATTATATTTTCAAATGTTATACCCTTTGAAAATTTGAATAAATATCAAAAATAAATTTTTTGTTATTTCATTGTTTGAATAAAACCTATAAACCATTAAATGCCTAAATATTTATATCTATTACTTCTAAATCTCGAAAACCCTAAATAGATAAATTTTTTAAACATGTATATCCTAAATAATAAATAATAAATCTCATTTTTATTTTTTTCAATATAATTTTAAGTTTTCATTTTAATTATTTATTTGTTAATTTTTATATAAATATTAATTACCAAATAAATTATGAGTTATACAAATATAATTTATATAAATTATTTTTCAACAAAAAAATATAGATAAACTTATTAAAAGAAGAAAAAAATTAAAAACAAAAAATTATTATATAGTAATATATTTTGCTTCGCTTCTGAATAATTTTTGGTTTTGTAATAATATTTTAATTGATATCTAACTTATTAATAATAAATTATTAATTTATTTTTTGATCATTATTAGAATATTTATCTATAAAAATATTTATATTGAATTTATATGCTATAATTTTAATAATTATTATAACTAAATATTATATTCACTTTTGAAAAAAGTTTTAAAATTTTTATATTTTCAAAGATTATAACCTTTGAACATGTGTAAAAATAAAAAAAAAATATTTTATTTTTGTTATTTCATTGTTTAAATAAAACCTATAAATCACTAAGTGCCTAAATAATTAAATTACTAAACTACAAAATCCTGATACACCTATATAGATAATCCTTTAAACCAGTATACCCTAAATAATAATTAATAAATCTCATTTTTATTCGTTTTCATTATAATTTAAAAAATTCATTTTGATTGTTAAGTTTTTTATTAATATATATATATATATATTAATTATAAAATAAATTATGAATTAAAAATATAATTTATAAAAATAATTTTTCATCAAAAAATAGATAATCTTATAAAAAGAGCAAATTTAAAAACAAATAATTATAATTTAGTGAAATATTTTGCTTTGATTTTGAATAATTTTAGGTTTATATATTATATTTTAAGTAATATCAATCTTATTCATAATAGATTTTTAATTTATTTTTTGATAATTATTAGAATATATATCAATAAAATTGTTTATATTGAATTTATAAGATATATAATTATTATAATTATTATAAATAAATATTGTATTCACTTTTGAAAAAAATTTAAAAATTATTATATTTTCAAATGTTGTAATCTTAAAAAATGAGAAAAAATAATAAATATAAATTTTTAGTTATTTTATTTTTTAAATAAAACCTATAGACCATTGAATGCTTACTTACTTAAATTAGTAAGCTCATAAACCCCGAAACCCCTAAATACAAAAAGATTTTAACATCTATATACAACTTAATAAATAATAAATATCATTTTTATTTCTATTTATTATAATTATAAATATTCATTTTAATTATTTATAGTTTAATTTTTTATAAAAATTAATTACAAAATAAATTTCGAGTGAGAAAAATATTATTTAAATAATTTATTTTTAATCAAAAAAATATAAGCTTATAAAAAGAATAAAAAATTTAAAAATTAAATGTTATTATTTAGTAATATATTTTGATTTGATTTTAAATCATTTTGTGTTATGTAAATATCTTTAAATTAATATTTATATTATTAATAATAGTTTATTAATTAAATTTTGATCATTATTATAATATTTATTTTGAATTTATGTGATATATAATTAGTAAGATTAATATAATTATACATTATATTCACATTTCAAAAAATTTTAAAAATTATTTTATTTTTAAATGTTATAAACTTTGAAAATCTGAAAAAATCTATAAAAATTTTTTTATTTTTATTATATAAATAAAACCTATAAACCACTAAATACCTAAAAATATAAATTGATAAACTCCTAAACGAAAAAGATCTTAAATAATCAAACCTTTAAATTCGTATAGCACATATAATAAATCATAAATCTCATTTAATTTGTATTCATTATAATTTTAAATATTCATTTTAATTATTTATTAGTTTATTTTTTATAGAAATATTAATTACAAAATAAATAATGAGCGAGACAACTATAATTTTAATAATTTATTTTTAATCAAAAAAAAATATAAGCATATAAAAAGAAGTAAAAATTTAAAAACAAAAAATTATTATTTAGTAATATATTTTACTTTGATTTTGAATCATTATATATATGTTTTGCAATTATCTTTTAATTTCTATCAATCTTATTAAGAATAGTTTATTAATTTATTATTTGATCAATTTTATAATATCCAACAATAAAATTACTTATATTGAATTTAAATGTCTTATAATTATTAAGAATATTATAACTAAATATTATATTTACATTTGAAAAAAATTTAAAAATTATTATATTTTCAAAGGTTATAACCTTCAAAAATGATAAAAAATCACAACAATAATTTTTTTATTATTTTATTATTTAAATAAACCTTATAAACCAATAAATGCATAAACATTTAAATCTCTAGACTCATAAACCCCAAAACCCCCTAAATACTTAAACCATTAAACCTATATAACCTAAATAATAAATAATAAATAATAAATAATAAATCTCATTTTTATTTGTATTCATTATAATTTTAAATATTCATTTTAATTATTTTTTAGTTTATTTTTATAGAAATATTAATTACAAAATAAATAATAAATGAGACATATATAATTTAAATAAATTAATTTTTATGAATAAAAATATAAGCTTATAAAAAGAAACAAAATTTCAAAAATTTTAAATTTTATTTAGTAATATAGTTTACTTTGATTTTGAATTATTTTGGGTTCTACAAATATATTTTAATTAATATCTATCTTATTAATAATTGTTTATTAATTTATTTTTTAATCATCAAAATAATATATATTAATAAAATTTTTTATATTGAATTTACATCAAATATAATTATTAAAATTATTATAACTACGTATTGTATTGATATTTTTGAACTATTATAAAATTATTATATTTTCAAAGGTCATAACCTTTAAAAATCACGAAAATTCATAAAAATAAATTTTTTGTTATTTCTTTGATTAAATAAAACCTATAAATCAATAAATAAAACCTAAATGGGTAAACATATAAATGAATAAACTCATTAACCCCAAAAGCACAATAAACTTAAACTATTAAATAGGTATACCCTAAATAATAAATCATAAATCTCATTTCTATTAGTATTCATTATAATTTTATATATACATTTTAATTATTTATTAGTTTATTTTTATAGAAATATAAATTAAAAAATAAATTAATAGTCAGACAAATATAATTTAAATAATTTATTTTTCATCAAAAAAAATATAAGCTTATAAATGGATACAAAAATTTAAAAATTTAAAAATTTAAACTTAATATTTAGTAAATTATTTCACCTTGATTTTGAATCATTTTAGGTTTTGTAAATATATTTTAAATAATATTTATCTTATTAATAATTGTTTATTAATCTTTTATATGATTAGTATTATAATATATATCAATATAATTGTTTATATTGAATTTACATGATATATAATTATTAAGATTATCATAACTATATATTGTATTCACATTTAAAAAAAAATTAAAAATTGTTATAGTTTCAAAGATTATATTAAATTTTATGTTATTTTATTTTTTAAATAAAACCTATAAACCACTAAATTCTAGGGGTGCTCATGGAACGGGATGGGTTGGGGATTACAAATCTTCAGTCCCTTCCCATAGTTCAGAGATTTTTTTTTTAAGATCCAGACCCCTCCCATAGGTTTAAAATATCAGGATGGGATGGAGATCGGGGATTTTGGGTAAGAGAAAACAGTTCCGGGATGGAATGAAGTAGGGACATTTTTTTCAATTTATTTTCTTCAAACCGGCCAAGTTAGTTCATGTCAAAACTTTTTGTTGTACCATTTATCATTCCTTAGTTATGTATCTTTCAAAATCAAATTGTGCCAATTTTGTTTTGTCAAATAGGCTGAATACCACAAACGAGTTCCATTACATTGTCAAAAGCTTTGATGTGCAGAAAATGATAGAAAAGTTAAATAGAATGGGACCGAGTTGTGTGCTTAATTTGGTTCTTTGTTTTTTCACAAGTTGGCTTTGTTCAGCCGAGTGAAAGTTAACCATAATAGCAATACTATATTTTTAAAAAAATTACTTAAAATATTTAGGAATAGCTAAAGATGACCACAAACATTGGTAGCAACAATTACTATTTAAGTAATTGCCAAAATTAGGTAGCTTAATATAACAAAAAAATATAACTAAAAACAACCATGATAATAATCATTTCAAAGGTCCTTCCCGGAACAACAACGAAAATCCAAACCCAATTAATTATCTCTTCTACAACTCCTCCCTTTTCTTCCTCCACAATAGAAGGACAACCGAAGATTAAAACATATTAATCATGTAGACATAAATTTCTAAGATGAAAGAGTAATAAAAAAACAAAATATTACCTTATAAAATTTAATACACCCATTCCAAATTTAGTTGGCCAACTATAGTTGGAAGAATATTTGGATATTTAGACCCCTCTGAAAATTGTAATTGAACCATATTTTTATTAAATTGAATGAATAAAATAAGTAAAAGTGAAATTAAAATTTACAAAATTTTTATACTAACCTGATTCATTATTATCAAGGTCTTGAACTAATTCTTCAATTTCAATAGATTTGTTTGAGCTTCTCAACCAATCTTGTAGACATATGAGAACTTCTGCTGTAATAGGTGTTAAAGAATTCCTAATTTTATCTAAAGTTCTTCACCCAGGGCTAAATGTTGATTTATAGGCCACAGTAGATGCTTGGATAGCAAATAAATCCATTGCTACATTTTCCAAAGAAGGATACCTAACCTCATTTACCTTCCACCAGTTTAGAAGATCAAAATCAATTCTATTTCTTTCAAGTTTGTCCTCCAAGTACCTATCCAACTCTTCCAAAGCTGTAACTTCTTGTTCTTTCTCCAATTCAACAAAAAAAATCATCAACATAAGTATCACTACCATCAAAGAAATCATCATTTTTCTTCAACACAGTAGAAGAGAAATCATCTTCTTTTGATTCATCTTCATTTAAATCTTTATAATCATCCATCATCTCATTTAAAGCATTTATAACATTTTTCACAAATTTTTAGCCAATTCCTCTTCATAATGCTAAGTGTACTTAACCTTGAGATATTTGAGCTTATATCTAGGAACCAACACTACTACTACAAAAAGCATAATATTTGTTGACTGAAGAGAACCCCAATATTTGTTGAATTCATGCCTCATTTTCATACCCATTTCTGACACCATTGTATATCTACTATTTTCACAAAGCTTAATTTTTTTTCAAAATTCGAATAATCTCTGGAAAATAAACACTAGAGGTAGAATATTATGAGCCAGAAAATTTACAAGTTATCTCATAAAAAAGTTTTCAAGAAATGAGCCAAAATTTTGGCATTTGTTCAGACTTTCTTAGATGGAACGTTTGAACCAAACTCCTTCATAAACCTTTTGTCTTTGTCCTCCAACTTATCAAATTCTTTTTGATATTTTATATCAGTTTGTATCATCAAATAAGTTGAATTCCATCTTGTAGGACAATCTAATTGCAATGAAAATTTATAAGTCAAGTTTGCTTCTTCAACACATAACTTAAAAATATCTAATCTTTAAGGACTGCTCCTCACATATTTCAACACACCTCTAATTTTTTGAATAACACCCTCAACTACAGCAATGCCATCTCTAACAATAAAGTTTAGGATATGAGCACTACATCTCATATGAAAATGCTCGCCTCTCAAAGGTACAACACTTTTCTTCACAAGCCTTTTTTTCAATTGTTCAACTGCAACATCATTATTTGATGCATTGTCAAGTGTAATGAACATCAACTTTCTCAAACCCCATTCATTCATGCAAAACTCAATAGCATTTCTAATATTAACTCCAGAATGACTTTTAATTACGCAAAAGTTCAAAAGCCTTTTATGCATATTCCATTGAGGATCAATGGAATCAATAGTCAAATATATATAAGACAAATTTTGAATACTAGTCCATGTGTCTGTAGTAAATGAAACTCTACAAAAATGAGATGATATGCTATCAAATAATTTCTTATTTTTTTTCACAAACAAAGAAAAACAATCCCTCAATATAGAGTGCCTAGATGGAATTTTAGATTGAGGCACACTAACTTCACAAAACTTTTTAAACTCATCCCTCTCAACAAAACAAAAAGGCAATTCAACTTTTATGATCATTTTCATAAAAGCCTCCCTAACTAGTTGTTGATCAAATTGCCAACAAGTTAATTTGTTATCCTCTAAACTAGTACCTTTAGTGAAATAAACAGAGATTATGACTTGTCTTTAACTTTGTGAGCTACTATTAATTCTTTTTTGTGTAGAAATTCTTTACAAGTATATCTCAGCTATTTCCATAAACCCAAAGTACATTGATCACTTTTTGCCAAATATTCTTTCCTACACTATATACAAGATGCCCTACCAGTTTCATTTCCCTCTGAATCAACTAATATCTCATAAGTTTCCCAAACATCAAACTTATACTTTTTATGAGCTTGAGGTTCAGATGTACCTTGACTTTCTTTTACAATTGGAATTGAAGAACCTGCCGTAATAATAGGATGGTTCATGAAAGAATGAATATTGGATTTACACGTACTTTGATCATTTGAGATGTGATCATCTTCAATTTATTGTATTTTTCATTTACCGCTGGATTGTGCCATCTGCATTACCATTAATTAATATGATATGTTAAGCATGAATACATATAAATATTTCAAACAAGCAAGCTCTACAAAACTGAATGTAACACATTCAGCCCACTAATTCTGCCCAAACACAACACCACAACCAATACTCAACAAAACGGACTGAATCACATAATAATAATAATTAATAACTCAATTCTCGTCAGAAAAACAAACCAAAAGGCTGGTGGCATCTGAGACACGATGGAGGCAACCAGAAGTGCGACGGACAAGGGCTAGACCTAACTGAACGTGGCTGGAATGGCGTGAGGTGGCTGGAACTCGTCGGAACATCAATAGGTGCGTCGGAATTGTATGGGCCGTAGTGGAATTGGTGGCTTCTTGATGTTATATATATATATATATATATATATATATCTGGTTCTAGTATCAATTATTTAGGACGGGATGGTTCTCATGATGGATATTGCTTAAGATCAGAAACCATCCCAAAAGAAAAAATACGTGGTAGAACGGGACGGGAAAAGTCAAAGTCAATGGATTTTTCTCAGTCCCGATTCTTTCGGGACAAGACTTCGGGTCGGGTCACGAATCTTCGAGTTCCCTGAGCAGCCTTACTAAATTCATATAAAGTTAAATCAGTAAACTACTAAACCCCGTAATACCTCAATACATAAACCATTAAACCGCTAAATACTACTTAATAAATAATAAATCTAATTTTTAATGATATTTATTATATTTTTAAATATTCATCTTAATTATTTATTAGTGTATTTATTTAGAAACATTTATTAAAAAATAAATTATGAGGGGGACAAATATAATTTAAATAATATATTATTTATCTAATTAAAATATACGCTTATAAAAGAAGTATAAAATTAAAAATTTAAAATTATTATCAAGTAATATAAGTTACTTTAATTTTGAATAAATTTGGGTTTTGTAAATATTTTTTAATTAATATAAATCTTAATATTAATAGTTTATAAATTTAATTTTTGATCTTTATTATAATATCTATCAATAAAATTATTTATATTAAATTTATATGATATATAGTTATTAATATTATTATCGCAAAATATTGTATTAAAATTTCAAAAAATTTTAAATATTATTATATTTTCAAATGTTATAACCTATGAAAATGATAAAAGATTATTGAAATTTTTTTTGTTATTTTATTTTTTTAAATAAAATCTATAACCCACTAAAAGCCTAAATACATAAATCGCTAAACTCCTAACGACAAAACCTCTAAATACTTAAATCATTAAACTGGTATACATTAATAATAAATCATAAATCTCATTTTAATTTTTATTCAGTATAATTTTAAATTTTTATTTTAATTATTTATCAATTTATTTTATAGATATATAAATTACAAAATAAATTATTAGTGAGACAGATCTAATTTAAATTTAACCAGTCTCCCTAAATAATAAATAATAAATCTCATTTTGTTTCATTATAATTTTAAATATTCATTTTAATTATTTATTTGTTTATTTATATATAAATAATAATTACAAAATAAATTGAGTTAGACAAATATAATTTATATAAATTATTTTTCATCAAAAAATTATTGATAAACTTTTTAAAATAACAAAAAATTTCAAAACAAAAAATTATTATATTGTAATATATTTTGCTTTTCTTATGAATCATTTTAAGTTTTGTAATTATATTTTAATTGATATCTATCTTATTAATAATATATTATTAATTTATTTTTTGATTATTATTAGAATATTTATCAATAAAATTGTTTATATTGAATTTATATGATATATAAATATAATTATTAATATAACTAAATATTGTATTCACATTTAAAAAAAATTAAAAATTATTATATTTTCAAAGGTTAACCTTTGAAAATATCAAAAAATAATAAAAATAAATTTTTTATTATTTTTTTTTTATAAAACCTATAAACCACTAAATGCATACACAGTTAAATCAGAAACTCCTAAACCTCATAATCCCTAAATACATAAACTATTAAACCGCTATATACTACTTAATAATTAATAAATCTAATTTTTATTTCTATTTATTTTAATTTTAAATTTTGATTTTAATTATTTATTAGTTTATTTTTATAGAAATATTTATTACAAAATAAATTATGAGAGCGACATATATATTTTAATTAATTTATTTTTAATCAAAAAAAAAATATATGCTTATAAAAGAAGTAAAAATTTAAAAATTAAAAATTATTATCCAGTAATATATTTTACTTTAATTTTGAATCAATTTGGGTTTTGTAATTATATTTTAATTAATATCAATCTTAATATTAATAGTTTATATATTTTAATTTTAGATCATTATTATAATATCTATCAATAAAATTATTTATATTTAATTTATATGATATATAATTATTAATATTATTATAACAAAATATTGTATTCAAATTTTAAAAAATTTTAAAAACTATTATATTTTTAAATGTTATAACTTATGAAAATGATAAAAAATTATAAAATTTTTTTTTGTTATTTTATTTTTTTAAATAAAACTTATAAACCACTAAAAGTCTAAAAACATAAATCATAAAACTTTAACGACAAAATTTTTAAATACTTAAATCATTAAACTGGTATGCATTAATAATAAATCATAAATCTCATTTTAATTTTTATTTAGAATATTTTAAATTTTTATTTTAATTATTTATCAATTTATTTTATAGAAATATTAATTACAAAATAAATTATTAGTGAGACAGATCTAATTTAAATTAAACTGGTATCCCTAAATAATAAATAATAAATAATAAATAATAAATCTCATTTTTTTTCATTATAATTTTAAATATTCATTTTAATTATTTATTTGTTTATTTATATATAAATATTAATTACAAAATAAATTGAGTTATTCAAATATAACTTATATAAATTATTTCTCATCAAAAAATTATTGATAAACATTTTAAAAGAAAAAAAAATTTCAAAACAAAAAATTATAATATAGTTATATATTTACTTTTCTTCTGAATCATTTTAGGTTTTGTAATTATATTTTAATTGATATCTATCTTATTACTAAAAGATTATTATTTTATTCTTTGATCATTATAAGAATATTTATCAATAAAATTATTTATATTGAATATATATAATATATAAATATAATGATTATTATAACTAAATATTGTATTCACATTAAAAAAAAATTAAAAATTATTATATTTTCAAAGTTTATAACCTTTGAAAATATCAAAAAATAATAAAAATAAATTTTTTATTATTTTATTTTTTTAATAAAACTTATAAACCACTAAATGCATACATAGTTAATTCAGTAAACTACTAAACCTCATAATGCCTAAATACATTAACCATTAAACTGCTATTTACTACTTAATAATTAATAAATCTAATTTTTATTTTTATTTATTATAATTTTAAATAATCATTTTAATTATTTATTAATTTTTTTATAGAAATATTTATTACGAATTAAATTATAGAGCGACATTTATTTTAATTAATTTATTTTTAATCAAAATATATATATGCTTATAAAAGAAGTAAAAATTTAAAAATTAAAAATTATTATCCAGTAATATATTTTACATTAATTTTGAATCAATTTGGGTTTTGTAAATATTTTTTAATTAATATCAATCTTTTTATTAATTGTTTATTAATTTAAATTTTGATCATTATTATATTATTTATCAATAAAATTGGTATATTGAATTTATATGATACATAATTTTTAAAATCATTATAACTAAATATTGTATTCACATTTCAAAAAATTTTAAATATTATTATTTTTTCAAAGGTTTTAACCTATGAAAATGAGAAAAAATTACTAATTTTTTTTTGTTATTTTATTGTTTAAATAAAACCTATAAACCACTAAATGCATAAAAACATAAATTGCTAAATTCCAAAATGACAAAATTTATAAATACTTAAACTATTAAACAGGTGTACATAAATAAAAAATCATAAATCTCAATTTAATTTTTATTAAGTATAATTTAAAATTTTGATTTTTATTTTTTATCAGCTTATTTTTATAAAAATATTAATTACAAAATAAATTATTAGTAAGACAGATGTAATTTAAATAATTTATTTTTCATCAAAAAAATATATATCCTTATAAAAAGAGGCAAAACTTTAAAAACAAAAATGTATTATTTAGTAAAATATTTTATTTTTATTTTGAATCATTTTAGATTTTGCAATTTTATTTTAATTTATATCATTTTTATTAATAATAGTTTATTAATTTTTTATTGATCATTATTATAATATCTATCAATAAAATTATTTATATTTAGTTTACATTATATATAATTATTAAGATTATTATTACTGAATATTATATTCACATTTAAAAGAAATTAAAAATTATTATAATTTCAAAGGTTATAACTTTCAAAAATTAAAAAAAATCAAAAAATTAAATTTTTTATTTTTTCATTCATTAAATTAAAACTATAAATAACTAAAGGCCTAAACACTTAAATCACTAAACCCTAAAACCCCTAAATACTTAAACCATTAAACTAGTATATTATGAATAATAAATAATAAATCTCTATTTTATTTGTATACATTATAATTTTAAATATTCATTTTAATTATGTAATAGTTTATTTTTATAGAATTATAAATTAAAAATTAATTATGAGGAAGACAAATATAATTTAAATAATTTACTTTTAATAATAACAAATATAAATTGATAAAAAGAAGCAAAACATCAAAGAAAGTATTATTTTGTAATATATTTTACTTTGATTTTGAATAAATTTACGTTTTGTAAATATATTTAAAATAATATCTATCTCATTAATAATAGTTTATTAATTTATTTTTTGATCATTAAAAAAATATATTTCAATATAATTGTTTATATTAAATTTACATGAAATATAATTATTAAGATTATCATAGCTAAATATAGTATTCACATATAAAAATAATTTAAAAATTGTTATATTTTAAAAGTTTATAACGTTCAAAAATGAGAAAAAATAACAAAAATAAATTTTTTGTTATATCATTGTTTAAATAAAACTTATAACCCATTAAATGCCTAAATACATAAATATCTAAACTCCTAAACCCCAAAGCCCCTAAATACTTAAACCTTTAACCTCGCAAACCTTAAATATAATTTAAATAATTTATAGAAATAATAATTACAAAATAAATTATAAGTAATACAAATATAATTAATATTAAAATTTTCATCAAAAAAACATATAAGCATATAAAATGATGCAAAAACCAAAATAAAATATTATTTAGTAATAAATTTTACTTTGATTTTGAATCATTTTAGGTTTTTTAATTATATTTAAATTTATATCTATAATATTAATAATAGTTTATTAAATTATTTTTTGATAATTAATATATTATCGATCAATAAAATTATTTATATTTAGTTTATATTATATATAGTTATAATATTTTTATTACTAAATATTATATTCACATTTTTAAAAAATTTTAAAATTATTATATTTTCAAATGTTACAACCTTTGAAAATTTTAAAAAAATATCAAAAATAATTTTTTTTTTATTTCATTGTTTGAATAAAACCTATAAACCATTAAATTCCGAAATACTTAAATCAATAACTTCTAAATCTCGAAAACCTAAATAGATAAATTTTTTAAACATGTATATCCTAAATAATAAATAATAAATCTCATTTTTATTTTTTTCATAATACTTTTAAATATTCATTTTAATTATTTATTTGTTTATTTTTATATAAATATTAATTACAAAATAAATTATAAGTTATACAAATATAATTTATATAAATTATTTTTCTACAAAAAAAATATAGATAAACTTAATAAAAGAAAAAAAAATTAAAAACAAAAAAATATTATATTGTACTATATTTTGCTTTGTTTCTGAATGATTTTAAGTTTTTAAATTATATTTTAATTGATATCTAACTTATTAATAATAGATTATTAATTTATTTTTTGATCATTATTAGAATATTTATCAATAAAAATGTTTATATTAAATTTTTATGATATATAAATTTAATAATTATTATAACTAAATATTGTATTCACTTTTTAAAAAAGTTTTAAAATTTTTATATTTTCAAAGATTATAACCTTTAAACATGTGAAAAAATAAAAAAAATATTTTTTTTTGTTATTTAATTGTTTAATATAAAACGTATAAATCACTAAATGCCTAAACACTTAAATCACTAAACTACAAAATTTCGATACCCCTATAGAGATAATCCTTTAAACCGGTAACTCTAAATAATAATTAATAAATCTCATTTTTATTTGTTTTCATTATAATTTTAAAAAATTGATTTTGTTTGTTAAGTTTATATATATATATATTTATTTATTTATTATAAAATAAATTATGAGTTAAAAATATAATTTATAAAAATAATTTTTAAGCAAAAAATAGATAAGCTTATAAAAAGAATAAAAATTTAAAAACAAATAATTATTATTAAGTAATATATTTTGCTTTGCTTTTGAATCATTATGTGTTTTGATATTATATTTTAAGTAATATCAATCTTATTCATAATAGCTTTTTAATTTATTTTTTATATGATTATTAGAATATCTATGAATAAAATTGTTTATATTGAATTTATATGATATATAATTATTATGATTATTATAAATAAATATTGTATTCACTTATTAAAAAAATATAAAAATTATTATATTTTCAAAGGTTTTAATCTTAAAAAATGAGAAAGAATACAAAAAATAAATTTTTTGTTATTTCTTTTTTAAAAAAAACCTATAGACCACTAAATGTTTACTTAATTTTGTAGCTCATAAAACCCAAAACCCTTAAATATTTAAACCTTATAACACTTTTATACTACTTAATAAATAATAAATCTCATTTTTATTTCTATT
The DNA here is from genome assembly GCA_029783825.1 of Sapria himalayana. NCBI lineage: Eukaryota > Viridiplantae > Streptophyta > Magnoliopsida > Malpighiales > Rafflesiaceae > Sapria > Sapria himalayana. The sequence goes on from JAREIK010003548.1 coordinate 268,329, forward strand.
TATTCTAATTTTAAATATTCATTTTAATTATTTATATTTTAATTTTTAGAAAAATTAATTTCAAACTAAATTTCGAGTGAGACTGATATTATTTAAATAATTTATTTTTAATCATAAAAAAATATAAGCTTATAAAAAGATGGAAAAATTTAAAAATTAAATATTATTATTTAGTAATATATTTTGATTTGGTTTTGAATCATTTTGGGTTATGTAAATATATTTTAATTAATATTTATATTATTAATAAAAGTTTATTAATTTAATCTTTGATCATTACTATAATATATATCATTAAAATAAATTATATTGAATTTATATGATATATAATTAATAAGATTAATATAATTATACATGGTATTCACATTTCAAAAGATTTTAAAAATTATTTTATTTTTAAAGGTTATAACCTTTGAAAATCTAAAAAAAATCAAAAAAATTATTTTTATTATATAAATATAACCTATATACCACTAAATGCCTAAATACATAAATTGCTAAACTCCTAAATGACAAAACCCCTAAATAATCGATCCATTAAACTGGTATACCATATATAATTGTTGGGCAATTGTGCTTCCACGGTAGTGAGATTGAGATACTGAAATTTAGAAACAACATAAAACAAACAATATATATATCACAATTCAGCAACCATCCATGATAGAATCAAATAATAAGAAATAAACACCGAAAATAATGTGGTTCGCCAGTCGTTCAGTACGACTAGCTAAAACCACCAGAAAATGCTAATGCATTACAAATTAAAGAAACAAAAATGTCTTAAAGTATGTAGCATAAAGAATAGTCACGATAAATCCCACAGAGAGAAGAGAGAGAGACGATGAAAAGTTCCACGGGTGCAAAAACACCCACCCGAAAATAAAATTACAAAACATTTTATATAAAAATTTTTTTCGGTTCATTTAACCAGAGCCGGTCGGATCATAAGACCGGTCAAGCTCTGCTCCAATTTTGGCCAGCTGTCCGGTCAGCGAGACCTCCGTTATTGTGCTACTGCTACATCCCCGGCCTCTTAATATTTCTTTTCTTGTACTTACATGAAATTATTAAAAAAGAAAAAATATTTGGTAATACAAACAGATTATCAAAAAATAAATTACATATACAACAATAATAAATCATAAATCTCATTTTAATTTGTATTCATTATAATTTTAAATATTCATTTTAAATATTTATTAGTTTATTTTTTATATAAATATTAATTACAAAATAAATAATTAGTCAGACAAATATAATATAATAATTTACTTTTTAAAAAAATATAATCTTATAAAAAGGAGTAAAAATTTAAAAACAAATAATTATTATTTAGTAATAAATTTTACTTTGATTTTGAATAATTTTAGGTTTTGTAATTATATTTTAATTTATATCTATAATATTAATAATAGTTTATTAATTTATTTTTTTATAATTGATATCATATCTATCAATAAAATTATTTATAATTAGTTTATATTATATATAATTATAATGATTATTATTACTAAATATTTTATTCACATTTTAAAAAAATTATAAAATTATTATATTTTCAAATGTTATAACCTTTGAAAATGTGAAAAAATAAAAAAAAATAATTTTTTTGTTAATTGATTGTTTAAATTAATCATATAAACCACTAAATCCCTAAATAATTAAATCAATAACTCCTAAATCTTGAAAACCCTAATAGGTAATCATTTTAAACCGGTATAACCTAAATAATAAATAATAAATCTCAATATTATTTTTTTCATTATGATTTAAAATATTCATCTAAATTATTTATTCATTTATTTTTATATAATTATTAAATACAGAATAAATTGAGTTAGACAAATATAATTTAATAATCATTTTTCATGAAAAAAATATAGATAAACCTTTTAAAAGAAAAAAAATGCAAAACAAAAAATTATTATATAGTAATATATTTTGCTTTATTTATGAATCATTTTAGGTTTCGTAATTATATTTAAATTAATATCTATCTTATTAATAATAGATTATTAATTTATTCTTTGATCATTATTAGAAGATTTACCAATAAAAATATTTATATTGAATTTATATAATATATAAATATAATGTTTATTATAACTAAATATAGTATTCACTTTTTAAAAAAATTTAAAAATTATTATATTTTCAAAGGTTATAACCTTTGAAAATATCAAAAAATTAAAAAAAATAAATTTTTTGATATTTTTTCAAATAACACCTATAAACCACTAAATGCATACACAGTTAAATCAGTAAACTCCTAAACCTGGTAATGCCAAAATACATAAACCATTAAACTGCTATATACTAATTAATAATTAATAAATCTAATTTTTAAATCTATTTATTATGATTTTAAATATTCATTTTAATTATTTATTAGTATATTTTTATAGAAATATTTATTACAAAAGAAATTATGAGTCCAACAAATATAATTTAAAAAATATATATGCTTATAAAAGAAGTAAAAATTTAAAAATTAAAAATTGTTATTCAGAAATATATTTTACAATAATTTTGAATCAATTTGTGTTTTATAATTATTTTTTAATTAATATCTATCTTAATATCAATAGTTTATAAATTTAATTTTGATCATTATTATAATATATATCAATAAAATTATTTATTGAATTTATATAATATATAATTATTAATATTATTATAACTAAGTATTGTATTCACATTTCAAAAAATTTTAAATATTATTATATTTTCAAACGTTATAACCAATGAAAATGATAAAAAATTATAGAAATTTTTTTCGCTCTTTTATTTTTTTAAATAAAATGTATAAACCACTAAAAGCCTAAAAACAAAAATTTCTAAAATCCTAAATGAAAAAACCTCTAAATACTTAAACCATTAAACTGGTATACAGTAATAATAAATCATAAATCTCATTTTAAATTTTATATAGTATAATTTTAAATTTTGATTTTAATTATTTATCAGTTTATTTTTATAAAAATATTAATTACAAAATAAATTATTAGTGAGACAAATATAATTTAAATTTAAATAGTATCCCTATATAATAAATAATAAATCTCATTTTTTTCATTATAATTTTAAATATTAATTTTAATTATTTATTTGTTTATTTATATATAAATATTAATTACAAAATAAATTGAGCTAGACAAATAATTTATATAAATTATTTTTCATCAAAAAATTATAGATAAACTTTTTTTAAAAAAAATTTCAAAAAAAAAAATTTTTATATAGTAATATATTTTGCTTTCGATCTGAATCATTTTAGGTTTTTTAATTATATTTTATATGATATCTATCTTATTAATAATAAATTATTAATTTATTTTTTGATCATTATTAGAATATTTATCAATAAAATTGTTTATATTGAATTTACATGATATATAATTATAAAGATTATTATAACAAAATATTATATTTATATTTGAAAATAATTTAAAAATTATTATATTTTTAAAGGTTATCATCTTTGAAAATGAGATAAAATCACAAAAATAATTTTTTTGTTATTTTATTATTTATATACACCCTTTAAACTACTAAATGCCTAAACTCTTGAATCATTAAACTTCTAAACCCCAAAACCATTAAATACTTAAACATTTAAACCATCTTTAAAGGTTTAAATATTTATAAATAATATATAAATATCTATCAATAAATAATAGTTTATTAATTTATTTTTTGATGATTATTATATTTATATTTATTTTATTAATATCTATCAATAAAATTGTTTATTTTTAATTTACATGATATATAATTATTAAGTTTATTATAACTAAATATTGTATTCACATTTGAAAAAAATTTAAAAATTATTATATTTATAAAAGTTATAATCTTCAAAATTGATAACAAATTTGAAAAATAATTTTTTTGTTATTTCATTATTTAAATAAAACATATAAACTATTAAATGCCTAAATACTTAAATCACTAAACTCCTAATCTCCTAAATACTTAAACCATTAAATCGATATACCCTAAATAATTAATCATAAATCTCATTTTTATTTGTATTCATTATAATTTTAATATTCATTTTAATTATTTATTAGTTTATTTTTATAGAAATATTAATTGCAAAATAAAATTATGAATGAGACAAATATAATTTAAATAATTTATCTTCATCAAAAAAATTTATAAGCTTATAAAAAGAAACAAAAATTTAAAAATAAAAAATTATTATTTAGTAATATATTTTACTTTGATTTTGAATCATTTTAGGTTTTTCAAATATATATTAATTAATATCTATCTTATTAATAATAGTTTATTAATCTATTTTATGATCATTATTATAATATCGATCAATAAAATTATTTATATTGAATTTACATGATATTTAATTTTTATGATTATTATAATTAAATATTGTATAAACATTTGAAAAAAAATTAAAAATTATAATATTTTAAATGGTTATAAGCTTGAATATGAGAAAAAAATCATAAAAATAATTTTTTTTATTTAATTATTTAAATAAAACCTATAAAGCACAAAATACCTAAATACTTAAAATACTAACTCCTAAATCCTGATACTATTGCACCACACACACATAGCGAGGGACCACAGTACACACGTGCACATATTCTTTTCCATTTTGGTGTAGCATTTAGAGGGGCCAGCAATTCCTAGAAGTAGCCAGAGTATGTGCCACCAGCTTATAGAGGGCCTCACAAGTAGGCCGGGATGATAACATTCAGACAACTGACGAGACCGAGCAAAGTGGTCGGGAATAAACCCAGGAGTAGCTAGTATTGGGTCCCACTAGCCCTATCAGGCAGCATAGAGGGCCACCCAACCATCGCCCAACAGGAGTAGTGGGTAATCCATGATTAATTGGAGAGCCGGAAAAATCCGAAGCATCACCAAGCAGGGCCAGTAAGCAATGGAGTCCAGACTAGCCACACGGGAGCGAAAGATTCAAACTTGTAGTTTATGTTTGTAGTCTTATTTGTATTTTGGACTTTGTATGCACCATGTACTTGTAGAGATGGATCATGACACACACATACACACACAATCTTGTCTGTTTTTTATGTAGCATGCAATGAGGGCAACTGGACCCATGAGTATCTCTAAGTGGGGCCCATAATGCATTTTGTAAATACACATTAGGCGATGCTACACTTTTCAGAGCAGAAGACCCATCTTTATAGCATTTTGTAATTTTACTTGTATTCTAGCTTGGTTGCATGCGTAGATAATTAGACTATTAGATGGACCTCATCACACATGCACAACGATGCATGCATATTTTTTGATATTTTGTCGGTGCAACATACAGCCATTTCTTGGAGCTCGATGAGGAAGTATTCTAACCCAAGAGATACTCTTTTGAGGATAATTGGAGCAAAAGAATGTGGAATTTAGAGGTAAGAATTAATTGACAAAGTTCCATAGATATGGACTTGTGGAGTTATGGGTATTCAGTTTTACATGTAGTTTATTGCATAGCAATGACATAGGCAAATGCTTGATGCTGCATATCACACACATGCACAATCTTATATTTGCATAGTTTTAAAATGGTGCATCATTCAGGTTCATCCAAAAGGCTTGGACAAATCCAAATGGAAAGGACGCAGTGCGAATAATGACTCAATGCCAATCTAATGTATGGGAATGCCATGTGATTTTAGTTGTATTCGTACGCTTGGAATTATTAGGCATTATGTTTTTTTATGTATTTTATCCATATAATCATTAAGATGCATATGATTTGGTGGGCTGGATTAAATTAGTCAGCTTTTTAGTATCTTGTAAGTTGTGTGCCTAAATGATAAATAAAGTGTGTATTTTCCAAAAAAAAAACAAAAAAAAAAACCATAAACCATAAACTTTAAATCCTAAACCTTAAACCATAAACAATAACCCTAATCCATAAACCCTAAATCCTAAATCTCATGTTTTGCACTTTTATAATCAAATGACTAAGTGTTAAATTTAAATTGAAATTCACAACTTTTAGAAATGTCATAGATTTATCTTTTTGTATATGTAACACAAAGTCATGATTCAAGGGGTGAGTTATGGATTCAGTCTCTTTCTTGCTTTAGATTATTCTAGCATTAGCAATGGTCATGATTGCATATTTTGTCTCTAGAACACAAAATCATATCAATGACAATATTCCATAACTTGTGTCTCTCTGTTGAACATATTGTTTTGGCACTAAGAATGATCATGAAAAATATTTAATCACTATAATACTGGGTCACAGTATTGGATATAACCATAGATTTTGCATTTTATCTTTATATCGCAAAGTCATTGCACTAGGAATGATTATAACTTCTGACATTCCTCAAGAGCAAAAGTCATGACCCTAGAAATAGTTAAAGCTCAAGTACTACTCTTTATAACTTTCTATATCTGAAATTCTTGGGATTGGAAATATCATTATGGCTTTTTCCTTTGATTTGTGACCTCAAGTTTCAATATGCAATACTAATATTTTGAGCAATGATTAAAACCTTTTATACATTTGAATATGATTCATTTATGCCTTTTTGGGTATTGTGAGCTTGTATACATAACTCATTTAATATAAAAAGAATGAAATGATACTTTTCATATCAATGAGGATATAAAAAAAGGGCTTAGACATGCCAATAAAATAAGTTTTTTGATCCTTGATTGAAAGAGAACCCATACTTCTTGCCCTGCTCAAACCACCCCACGGCTAGTTTGTTCTAGTAGGCTACAAGGTGGTTATTTTTTTAGAGGTGAACTATGTTTTAAAAAAATTGCATTGAGTGTGTGCAATATAGATATTTTAGAAGAAATTATAATAATCAATATAAATAGCATCCTCAACAACTAGCTATTTCAACAAATAGGGGTACAACGTTGGTTTAGTCTGTTAGCATACATGAGTCAAATTACCTTTGATAGCCCAGTGATTCAACATCAAATATGATGAGACATAATAGAGATAAATTAAAAGCACCTATTATTTTGGTTAGAGCTTTAACAATCATTCTAGAGTTGAGAGAGGAACAAAATAAATTATTTTAATTATTCAGTATAATTTTAATTAATTATCAGTTTATTTTTATAGAAATATTAATTACAAAATATATTATTAGTGAGAAATATCTAATTTAAATTATACTGGTATATCCTAAATAATAAAGAATAAAACTCATTTTTTTCCATTTTAATTTTTAATATTCAAATTTAATTATTTATTTGTTTATTTTTATATAAATATTAATTACAAAATAAATTATGAGTTTCACAAATATAATTTATATAAATTATTTTTCATCAAAATAATATAGATAAACTTTTTAAAATAAAAAAAAATATCAAAACAAAAAATTATTATATAGTAATATATTTTGCTTTGCTTGTGAATCATTTAGGTTTTGTAAATTAAAATTTAATTGATATCTATCTTATTAATAATAAATTATTAAGTTATTTTTTCATCATTATTAGAATATTTATCAATAAAAATGTTTATATTGAATTCATATGATATAAAATATAATGATTATTATATCTAAATATTGAATTCATATGATATAAAATATAATGATTATTATATCTAAATATTGAATTCACTTTTGAAAAAAATTTAAAAATTATTATATTTTCAAAGTTTATAACCTTAAAAAATGAGAAAAAATAATAAAAATATTTTTTTTGTTATTTCATTTTTTAAATAAAACCTATAGATCATTAAATGCTTACTTACTTAAATCAGTAAGCTCATAAATCCCGAAACCCCTAAATACATAAACCTTTTAATAGCTATATACTACTTAATAAATAATAAATCTCATTTTTATTTCTTTTTATTATAAATTTAAATATTAATTTTTATTATTTATAGTTTAATTTTTTAAAAAAATTAATTACAAAATAGATTTCGAGAGAGACAAATATTGTTTGAAATAATTTATTTTAATAAAAAAAATATAAGCTTATAAAAAGAAGGAAAATTATAAAAATTAAATATTATTATTTAGTAATATATTTTGATTTGATTTTGAATCATTTTGTGTTATGTAAATATATTATAATTACTATTAATATTATTAATAATAGTTTATAAATTTAATTTTTGAAGATTATTATAATATCTATCATTAAAATTATTTATTTTGAATTTATATGATATATAATTAGTAAGATTAATATAATTATACATGGTATTCTCATTTTAAAAAATTTTAAAAATTATTTTATTTTCAATGGTTATAACCTTTGAAAATCATAAAAAATCAAAAATAGAATTTAAAATTGTTATTAGATAAATAAAACCTATAAACCACTAAATAATAAAACCATTAAACCGGTATACCATATATAATAAATGAAAAATCTCATTTTAATTTGTATTTATTATAATTTTAAATATTCATTTTAATTATTTATTAGTTTATTTTTTATAGAAATATCAATAACAAAATAAATAATGAGTCAGACAAATATAATTTTAATAATTTATTTATAATCAAAAAAAACCTTTTATAAAGAAGTAAAAACTTAACAACAAATAATTATTATTTAGTAATATATTTTACTTTGATTTTGAATCATTATAGTTAGGTTTTGCAATTATATTTTAATTGCGATCAATCCTATTAATAATAGTTTATTAATTTATTATTTGATAATTTTTATAATATCGAACAATAAAATTACTTATATTCAATTAAAATGTCTTATAATTATTAAGTTATTATAACTAAATATTATATTTACATTTGAAAAAAATTTAAAAATTATTATATTTTCAAAGGTTATAAACTTCAAAAATGATAAAAAATCAGAAAAATAATTTTTTATTATTTTATTATTTAAATAAAACTTATAAACCACTAAATGACTAAACATTTAAATTTCTAGACTCCTAAACCCCAAAACCTTCTAAATACTTAAACCATTAAACCTAAATAACCTAAATAATAAATAATAAATCTCATTTTTATTTGTATTCATTATAATTTTAAATATTCATTTTAATTATTTTTTAGTTTATTTTTATAGAAATATTAATTACAAAATAAATAATGATTGAGACAGATATGAATTAAATAAATTATTATTTATGAAAAAAAAAATAAGCTTGTAAAAATAAACAAAATTTCAAAAATATAAATTTTATTTAGTAATATAATTTACTTTCATTTTGAATTATTTTGGGTTTTGCAAATAAATTTTAATTAATATCTATCTTATTAATAATAGTTTATTTATTATTTTTTGATCATTATTATAATATATTTTAATACATTTTTTTATTTTGAATCTACAACAAATATAATTATTAAGATTATTATAACTAAGTATTGTATTTATATTTTAGAACTATTAAAAAATTATTATATTTTTAAAGGTTATAACATTTGAAAATCACGAAAATTCATAAAAATAAATTTTTTGTTATTTCATTGATTAAATAAACCCTATAAATACGAAAATGTGTAAACATAAAAATAAAAAAATTCCTTAACCCCAAAACCACAAAAAACTTAAACAATTAAATAGTTAAACCCTAAATAATTAATCAAAAATCTCATTTTTATTAGTATTCATTATAATTTTAAATATACATTTTAATTATTTATTAGTTTAATTTTATAGAAATATAAATTAAAAAATAAATTATTAGTGAGACAAATATAATTTAAATAATTTATTTTTCATCAAAAAATATATAGGCTTATAAATGGATACAAAAATTTAAAAATTTAAAATTAATATTTAGTAAAATAATTCACTTTGATTTTGAGACATCTTAGGTTTTGCAAATATATTTTAAACAATATTTATCTTATTAATAATTGGTTATTACTTTTTTATGATCATTATTATAATAAATATCAATAAAATAATTTATATTGAATTTATATAATATATAATTATTATGATTATTATAACTTCATTTTGTATTCACTTTTCAAAAAAAAATTTAAAAATTATTTTTTTTTTATGGTTATAACCTTAAAAAATGAGAAAAAATAACAAAAATAAATTTTTTGTTATTTTATTTTTTATATAAAACCTATAAACCACTAAATCACTAAATACTAAAATGCATAAACTCCTTAACTCCGAAGCCCATAATACTTAAAACATTAAATTACTATAGTCTAAAAAATAAATAATAAATCTGAGTTTTATTAGTATTTCTTATAATTTTAAATATTCATTTTAATTATTTATCAATTTATTTTTATAGAAATATTTATTACAAATTACATTATTAGTGCGACATATATAATTTAAATAATTTATTTTTCATCAAAAAAATGCTTATAAAAAGAGACACAATTTTAAAAATAAAAAATTATTATTTAATAATATATCTTATTTTGATTTTGAAACATTTTAGATTTTATAATTATATTTTAATTTATATCATTCTTATAAATACAAGTTTTTTAATTTATTTATTAATCATTATTATAATATCTATCAATAAAATTATTTATTTTGAGTTTACATTATATATAATTATTAAGATTATTATAACTAAATATTATATTCACATTTAAAAAAAATTAAAATTATTATATTTTCAAAGGTTACAACTTTCAAAAATTAAAAAAAATCAAAATATTAAATTTTTTGTTTTTTCATTCTTTAAATAAAAACTATAAATCACTAAAGGTCTAAACAAATAAATCACTAAACTCCTAAACCACAAAACACCTAAATACTTAAACCATTTAACCGGTATATCCTTAATAATAAATAATAAATCTGAATTTTATTTGTATTCATTATAGTTTTAAATATTCATTTTAATTATTTAGTAGTTTATTATTATATAATTATAAATTACAAAATAAATTATGAGTAAGACAAATATAATTTACATAATTAATTTTTAATAACAAAAATATAAACTTATAAAAAAAGCAAAACATTAAAAAAATTATTAGTTAGTAATATATTTTACTTTGATTTGAATAAATTTAGATTTTGCAAATATTTTTAAATAATAACTATTTTATTAATAATAGTTTATTAATTTATTTTTTGATCATAATTATGATATCTAGCAATATAATTAATTATATTGAATTTAAATGAATTATAATTATGAAGATTATTATAAATAAATATTATATTTACATTTGAAAAAAATTCAAAAATTATTATATTTTCAAAGGATATAATCTTCAAAAATTAGAAAAAATGAAAAAATATATTTTTTGCTATATCATTGTTTAAATAAAACTTATAAACCACTAAATGCCTAAACACTTAAACATCTAAACTCCTAAACACAAAAGGCTGTACATACCTAAACCTTTAAACTCGTAACCTTAAATATAATTTAAATAATTTATTAAAATATTAATTACAAAATAATTTATGAGTGATACAAATATAATTTAAATAATTTATTTTACATCAAAAAAATATATAAGCTTATAAAAAGAAGCAAAAACTAAAAAACAAAAATTTTTATTTAGTAATAAATTTTACTTGGATTTTGAATAATTTTAGGTTTTGCAATTATATTTTAATTTATATCCATAATAATAATGATAACATAGTAAAATTTTTTTGATAATTGATATCATATCTATTAATAAAATTGCTTATATTTAGTTTATATTATATATAATTATAATGATTATTATTACTAAATATTGTATTCACATTTTTAAAAATTTTAAAATTATTATATTGTCAAAGGTTATAACCTTTGAAAATGTGAAAAAATAGCAAAAATATTTTTTTTGTTATTTCATTGTTTAAACAAACCCAATAAACCATTAATGCCTAAAAACATAAATCACTAAAGTCCTAAACAATAAAACCTCTAAATACTTAAAATATCAAACTGGTATAAATTAATAATAATTCATAAATCTCATTTTAATTTTTATTCATTATAATTTTATATTTTTATTTTAATTATTTATTAGTTTATTTTGATTGAAATATTAATTACAAAATAAATTATTAGTTAGACAGATATAATTTAAATTAAACTGGTATACCCTAAATAATAAAGAATAAATCTTATTTTTTTCATTATAATATTAAATATTCATTTTAATTATTTATTTGTTTATTTTTATATAAATATTAATTAAAAAATAAATAATGAGTTAAACAAATATAATTTATATAAATTATTTTTCATCAAAAAAATAAAGATAAACTTATTAAAAGAAAAAAAATTAAAAACAAAAAATTATTATATAGTAATATAATTTGTTTTGCTTCTGAATCATTATAGGTTTTGTAATTATATTTTAATTGATATATATCTTATTAATAATTGTTTATTAATTTATTTTTTGATCATTATTAGAATATTTTCAAAAAAAAATATTTATATTGAATTTATATGATATATAAATATAATGATTATTATAACTAAATATTTATTCACTTTTGAAAAAAATTTTAAAGTTATTATATTTTCAAAGGTTATAACTTTGAAAATGTGAAAAAATAAAAAAAAAATTTCTTTGTTATTATATTGTTTAAATAAAACCTATACACCACTAAATGCCTAAGTATTTAAATCACTAAACTGCAAAATCCCGATACCCCTATATAGATAATCCTTTAAACAGGTATACACTAAATAATAATTAATAAAACTCATTTTTATTTGTTTTCATTATAATTTAAAAAAATTATTTTGATTTTTAGTTTTTTATTTGTATATCTGTATTAATTATAAAATAAATTATAAGTTAAAAATATAATTTATAAAAATTATTTTTCATCAAAAAATAGATAAGCTTATAAAAAGAATAAAAATTTAAAAACAAATAATTATTATTTAGTAATATATTTTGCTTTGCTTTTTAATCATTTTGCGTTTTGATATTATATTTTATGTAATATCAATCTTATTCATAATAGATTTTTGATTTATTTTTTGATAATTATTAGAATATCTATCAATAAAATTGTTTATAATGAATTTATATAATATATAATTATTATGATTATTATAAATAAATATTGTATTCACTTTTTTAAAAAATTTAAAAATTATTATATTTTCAAAAGTTATAAACTAAAAAAATGAGAAAATATATTAAAAATAAATTTTTAGTAATTTTTTTTTTAATTAAAACATATAGATCATTAAATGATTACTTACTTAAATCAGTTAGCTCATAAACCCTGAAACCCCTAAATACATAAACATTTTAATAGCTATATTTTACTTATTAAATAATAATTCTTATTTATATTTCTATTTATTATAATTTTAAATATTCATTTTAATTATTTATAGTTTAATTTTTTAGAAAAATTAATTCTAAATAAATTTCGAATTAGACAAATAATATTTAACTAATTTATATTTAATCAAAAAAAAAATATCAGTTTAAAAAAAGAAGGAAAAATTTAAAAATTAAATATTATTATTTAGTAATATATTATGGTTTGATTTTTAATCATTTTGTGTTATGTAAAAATATATTTATTAATATTTAGATTTTTAATAATAGTTTCTTAATTTAATTTTTGATCATTATTATAATATCTTTCATTAAAATTGTTTATATTTAATTTATATTATATATAATTAGTAATATTAAAATAATTATACATGGTATTCACATATCAAAAAATTTTAAAAATTATTTTCTTTTCAAAGTTTATAACCTTTGAAAATCAAAAAAAAAAATTTATTTTTATTATATAAATAAAACCTATGAACCACTAAATGCCTAAAACAAAAATTGCTAAACTTCTTAACGAAAAAACCCCTAAGTGATTTAACCATTAAACCGGTATACTATATATAATAAATAATAAATTTCATTTTTATTAGTATTCATTATAATTTTAAACATACATCTTAATTATTTATTAGTTTATTTTTATAGAGATATAAATTAAAAAATAAATTATTAGTGAGACAAATATAATATAAAAAATTTATATTTCATCAAAAAATATATAAGAATATAAATGGATACAAAATTTAAAAAATTTAAACTTAATATTTAGTAAAATATTTCACTTTGATTATGAATCATAATAGGTTTTGTAAATATATTTTAAACAATTTTATCTTATTAATAATTGTTTATTATTTTTTTATGATCATTATTATAATATATACAAATAAAATAATTTATATTGAATTTATATGATATTCAATTATTAAGATTATTAACTTCATATTGTATTCACTTTTCAAAAAAAAAATTAAAATTTATTATATTTTCAAAAATTAGAAAAAATAACAAAAAAACTTTTTTTTTATTTTATTTTTTAAATAAAACCTATAAACCACTAAATGACTAAATACTAAAATGACTAAACTCCTAATCCCCGAAGCACATAAATACTCAAAACATTAAATTAGTATAGTCTATATAATTAATCATAATTCTCATTTTTATTAGTATTCATTATAATTTTAAATAATCATTTTAATTATTTATCAGTTTATTTTTATAAAAATTTTAATTACAAAATAAATTATTAGTGAGAAAGTTATAATTTAAATAATATATTTTTCATCAAAAATAATATATATGCTTATAAAAAGAGACAATTTTTAAAATAAAAAATTATTATTTAGTATTATATCTTATTTTGATTTTGAATCATTTTAGATTCTACAATTATATTTTAATTTATATCAATCGTAATAATACCAGTTTATTAATTTATTTATTGATCATTTTTATAATATCGATTAATAAAAGTAATTATATTTAGTTTAAATTATATATAATTATTAAGATTATTATAACTAAATATTATATTCACATTTAAAAAAATAAAAAATTATTATATTTTCAAATGTTACAACCTTCAAAAATTAAAAAAATCAAAAAATCATATTTTTTGTTTTTTAATTCTTTAGATAATATTTATAAATCACTAAAGGTATAAACACTTAAATCACTAAACTCCTAAACCCAAAAACACCTAAATACATAAACCATTAAACCGGTATATCCTCAATAATAAATAATAAATCTCAATTTTATTTGTTAAATAATATCAAAAATAGTTTTTTTGTTATTTCTTTGTTTAAACAAAACCGATAAACCACTAAATGCCTAAAAACATAAATCGCTAAAGTCCTAAATGACAAAACCTCTAAATACTTAAAATATTATACTGGTATACATTAATAATAATTCATAAATCTCATTTTACTTTTTATACAGTATAATTTTAAATTTTTATTTTAATTATTTATGAGTTTATTTTTATAGAAATATTAATTACAAAATAAATTATTAGTGAGACAGATATAATTAAAATTAAACCGGTATACCCTAAATAATAAAGAATAAATTTAATTTTTTTTATTATATTTTTAAATATTCATTTTAATTATTTTTTTGTTTATTTTTATATAAATATTAATTAAAAAATAAATTATGAGTTAGAAAAATATAATTTATGTAAATTATTTTTAATCACAAAAATATAGATAAACTTTTTAAAATAAAAAAAATTACAAAACAAAAAATTATTATATAGTAATATATTTTGGTTTGCTTATGAATCATTTTATGTTTTGTAATTATATTTTAATTGATATATATCTTATTAATAATAGATTATTAATTTATTTTTTGATCATTATTAGAATAATAATTACTAAAATTGTTTATATTGAATTTATAAGATATATAAATATAATGATTTTTATAACTTAATATTGAATTCGCTTTTGAAAAAAATTTAAAAATTATTATATTTTCAAAGGTTATAACCTTTGAAAATATCAAAAAAAAATAAAAATAATTTTTTTGTTATTTTATTTTTTAAATAAAACCGATAAACCACTAAATGAATACACAATTTAGTTAGTATACTCCAAAACCCCATAATACTTAAATACATAAACCATTAAACCTCTAAATAATACATAATAATTAATAATTTTTTTTTATTTCTATTTATTATAATTTTAAATATTCATTTAATTATTTATTAGTTTATTTTTATCGAAATATTTATTACAAAATAAATTATAAGTAAGACAAATATAATTTAAATAATTTATTTTTAATCATAAAATATATATACGCTTATAAAAGAAGTAAAATTTAAAAATTAAAAATTATTATTCAATAATATATTTTACTTTAATTTTGAATCAATTTGGGTTTTGTAAATATTTTTTAATTAATATCTATCTTATTATTAATAGTTTATTAATTTAATTTTTGATCATTATTATAATAACTATCAATAAAATTGTTTATATTGAATTTATATGATGTATGATTATTAAAAAATATTATAACTAAATATTGTATTCACATTTAAAAAGATTAAAAATTATGATATTTTCAAAGGTTATAATCTTCGAAAATTAAAAAAAACAAAAAATTAAATTTTTCGTTTTTTCATTCTTTAAATAAAAACTATAAATCACTAATGGCATAAACACTTAAATCACTAAACCTCATAACACCTAAATACCTAAACCATTAAAACTATATATCCTGAATAATAAATAATAAATATCACTTTTATTTGTTTTCATTATAATTTTAAATATTCATTTTAATTTTTTTTAGTTTATTTTTATAGAATTATAAATTACAAAATAAATTATGAGGAATACAAATATAACATAAATTATAAACTTTTAAAAAAAAAAAATAAAAACTTATAAAAAGAAGAAAAACATCAAAAACATTATTATTTAGTAATTTATTTTACTTTGATTTTGAATAAATTTAGGTTATGCAAATATATTTTAAATTATATCTATCTTATTTATAATTGTTTATTAATTAATTTTTTTAAATCATTAATATAATATATATCAATATAATTGTTTATATTGAATTTATATAATATATAATTATTATTATCATAAATAAATATAGTTTTAATAGTTAAAAAAGTTTAAAATTGTTATATTTTCAAAGGTTATAACCTTCAAAAATGAAAAAAAATAACAAAAAATAACTTTTTTTATATCAGTGTTTAAATAAAACTTATAAACCATTAAATACCTAAACACATATATCTCTAACCTCCTAAACCCCGAAGCCCCTAAATAATTAAACCTTTAAACTCGTAAACCTTAAATATAATTTAAATAATTTATTGAAATATTAATTACAAAATAAATTATGAGTGATACAAATATAATTTAAATAATTTATATTTTATCAAAAATATATATAATCTTATAAAATGAGGCAAAAGCTAAAAAACAAAAATTATTATTTAGTACTAAATACTTAAATGAATAACTTCTAAATCAGAAAACCAAAATAAATAATTTTTTTAATAAGATATATCCTAAATAATAAAGAATAAATATATTTTTATTTTTTTCATTATAATTTTAAATAATCATTTTAATTATATATATGTTTTTTTATATACATATTAATTAGAAAATAAATTATGAGTTAGACAATTAAAATTTATATAAATTATTTTTCATAAAAAAAATATAGATAAACTTATTAAAAGAAAAAAAAATTAAAAACAAAAAATTATTGTATGATAATATAATTTGCTTTGCTTCTAAATCATTATTGGTTTTGTAATTATATTTTAATTGATATATATCTTATTAATAATAGATTATTTATTTAATTTTTGATCATTATTTAAATATTTATCAATAAAATTTTTATATTGAATTTATATGATATTTAAATATAATGATTATTATAACTAAATATTGAATTCACTTATGAAAAAAAATTTAAAATTATTATATTTTCAAAGGTTATAACCTTTGAAAATGTAAAAAAATAAAAAAAAAATTTTTTTTTGATATTTCATTGTTGAAATAAAACCTATAAACCACTAAATGCCTAAACTTAATTCAATAACTCATAAATCTCTAAAACCCGAAATAATAAATAATAATCCTTTTAAATCGGTAACACTAAATAATAAATAATAAATCTCAATATTAATTTTTTTATTATAATTTTAAATAATCATTTTAATTATTTATTTGTTTATTTTTATATAAATATTAATTACAAAATAAATGAGTTAAACAAATATAATTTATATAAATTATTTTTCATTAAAATGAATAATAATTTATTTTAAAAGAAAAAAAAAATTCAAAACAACAAATTATTATATAGTAATATATTTTGCTTTCTTCTGAATCATTTTTATATAGTAATATATTTTGTATCTAAATATTATTATATAGTAATATATTTTGATTTGATTTTTAATCATTGTCTTGTGTAAATATATTTTAATTATTATTTATATTATTAATAATAGTTTATTAATTTATTTTTTGATCATTATTATAATATCTATCATTAAAATTATTTTTATTGAATATATATGATATATAATTAGTAAGATTAATATAATTATACATGGTATTCACATTTCAAAATATATTAAAAATTATTTTATTTTCAAAGGTTATAACCTTTGAAAATCATAAAAAATCTAAAAATAATTTTTTTTTATTTTATTTATATAAATAAAACCTATAAACCACTAAATGCCTAAAAACATAAATTGATAAACTCCTAAATGACAAAACTCCTAAATAATGAAACCATTAAACTGATATACCACATATAATAAATCAGAAATCTCATTTTAATTTGTATTCATTATAATTTTAAATATTCATTTTAATTATTTATTAGTTTATTTTTTATAGAAATATTAATTACAAAATAAATAATGAGTGAGACAACTAGAATTTTAATAATTTATTTTTAATCAAAAAAAATATAAGCTTATAAAAAGAAATAAAAATTTAAAAACAAATAATTATTATTTAGTAATATATTTTACTTTAATTTTTAATCATTATATATATGTTTTGCAATTATATTTTAATTGCTATCACTCTTATTAAGAATAGTTTCTTAATTTATTATTTGATCAATATTATAATATCTAACAATAAAATTACTTATATTGAATTTAAATGTCTTATAATTATTAATATTATTATAACTAAATATTATATTTACATTTGAAAAAAATTTAAAAATTATTATAATTTTAAAGGTTATAACCTTCAAAATGATAAAAAATCACAAAAATAATTTTTGATTATTTTATTATTTAATTAAAACTTATAACCCACTAAATGCCTAAACATTTAAATCTCTAGACTCCTAAACCCCAAAACCCTCTAAATACTTAAACCATTAAACCTATATAACCTAAATAATAAATAATAAATCTCATTTTTATTTGTATTCATTATAATTTTAAATATTTATTTTAATTATTTTTTTAGTTTATTTTTATAGAAATATTAATTACAAAATAAATAATGAGTAAGACAGATATAATTTAAATAAATTATTTTTTATGAATAAAAAATAAGCTTATAAAAATAAACAAAATTTCAAAAATTTACAATTTTGTTTAGTAATATAATTTACTTTGATTTTGAATTATTTTGGGTTCTGCAAATATATTTTAATTAATATCTATCTTATTAATAATAGTTAATTAATTTATTTTTTGATCATTATTATAATATATATTAATACATTTTTTTATATTGAATTTACAACAAATATAATTATTAAGATTATTATTACTAAGTATTTTATTCATATTTTAGAACTATTAAAAAATTATTATATTTTTAAAGGTTATAACCTTTGAAAATCACGAAAATTCATAAAAATAAATTTTTTGTTATTTTATTGATTAAAAAAACCTTTAAACACGAAAATGTGTAAATATATAAATCAATAAACTACTTAACCCCAAAACTACAAAAAACATAAACAATTAAATAGTTATACCCTAAATAATAAATCATAAATCTCATTTTTATTACTATTCATTATAATTTTAAATATATATTTTAATTATTTATTTGTTTAATTTTATAGAAATATAAATTAAAAATAAATTATTAGTGAGACAAATATAATTTAAATAATTTATTTTTCATCAAAAAATATATAGGTTTATAAATGGATACAAAAATTTAAAAATTTAAAATTAATATTTAGTAAAATATTTCACTTTGATTTCGAGTCATTTTAGGTTTTACAAATATATTTTAAACAATATTTATCTTATTAATAATTGGTTATTACTTTTTTATGATCATTATTATAATAAATATCAATAAAATAGTTTATATTGAATTGATATGATATGTAATTATTATGATTATTATAACTTCATATTGTATTCACTTTTCAAAAAAAAAATTTAAAAATTATTATATTTTCAAAGGTTATAACCTTCAAAAATTAGAAAAAAATAACAAAAATAAATTTTTTGTTATTTTATTTTTTATATAAAACCTATAAACCACTAAATGACTAAATACTAAAATGACTAAACTCTTAAACCCCGATGCCCATAAATACTTAAAACATTAAATTAGTATAGTCTAAAAAATAAATCATAAATATCAGTTTTATTAGTATTCATTATAATTTTAAATATTCATTTTAATTATTTATTAGTTTATTTTTATAGAAATATTAATTACAAAATAAATTATTAGTGCGACATATATAATTTAAATAATTTATTTTCATCAAAAAAAATGCTTATAAAAAGAGGCAAAATTTTAAAAATAAAAAATTATTATTTAATAATATATCTTATTTTGATTGTGAATCATTTTAGATTTTACAATTATATTTTAATTTATATCATTCTTATAAATACTAGTTTTTTAATTTATTTATTCATCATTATTATAAGATCTATCAATAAAATTATTTATATTGAGTTTACATTATATATAATTATTAAGACTATTATAACTAAATATTATATTCACATTTAAAAAAAATTAAATATTATTATATTTTCGAAGGTTACAACCTTCGAAAATTAAAAAAAATCAAAAAATGATATTTTTTGTTCTGTCATTCAAAAAAAAACTATAAATCACTAAAGGTCTAAACAATTAAATCACTAAACTCCTGAACCACAAAATACCTAAATACTTAAACCATTAAATTGGTATATCCTGAATAATAAATAATAAATTTCAATTTTATTTGTATTCATTATAATTTTAAATATTCATTTTAATTATTTATTAGTTTATTATTATAGAAATATAAATTACAAAATAAATTATGAGTAAGACAACTATAATTTAAATAATTTATTTTTAAAAACAAAGATATAAACTTATAAAAAAAGCAAAACATTAAAAAAATTATTATTTAGTAATATATTTTACTTTGATTCTGAATAAATTTAGATTTTGCAAATATATTTTAAATAATATCTATCTTATTAATAATAGTTTATTAAATTTTTTTTATCATTATTATAATATCTAGAAATGTAATAATTTATATTGAATTTAAATGACTTATAATTATTAAGATTATTATAACTTAATATTATATTTAAATTTGAAAAAAATTTAAAAAATATTATATTTTTAAATGTTATAACCTTTGAAAATGTGAAAAAATATCAAAAATATTTTTTTTGTTATTTCATTATTTAAACAAAACCTATAAACCACTAAATGCCTAAAAACATAAATTGCTAAAGTCCTAAATGAAAAAACCTCTAAATACTTAAAATAATAAACTGGTATACATTAATAATAATTCATAAATATCATTTTAATTTTTATTCAGTATAATTTTAAATATTTATTTTAATTATTTATTAGTTTATTTTTATTGAAATATTAATTACAAAATAAATTATTAGTGAGACAGATCTAATTTAAATTAAACTGGTATACCCTAAATAATAAAAAATAAATTTCATTTTTTTTCATTATAATTTTAAATATTTATTTTAATTATTTATTTGTTTATTTTTATATAAATATTAATTAAAAAATAAATTATAAGTTAGACAAATATAATTTATATAAATTATTTTTCATCAAAAAAAATATTGATAATCTTATTAAAAGAAAAAAAATTAAAAACAAAAAATAATTATTTAGTAATATAATTTGCTTTGCTTCTGAATCATTATAGGTTTTGTAATTATATTTTAATTGATATCTATCTTATTAATAATAGATTATTAATTTATTTTTTGATCATTATTAGAATATTTATCAATAATATTGGTTATATTGAATTTATATGATATATAAATATAATGATTATTATAACTAAATATTTAATTCATATTTGGAAAAAAATTTAAAAATTATTATATTTTCAAAGGTTATAACTTTAGAAAATATAAAAAAAATAATAAAAATAAATATTTTGTTATTTTAATTTTTAAATAAAACCTATAAACTACTAAATTCATACACAAACTAAATGTTATTTTAGTTAAATCAGTAAACTGCTAAAGCCCGTAATGCCTAAATACATAAACCATTAAACTGCTATATACTACTTAATAATTAAAAAATCTAATTTTTATTTCAATTTATTATAATTTTAAATATTCATTTTAATTATTTATTAGTTTATTTTTATAAAAATATTTATTACAAAATAAATTATGAGTAAGATAAATAAAATTTAAATAATTTATTTTTAATCAAAATATATATATACGCTTATAAAAGAAGTAAAATTTAAAAATTAAAAATTATTATCCAGTTATATATTTTACTTTAATATTGAATAAATTTGGGTTTTGTAAATATTTTTATTGAATATCTATTTTATTATTAATAGTTTATTAATTTAATTTTTGATCATTATTATAATAACTATCAATAAAATTCTTTATATTGAATTTATAAGATATATGATTATTAATAATATTATAACTAAATATTATTTTCACATTTCAGAAAATTTTAAATCTCAAAACCATTAAACTGGTATACATTAATAATAAATCATAAATCTATTTTTAATTTTTATTCAGTATAATTTAAAATTTTTATTTTAATTATTTATCAATTTATTTTTATAGAAATATTAATTACAAAATAAATTATTAGTGAGATAGATATAATTTAAATAATTATATTTCATCAAAAAAGTTATAAGCTTATAAAAATTGGCACAATTTTAAAAACAAAAATTTATTATTTAGTAAAAAATTTATTTTGATTTTGTATCATTTTAGAGTATGCATTTATATTTTGGTTTATGTCATTCTTTTTAATAATAGTTTATTAATTATTTATTGATCATTTTTATAATATCTATTAATAAAATTATTTATATTGAGTATACATTATATATAATTATTAAGATTATGATAACTAAATATTATATTCACATTTAAAAAAAAATTAAAAATTATTATATTTTCAAAGGTTATAACCTTCAAAAATTAAAAAAAGAACAAAAAATTAATTTTTTTGTTTATTCATTCTTTAAATAAAAACTATAAATCACTAAAGGCATAAACACTTAAATCACTAAACCCCAAAACACCTAAATACCTAAGCCATTAAAACTGTATATCCTGAATAATAAATAATAAATCTCACTTTTATTTGTATTCATAATAATTTAAAAATTCATTTTAATTATTTTTTAGTTTATTTTTATAGAATTATAAATTATAAAATATATTATGAGGAAGAGAAATATAATTTAAATAATATTCTTTTAAGAACAATAAATATATACTTATAAAAAGAAGCAAAACATCAAAAACATTATTATTTAGTAATTTATTTTACTTTGATTTTGAATAAATTTAGGTTTTGCAAATATATTTTAAATAATATCTATCATATTTATAATAGTTTATTAATTTATTTTTTGATCATTAATATAATATCTATCAATATAATTGTTTATAATGAATTTATATGATATATAATTATTAATATTATCAAAATGAGATATAGTATTCACATTATTAAAAACTTTAAAAATTGTTATATTTTCAAAGGTTATAAGCTTAAAAAATGAGAAAAAATAACAATAAAAGAATTTTTTGTTATATCATTGTTTAAATAAATCTTATAAACCATTAAATACCTAAACAAAAAAATCTCTAATCTTTTAAACCCCGAAGCCCCTAAATACTTAAACATT
>JAREIK010003549.1:0-20811 GCA_029783825.1 Sapria himalayana
GAGTTTAAAGATTTAAGTATTTAGGGGCTTTTATGTTAAGGAGTTTAGAGATTTAAGTGTTAGGGATTTAGTGTTCCATAACTTTTATTAACCAATGATTCTAACATAAAATTTATTTTTTTATTTTTATCATTTTAAAGTTTATATCCTTTGAAAAAAATAATAATTTTTATATTTTTTCAATAGCTAAATATAAATATTTATTGTATAATAATCTTCATAAATAATAGTAAGTTAAATTTCAATATAAAATAATACATGCTAGATATTACTTAATGATTAATAATAATTAATAAATCTGTTATTAATAAGATAGATATTATTTAAAATATAATTGCAAAATCTAAAATTATTCAAAATTCAAAGTAAATATATTACTTAATAATAATTTTTTTAATGTTTTGCTTTTTTTATAACTTTATTTTATTGTTATTATAAATAAATTATTAAATTAATTTGTCTTACTCATAATTTATTTTGTAATTTATAATTCTATAATAATAAACTAATAAATAATTAAAATAATTATTTAAAATTATAATGAATACAAATAAAAGTGAGATTTATTATTTATTATTCAGGATATTCCAGGTTTAATGGTTTAAGTATTTAGGTGTTTATGGGTTTAGGAGTTTTGTCATTTAAGTTTTTACACCATTAGTGATTTATAGTTATTATCTAAAGAATTAAAAAACAAAAAATTTAATTTTTTTAATTTTTGAAGGTTGTAAACTTTGAAAATATAATAATTTTAAATTTTTTTAAATGTGAATATAATATTTAGTTATAATAATCTTAATAATTATATATAATGTAAACTAAATATAAATAATTTTATTAATAGATATTATAATAATGATCAATAAATAAATTAATAAACTAGTATTAATAAGAATGATATAAATTAAAATATAATTGTAGAATCTAAAATGATTCAAAATCAAAATAAGAATGATATAAATTAAAAATCTAGAATAATTTATATTATACAAACTTTCATCATGTCTAGTTATTAGCAATCGAATCGATATTATATGTATTAATCCTTTTTATTTATCACAATGAGTTTAAAAGAAAAAAATCAACATATTTGACACATTTATGACCACCTAAAAAGATTTGCTAATAAATATACCAAAAACATAATCAATTGATTCACTGGCAAAATCAAACTTAACAACAAGATCTTTACAATTGAATCAACTTCAAATTTAGACCCCATAAATTTACTACAATAAATTTAAAAAAAAAACATGACAAAATAAAATACCAATAATATAAATTGTTTATTTAAATATTCGAAATATTATAATTAAGTTATATAAATTTAATTTCAACTTTATTATCATAGAATTTCTTTATCAATATATTATAACATAATAAAATATTTTAAATAAACAATAATTAATAATTAATAACATTAAAAAATATAATAAAATGATCTCCATGATTTCCAATATCCTAACTATTTGCAAGTAACACTAGATTCACATATCTCATCATCTACTAAATCAATTCTAAATAAAAATTAAATAAAAAAAAATTAAAATTTTATGAGATTTTCAAATCCCATAATGACCAAATCATATATGAATGTATGATGATTTACTTCAAATAATATAAAATTTAAAATAAAATTTATGATACAACAATCAATAAGGTTTCAAATAATAGTGTTATAATTAACATGTTTATCAGAAACATTAAAAATAGAATATTAGCTAATATTTTTCATGTTAAATATAAGTATTATGTAATTTTTTTATTAATACAAAAATATATAAAAATTTCATAACATTAAAAAACATAAAAAATTTTATAAAAATACTTTAAAATACTTCGTAGACAATAAAATTTCCAAACTTTATATTTATCAACAAACCTAAAATAATTATAAATAAATATTAGATATTATTAAAATTATATATACCCGATATTAGAATTATGTATTGATTATCAATACATAATATCAAAATATATCAATAAAAAATAAACAAATTTATTATTAATATTTAAAATTATGAGATATAAATTTTATTTTTAAAATTCTAAAAAAATTTATGATACAATAAATAAATATTCATTTATGTATACAATCAACTTATATTATACTCAAGTACTTATGCAACATTAATAGTATATTTAAAAAGCAGAAAAAACACCCTAACCCTAGTATCATAATTATCAAAATAAAAATTAAATATTTAAAGTACTAATATTTTATTTTATTTCTTCATTGCTTGGTAATTTAAAAAGATTTTAAGATTAAAATAAAAAATATAATAAAATATTTTAAAACATATATTCATATGTATGAAACAATCAAATAAGCCAAATAGTTGGATTCATGAAAAATTGGATAAAATTAAATATCATATAAAAAATATATTACAACACTAAATATAATAATTATAGCGAAACTCCAAGTATACCACTGAATATCATTTTTAAAAATGATGACCATTTCATTTAATTAGTTAGAGGCAAACAACAAAGCAATTCATAAAATATGACCAAGTAATCTCGATACTTAAATATAAATAAATATATTATTTTATCATATGATGATAATAACTTAGAAATATTAAATTAATAAAAATTGTATGAATCAACATATCTCATCATATGTAAAATAACGAGTGATCTACTAGCATGTTTGATGTCTAGCATAATATTGAAATATAGTATTTATGTAAATATAAATATTAAAATTAAATGAAAAATTCAAATTATGCATAGCTATCATAAAAAAATTTTTATTAAGAAAAATTCAAAGATTAGTATTCAAAATAAATTAAAAAAATTACTAGTGAATGATAATGCATATTCAATTGAAAATATTATGACTACCACTAGTGCACGCATTACGATCAAGCATGATAATCTAAATTATACTAGACACTGATCAGAAATATTAGTTATCAAAAAAAAGACATGCAATGCATGCTAATGTTACTAATAATATAGCTAACTTTCAAAATTTTTTAATTTATTATTATTTGAGAAGGTGTCAAGTAGATCGGATGACTTGAGCATGACACAAAACATAGCCCCGCAACATGAGTCATGCCTAGCCAAATAACGACACAATCTAAAACTATGGAAGGAGCTGGATCATGCCAACTCAAGACATTACTCAGGTTGTGATAAGCTAGAGATTGTCATGTCTTGTATCAGGCTAGGAACGACCCACATGCCTAGCCTTTGGCATGGTCCACTAACATGACCGTGACCCAAGACCATGTCCAAACCTATTTAAAAATAAAAGATATTTTTTTAGTGTTGTACCTGTTATGTGTGGAGACCCTATCTCCGTATCCCACATCGGTGAGAGAAGTAAAGTGAGGGAAGCTCACTTGTTATAAACAGGCTAGTATGTTTATGATGTAATTGACACAAATCCTTAGTTACAATCATTCAGTAAGCTAAAGATTTTTTTTCCTTCTCCCCTTTTATAATATTACCTAGGAATCACTCGTTGCAATTAGTGGTTTAATAATTACCTTTTTTTATACTACATATTTCTGCAAAACAACTGGTATCAGAGGTACGAAGGGTAGTTCGATGACAGAAAAAAAAATACCAGTAGAAAAAGTTGATTGTAATGATTTTGGATTCTAGAGAATTCTGATCAAGGATTACATGTATGGTAAAGATTTGTATCTTTTCACTGGATGAGAAACCGGAGGAAATGAAGGAGATTGAATGGAAGCCATTGGTAAAACAATCATTTATCTAGTAAAAATATATTCTTTTGTAAAGAGTGGATAATATACTCATATATAAAGATTTAATAGGATATTCGTCTAAAGCAAATTGATAAAACAATCATTTATGATGAGTTGATTTGACACTCTCATAATGAATTGATAAGAAACCCATTTATAATGAGTTGATACGACACACATTTAAAATGAGTTAATAAGACCTATTTTATAATGAGTTGGTAAGATACTCATTTATAATGAGTTAATAAGCCACTCATTTATAACAGGTTGATAAGACACTCATTTTTAATGAGATGATAAGAAACACATTTATAATGAGTTGATAAAACACTCATTTATAAAGAATCGATAAGATAGATATTTATAAAGACTTACCAAGACAATTATTTATATTAAATTGATTAGACCCTCTCTTATAATTAGTTGATTAGATAAAAATTTATAATAAGTTAATAAGATACTCACTTACAACGAGTTGATAAGACTCACTTTTATAACAAGTTGATAAGATACTAATTTATAATGAGTTGATAAGATACTTATTTATAATGAGTTATAAAATACTATTTTATAATGAGTTATAAGAGAGTCATATACAATGAGTCGTGAGACACTCATTTATAATAGGTTATAAGAAACTCATTAATAACGAGCTATATTATATTTGTTTAATATAAGCTATAAGGAAGTCATTTATTGTGAGTAATAAGGAAATCAATTATAATTAGAGTTAAGAGTCATTATAATGAGTTATAATATAGTCTTTAACAAAGAGTAATAAGAGAAGCATTTATAATGAATTATAAGTGACCCATTTTATAATGAGCAATAAGAGTGGCACTTATATTGAGTTATAAGAGAGTCATTTATAATGAGTTATAAGATTACTATTTAAAATGAGTTATAAGATATGTATTTATAACAAGTTATATGATAGTCATTTATAATGAGTTGTGTGGCAATCAATTATCATGAGATAAAAGAAATACATTTATAATGAGTTACATGATACTCATGTATAATGGGCAATTAGACTGTCATTTATTATGAGTTATAAAATACTCATTTATGATGAGTTATAAGACACTCAATTTATAATGAGTTTTAAGTCCCTCATGTATAATGATATATATGACACTAATTTATAATGTGATATAAGGCAATCATTTATAGAAAAATTATAAGATCCTCATTTATAATGAGTTATAAGACACTCATTTATAAAATTTTTAAAAATACTCATTTATAATAAGTTGATAAGAAACTCATTTATAAAGAATAATTATCTATAATGAGTTTATAAGACATTGATAAGTCATTTTTATTATAATGAGTTAATAAGGCACTCATTTTATTTTTTGTTGGTAAGACTCATTTATAACACTATGATTATTAAATTATTTATAATGAGTTATAAGACAATCATATACAAAGAGTTAATAAGACTATTGTAAATGATAAGTTGATAAGGTGCAAGAGTTACTGACAGATGATGATTTATGAGATATGAAAATTGAAAATATTAATATCATCACTAGATACTTTCAGGCATATACATTATGATGATGAAAATGCTATACTTTTTTATATGATTCGTGGTTGATCATTCATGATTGTTGACTTGTGTATTTTTAATTATTTTTTTATACGATACTATATTGTTATTAATTTTTTTTATATTTCTGTCGATTGTGTTTTTATTCATTTATGATCTTATGAGTTATGCCTCATCAAATATTAAATATGTGTTTGTATGTTGTATAATATTCTATTTTTGATAATGAAACAAAAATATAGAATTAATTTTTTTTTATTAAACACTTTTATTTTTTATATGATACGAATTATAATTTTTTTTAATTATTTATTTCATTTAAATTAATATAAATATAATAATTTAAATAAATAATAAAATAAAAGATTTAAATTTCAAAATAGTTTAATTGGATGTTTCCCCAAAAATTAGCATGACTCAGCATGACCTTGCATTTAGAGGTGTCAACCGGGCCAGCCTGGCTCGGCCGCCACGA
Source organism: Sapria himalayana (assembly GCA_029783825.1). Classification (NCBI taxonomy): domain Eukaryota; kingdom Viridiplantae; phylum Streptophyta; class Magnoliopsida; order Malpighiales; family Rafflesiaceae; genus Sapria; species Sapria himalayana. The sequence continues at coordinate 5,759 of JAREIK010003549.1, forward strand.
TAAACGGCACGATTAAGCCATACATGGGCCTGCCCGGCACAGTAATTTTTGGTGCCCAGGCCCGTGTTGTGCCCGACCACGGCACCAATCGTGTCGTTACGTGCCGAGGCCAACCAGGCCTCGTGCCGTGTCTGACCCGACATGGTTTTGTGGCCCGAGGTGGGGTTCGCCGGCACGAGACATGTCCTGCACCCTACCCCCACTTCATCGCCAACCACTAAAGTCCATACTATACGGATATGGAAAATGCGTGGGCATGAGTCCGATTCTACTCCGACTAGACCCAGGGTCCAGCTCGACCCGAATCCCCCCCCCCCCTAACGGTTATAAAAAATTAAATTTTGAATAATCACCGTTGGATTTCGCCTCAAACGGCTAGAGGGCAAAATCCAACGGGCTTCATGATTTTGCCCCCTAAAAATCAATAAAAAAATAAAATAAAAAATAAAAAATAACTTAAAAAAATTTTTTTCTTAATCTATAAAATTTTTTCTAACCTTTCTAAAAAATTTATGTTTTTCATAAATATTTATTCTCACACTCGCAAAATTCTCTGAAAGTTCTTGCTCTTCTCTCTCTCGGAACTTCAGGATTTCATCATTTGGCTCGGCTTTTCGAGACTCTCAACTTGAGTTTGGAAGTTCGAACTAGACCGTGGTGCACAGTGCACGTGATCTACCTAACTACTTTATGAATATTTTAATTTTTGTTTAATATTGAACTATAATTTTTAATATAAAAAATAATATTTAAAAAAATTAAGTTTTTTTGTTTACTTTCTCTCTCTCTCTAATATAATAACTAATACTTTTATCTTAGAAACCTAAAAACCTAAAATTCTATCATAGAAAAGTATATTATATTAAATTAATATCTATCATCTAATCAAATATTATCTTAGAAAACCTAATACTTGATTGTAATCAAATATAGTATCTAATCAAATATTTTTTTGATAAAAAATAATATTTAGAAACCCAAGTATTAGGTTTCTAAATTACTTTCTCTAATATTTAAAAATTAAATATTTTTATCTTAGAATAGTATATTATATTATTCTTGATTGTAAGCCTAAAAATTCTATGATAAAATATGAAAATAGATTTGAATAATACTGACTACCTAAAATTTACAAAAAATCTAATCAAAAAATACATGAACTTAATTAATTTGATCTTATATTTTTATCCAAAATTAAAAAAATTAAAATTGATCCAACTTCAAAGACTCTACTACTCAATTAAATTTGTATGTGATCTAATATACAATATTTTATGATATATTAATCAAAATATATCATAAAATAAGCTAATAGTATCAACAGATGCACTCCTGCATGTATATATTTTTTTATAATATATAAATTATATTAATTATTATTTGATATCCCTAAAAATTTTATCTTTTATTATCTTAAAATGAATTCATGATATTGAAATTTGGCTAGTTTTAAATTTTTAAAATAAATAGATTTAAGTCGAGACTATTAAAAATAATTTAATTTTGAAATCAAACATTTCAATTAGATTATCTTTATTATATATATACACGTCAAATTCATTATTATTAAAATTACTATTTATTATTTTTTTATTTATATTTCAAATTATAAAGTATTTAATAACAATATTAAAAACTAATAATATATATATATATAAATAAACAAATACACACACACACACACACACACACACACACACACACACACTATAACCACAACCACATTAACTTTTTTGACTAGAAGACCACATTCCACAATTATATTTCACTTTCCACTATCTCTTCTTTTCTTTTAAAACGCACTAGATCAAGCCAGCAACCAACACAAAAAATTAACAATATAAAAAAAATCTGATTTGAGAAATGAACTCAGAAAAGAAAAAAAAAGAAAAAGAAAAAAATAAATTTAAGAAATTTTCTTTCTTTTTTTATAAAAATATTTTAAATAAAATAATAATTTTTTTTTTATTTTTTTAAAGTTTTTTTTTATTTTAAATGAATAAAATTAGGTGTCAAATCGTCTAGGAGTCCCGAGCACAACCTGTGGCCCAGCCTAGTTCAGCAATGCTTGGCTTGCCACGGTATGATTTAGAACTATGCCTCCGGCAGGACCAAGTTACCCCTTAATACGATTCATGTCATGTTGGGTTGGCATGAGCCATACATCATGTCGAGGTTGGCACAACCAATGTGCGTAGCCTAAAGACATGGAAAACCAACCCAGGTGACCACACGACAATCCCCATCAAGCAGTCACCCAGGCAATTTTATTTTAAAAAAATCAGTCAAGTGACTAATTTTTTTTCCATTCAGCATGGCACAGCTGTGCACTGAGCCATGCTCACCGTGCCGTGGCTCGCAAGGTACAAGATTTTAACGATGTCATGCACGACACGACAATGTAAAATGGCCATGCCGACACAATATGGCCCGTTTGACAACACTAAATAGAATACAAGAGTCATCGAATTTCTACCTAAAATAGTTAAAAACAAATCCTACAACTACAAAATTTTTCAAAATTTTTTTTTTTATTTTTAAGTGACATGGAAATCAACATACACAACCTTTCACTTTCTGTCTTGGCCCATGTTATGTGAAAACATAAGAATCAATTTTTACTTAATTGTAAATTTTATATACATATATTCACAAATATAAACATAAGAATCAATTTCTAAGATAAAAATTATTCTTAGAAAGTAATCAAGATTAAACTAATACTTGGGTTTGTTTACAATCAAAAAAAACCTAATATCTATCATCTATGCTTTACCTCCTGTTTAACAAAAATCCAAAAAAAATAACTAATACTAATGAAACATATTTAAATTTAGAAAATAAAAATCTTACACAAAGGTCTGATGCTGCTGAACCTTTAGTTTTTCCAGTCGTCTCAATCCAAATATCTAAAAAAACTAGGACTTCTGTAGTTTGGACTCATTTTAATATAATAAAATAAAAAAATATTAGTGACGAGAAAGAAAAAATGGCACAGTGCAAATATTGTATGAGCAATTTAACTTGTAAGAGTTCGTTTGGGACTGGGCATCATAAGATACATGCTGAATTATGCCCCAAAAAATATGATGCATTAGATCCTAGGCAAACCCAACTTAGCACTGTATTTTTTGAGATTAGATCGAATTCAGTCTCAAAGTTTACTCCATTCATATACCGCAACGAGTTGGATTAGAAAGGGATGACCAAACTTATCACGTTGATGGGTCTGTCTATCAGATTTTCGAAAGATCCAAGGGTAGTGAGCATCATGCAGACATATTTTCAGTCTGCTTATCATAGAATTCATATGTCCATATCTAGGAATGACATACTAAAATTTTAAGTTAGAAAAATAAATAATAATTAATGAATTTATGGCATATAATGGAGTGTTGTCCGTGACGTTCAATATCTAGACAACTCACGATGAATCATCTTATGCAAGTCTCCCTGGTCACTATGTAGATTCTAACTGGATAATGAATAAAAAAATTTTAAGATTCTCTTAGACTCTCCATCCTCATTATGGCCCGACCATTTTTGAGTGTATGATGAAAATCTTTAGGAAATATAAAATTCAAAATAAAATTTTTAGTATCACATTCGATAACGCATCTAATAATAGAGTAGCGATTAACATGTTTGTTAGGAATATTAGAGATGAACCATTAGGAGAGATCTTTCATGTCAAATGCATGTGTCACGTGATTAATCTGATTGTACAAGCGGGAATGAAGATGTGTTCCCCCTACGTTGGATAATATACGTAATGCACTAAAATATATTCATACTCATCGCGGACAACAAGAGTTTGGTAGTATCTGTCTGTCTGTGAATTTTAAAAAGAAAAAATTTCAATTGGATATGAGACACCGTTGGAATTACACGTAATTGATGTTGGAGTCGTGTGTTGGCTACAAATATGTGATATCCGACTACGTCAATAATAAGAGTGATGAACTTATTATTGACGATACTGACTGGGTTTTACGAATTTCATTTATGAAATTCTTGAAGATTTTTTATGACACGACGAACATGTGTTCGTCAGTTTATACTCTCATGACTTGCATTGTACTCAGGTGCATATACAATATTACTAGCATGTTTAGGAAGTATCGAGCTGACCCGACACTTAGCCATATGGTTGCATAGATGGATACCAAGTACTTAAAGTAATAGTCTACTGTTCAATCTCTTTACTGTCTCGCTGCATGCATGGACCCTATTTATTTTGGTGGAATGGGTACATAACACTCAGACTTACATTTCCTCGTGCATGAACCTTGAAGACCCACCTGAAGGGTTCATTCACGAGAAGTTTACTGACATGTTCACATACTATGATATATATGTATGATAGTAGTAGTAGCGAGACTGTGATTATGGACATGGATACATTCTTCGGAGATAATTTTTTCATTCAGTTAGCGAGGGGGAACTTGCCTTGTGTTATAAAGTGGGTATGACATCTCATATTGTAATATAGATATAGCATTGTGTGGAGGCCACAATATTAGAAATGGTCTTTCATGTGTTGGTTGTGGCTATGACACTATGAACTAGCCATCACATACATGTAACCCTTCCCTTCGTATCTCTTTAGTGTCCACCACATTGTGAGTGGTCACCATACTTACCTTTTCTTCTCTTGCATAACACTCATGGAACTATTAGGATGTCATAACATTGACACTTAGATTGCATGTATGTGTCATGGCTATACCATTCTTTGAGGATAAGAGTCATGGCCATGGAAATAACTATATTAGGTTAATATCCTATCTAACATTTAGTATGCTAAAAGTTACATCTTTGAATAATTATCATAGATTTTCCAATGGTAGTAGTGGCTCTATAATTTTTTATAACTCGAAAGTCATTGTTTTGTAAAAACTATCATGACTCTGACTTGAGTCTACTAAGTCATATAAAGATAAAGTCGTAATGTTGAGAAATTGGTCATAACCTTTAGTACCAATGGACTACTTAGTTGGTGTGATAAAGAATTAATATAATAGTTATTTAAATTTTTTAAGCTAAGTATGGTTGCTACTCCATGATAACATTACACCCATTGAGAATGTGTCATATAGTGGAAAGATTGTGCTAATAATTTCGTAGGGTCATGGTATACAAGAATTGAATCCAACCGATTAAGTAGAATTTTGGCCAATAATGTAAATTGAAACTATAAGAGACATACTGATAAACCTTATCTGCTAAACACTTCCAAAAACTCACTAATATATATTAAAATTCGTCAAAACAACAAAAATTGTGAAATAAATAAAATATTTTCTCTATTTTCATATCTATACAACATTTTTTTGAATTTTTTCACCCTCCCCTCAATCCCCTCTTTACCAACCCCAAGGTAGATGCATTCGACAAACTTTCGTATTGGTCAATCGATCTACACAACATTATTAATCACCAAAATACACAATAATTTTTGGTAATTTGAATACCAAATAGTTATATACCATTTAATAAATGAATATATTATAACTTGAAATAAATGACTTTTCTATAACTTGTTATAAATCATTCACTTATAACTCATTATAAATGATTGTCTTTTAACTTGTTATAAATGACTCGCATATGACTCATTATAAAATACTCTATTTAACTCATTATAAATGACTTCCTATAGCTCAGTATAAATGACTCTCTTATTAATGACTCTCTTATAAATTATTATCCTATAACTCATTTTAAACAACTATGTTAAAATGCATTATAAATGACTCACTTGTAGCTCATTATATATGAGTATCTTCTTCTAGCTAGTTATAAATGAGTGTATTATAACTCATGTTAAACAAATGTTTTATAATTCATTATAAATGAGTGTCTTATAACTGTTTCTAAATGAGTTGCTTACATCTCATTATAAATGAGTCTCTCATAACTTATTATAAATGAGCGTCTTGCAAATCAATATAAATGTCTATCTTCTAACACATTATATATGACTATTATATAACTCATTATAGACTATTATCTTATCACTCAATATATACGACTATCTTATAACTATTTATAATTGAGTATCATAGAACTCATTATAAGTGATTGTCATTAATTATTATAATTATCTAATAAATGATTAGAGTGTCCAATAACTCATTTTATATGAATATGTAATAGGTCATTAGACATGAGTGTCATATAACTCATTATAAATAAGTGTCTTATAACAAGTTTTAAGTGAGTTTGTTATAACTCATTATAAACAAGTCTCGTATAACTCATTATAAAAAAGTGCATTACAACTCGTTATAAAAGAGTGCATTACAACTCATAAAAGGGTGTATTATAACTTATTATAAATGAGTATTTATTAACTCATTATAAAATAGTGTATTATAACATATCATAAATGAGTGGCTTATATGTCATCATAAATGTGCGTCATATATATCAATTAAAATGAGAAACTTTTTATACATTATAAATGAATGTCATATAACCTATTATAAATAAGGATCTTAAAACTCATGATAAATGATTCTTTTATTACTCATTATAATGAGTATCATATAAATCATTATAAATGTCTTTCTTATAACTCATTATAAATGACTATCATATAAATCATTATAAATGACTATCTTATAACATATTATAAACAACTATCTTAAAACGCATTATAAATGACAATCTTATTACTTATTATAAATGGCTCTCTAATAACTCATTATGGGTGCATTGATTATTACTCATTATAAATGCGCTCTAATAATTCATTATAAATTCCTCCCTTATTCATTTTAAATGACTAACTTATAACTTGTTAAAATGACACTCTTATAACTCATTATAAGTGATTGTCGTGCAACTCGTTATAAATGATTCTCTTATATCTCATTATAAACAAATCTATTATAGCTCATTATAAACAAATCTATTATAGCTCATTATTAATGAGTGTCTTATAACTCATTATTATGACTAGTTATAAATTAGTATTTTATAACTCATAATAAATGATTGTCTTATAACTACTTATAATAAGTATCTTATCAAATTAATATAAATGAGTGTCATATGAACTCATTATAAAGTAGTGTGCGATCATGTTAATATTAAAGAGAGACTTGTCAAATTGTTGTAAATGAGGGTCTTATCAATTCATTATATATTATTATCTAATCAACTCATTATAAGAGAGTTTCTAATTGAATTATTACTAATGAATGTGTTATCAAGTCAGTATAACACGTGACTTAGCAACTCTTTATAAATGAGTGTCTTATCGGCTTTTTATACATGAGTATCTTCTTAACTCCTCATAAATGATTATATTATCAACTAATCAAAAATGAGCGTCTTATCAATTCATCATAATTGTGCACCTTAGCAACTCATCATACAAGAGTCTTATTAACTCATTTTAAATGGGTGTCTAATCAACTCATTATAAATAAGTATTATATCAATTTGTAGTGAGAGAGCGTCTTATCAAATCATCATAAATGATTGTCTTTTCAAGCTATTTCAAAAGAGTAATCTATCAAATCTTTATATATGGGTATCTTATTAACTTGCTACAAACAAGTACCTTATTAACTATATAAATGAGTGTCTTATCAACTCTTTATAAACTAGAGTCGTGTAAATCATTGTAAACTATATCTTATAACTCATTATAAATTTGTGTATTGTTACAAATTCTAAGAGTATCTTATATAGAGTGTCTTATTACTCATTAAAAATACGTGTGTTATCAACTCAATAAAAATGAGTAACTTATTAACTCATTATAAATGAGTGTCTTATCAACTCATTATAAATGAGTTCCTTTAACCTATTATAAATGAATATGTTATCAACTCTTTATAAATGATTATCTTATTAACTCATTATAATCATGAATCTTATAACTCATTTTAAATTAGCATCTAATAACTACTTATTATTTAGTATCGTATTAACTCATTATAAACAAGTGTCTTATCAAGTAATTATAAAAGTGTGACTTATCAACTCCTTAATAAATGAGTATCTTATGTAGAGGTTATAAATGAATTTCTTGTCAACTCATTATTAATGATAATCATTATAAATTTATTATAAATGAGTAACTTATGAATTCTTTATAAGTGGTTATGTTATCAACTCATTATAAATGGGTTTCATATGAATTCATTGTAAATGAGTTCCTTATAAACTAATTATAAATGAGTGTCCTTATCATCTTATTATAAAATCAACAACTCATTATCAACAACTATCTTTTCAACTAGTTATAAATTAATGTCTTATCAACTCATTATAAAATCGGTATCTTATTCACATGATATAAATGGATGTCTCATCAACTTTTAAATAAGTGTCTTATCAACTTATTATAAACAAGTCTTATTAACTCTCTGTACATGATTGCCTTTTAACTCATTATAAATGAGTGTCTTATAACTCATTATAAATGAGTTAATAATCAAAGTGTTATAATTGAGTCAAATCAACACAAAATAAAATGAGTATTTTATTAACTCATTATATTAAAAATGACTTTCAATGTCTTATATTTTAAATTATTATAAATGAGTGTCTGATAACTCATTATAAATGAGGGTTTATAACTCACTATAAATGAATGTCTTATATCTCATTATAAATAAGTGTCATATATATCATTATAAATGAGGGACTTAAAATATATTATAATTGAGTGGATTACAACTCATTATAAATGAGTATCTTATAACTCAAGATAAATGACAATTTAATTACCCATTATACATGAGTATCATATAACTCATTATAAATGTATTTTTTATAATTCATGATAAATGACAGTCTAATTACCCATTACACATGAGTATCATATAACTCATTATAAATATATTTCTTACAATTCATGATAAATGATGCCACATAACTCAATATAAATGACTATCATATAACTTGTTATAAACATGTATCTTATAACTCATTATAGATAGCAATCATATAACTCATTATAAATGACTCTATTATAACTCGATATAAGTGCTAATCTTATTACTCAATATAAATGTGTACACTATAATTCATTATAAATGCCGCTCTTATTGCTCATTGTTAATGACTATCTTATAATTCATTATAATGACTTTTATAACTCATTATAAATGACTCTCTTATAACTCATTATAAATGATTGCCTTATTACTCACTATAAATGACTGTCCTATAGCACATTATAAACAAATATATTATAGCACATTATTAATGAGTATCTTATAACCTATTATAAATGAGTGTCTTATGATTAATTATATATGAGTGTCTTATAACTCATTATAAATTTGTATTTTATACTCCTTATAAATGAGTATATTATCAACTCATTATAAACAAATATTTTATCAACTCATTATAAATTTGTGTATTGTTACTCATTATAAAAGAGTGTCATATATAGAGTGCCTTATTATCGACTAAATAAAAATGAGTATCTTATCAACTCATTATAAAAGAGTGTCTTATCAACTTCATTATAAATGAGTAACTTATCAACTCTTAATAAATAAGTATCATATCAACTCATTATAAATGAGTTTCATTAAATTCATTATAAATGAGTTTCTTATAAACTAATTATAAATAAGTATTTTATCATTTCATTATAAACAAGCGTCTTATCTGTTTGTCATACACAAGTATCTTATTAATTCATTATAAATGAGTGTCTTATTAGCTCATTATAAATAAATATCTTTACAACACATTATCAACTACTATCTTTTCAACTAGTTATAAATGAATGCATTATCAACTCATTATAAAATGGCTATCTTATTCACATGATATAAACGGGTGTCTCATCAATTTTTAAATGAGTGTCTTATCAACTTATTATATACAAGAGTCTTATTAACTCTTTGTATATGATTGTCTAATAACTCATTATAAATAATTTAATAATCATAGTGTTATAAATGAGTCTTATCAACAAAAAATAAAATGAGTGCCTTATTAACTCATTATAATAAAAATGACTTATCAATGTCTTATAAACTCATTATAGATAATTATTCTTTATAAATGAGTTTTTTATCAACTTATTATAAATGAGTATTTTTAAAATTTTTATAAATGAGTGTCTTATAACTCATTATAAATGAGGATCTTATAATTTACTATAAATGATTGTCTTATATCACATTATAAATGAGTGTCATATATATCATTATACATGAGGGACTTAAAACTCATTATAATTGAGTGTCATACAACTCATCATAAATGAGTATTTTATAACTCATAATGAATGACAGTCTAATTACCCATTATACATGAGGATCATGTAACTCATTATAAATGTATTTCTTTTAACTCATGATAATTTATTGCCACACACCTCATTATAAATGACTATCATATAACTTGTTATAAATACATATCTTATAACTCATTTTAAATACCAATCTTATAACTCATTATAAATGACTCTCTTATAACTCAATATAAGTGCCACTCTTATTACTCATTATAAAATGAGTCACTTATAATTCATTATAAATGCCTCTCTTATTACTCTTTGTTAAAGACTATCTTATAACTCATTATAATGACTCTTAACTCTGATTATAATTGATTTCCTTATTACTCACTATAAATGACTTCCTTATAGCTTATATTAAACAAATATAATATAGCTCGTTATTAATGAGTTTCTTATAACCTATTATAAATGAGTGTCTCACGACTCATTGTATATGACTGTCTTATAACTCATTATAAAATAGTATTTTATAACTCATTATAAATAAGTATCTTATCAACTCATTATAAATAAGTATTTATCAACTTCATTATAAACTAATATCTTATCAACTCATTATAAACTAATATCTTATCAACTCATTATAAATTAGTATCTTATCAACTTGTTATAAAAGAGAGTCTTATCAACTCGATGTAAATGACTATCCTATTAACTCATTATGAATTTTTGTCTAATCAACTAATTATAAGAGACGGTCTAATCAATTTAATATAAATAATTGTCCTTGTCAAGTCATTATAAAGATGTGTCTTATCGATTCTTTATAAATGAGTGTCTTATCAACTCATTAAAAATGAGTGCCTTATCAACTCATTAAAAATGAGTGTTTTATCAACCTGTTATAAATGAGTGTCTTATCAACTCATTATAAATGAGTATCTTACCAACTCATTATAAAATAGTCTTATTACTCATTTTAAATGTGTGTCATATCAACTCATTATAAATGGGTTCTTATCAATTCATTATGAGAGAGTGTCAAATCAACTCATCATAAATGATTGTTTTATCAATTTGTTTTAGACGAGTATCCTATGAAATCTTTATATGTGAGTATATTATCCACTCTTTATAAAAGAATATATTTTTACTATATAAATGATTGTCTTATCAACTCATTATATACTAATATCTTATAAATTATTATAAAGTATATCTTATATCATATTATAAATGAGTTCCTTACTCATTATAAAAGAGTGTCTTATAATTTATTATAAATGTCGTATTATACTTTATAAATGAGTGTTTTATCAACTCATTAAAAATGGATAACTTAACAAATCATTATAAATATCTTATAAATTATTATAAATGAGTATTTTATCAACTTACTATAAATGAGTATCTTATCAAATCATTATAAATAAGGTTCTTATGCATTCACCACATGTTAGTTTATCATAAACTAATTATAAATGAGTATCTTTTCGACTCATTTTAAACAAGTGTCTTATCAATTCATTTATTTGATAGTCTTATCATCTCATTATAAATGAGCATCTTATCAACTTAATATAAGCTATTATCTTGTCAACTAGTTATAAAATGAGCATCTTATTGACTCATTATAACTTGATTATCTTATCAAGTAGTTATACATGAGTGTCTATCGAGTAGTTATAAATGAGTGTTATATTAACTTATAAATAAGCATCTTATCAAGTAATTATAAAGAAAAGTTTTATTAACTCATTGTAAATGATTGTCTTATCAACTCATTATAAATGAGTATCATAAAACTTATTATAGATGAGTTACTAATCAATGTGTCATAAATGATAGTCGTATCAAATAATAATAAATTTAGTGCCTTATAAACTCATAATAAATGTCTTATCAATCTCTTTTCAATGATTATCATATCAACTTGTTATAAACATATATCTTATCAAATCATTATAAATGAATGTCTTATAAACTCAATATTAAAAATAATTTTATCAACTCATTGTGGGTTAGTATTTTATCAACTTATTATAAATGAGTGTCTTACCAACTCATTATGAAAGATTGTCTTATAATTTCATTATAAATGAATATCTTATTAAGTTTTTAAAAATAAACATCTTCTCAATTCATTATAAATGGGTTTATTATCAACTTGTTATACATGAGTGTCTTATCAAGTTCATAAATGTGTGTGTTATCAACTCAATATAAATGATATCTTATACATCATTATAAATGTGTGTTATATGATTCATTGTAAATAAGCATCTTATAACTCATTATAAATGAGTGTCTTATAACACCTTATAAATGTCTTATCAACTATTTGTGAATGAGTGTCTATCATTTCATTATAAATGAGTTTCTTATCAACTCGTTTAACAAAAATTTATAAACTCTTTATACATGAGTGTCTTAACAACTCATTATAAATTTATTTCTAATCAACTTATTATAAGAGAGTGGTCTAATCACCTTGTTATAAATGATTGTCTCATCGAATCATTATAAACAAGTTTCTTATCAACTTTTTACAAATGAATATCTTGTCAACTCATTTTAATCGAGTGTCTTATTAACTCATTATAAACAAGTATCTTATCGAATTATTATAAAATGGAGTCCTATCAACCCATACTAAAATAGAGGCTTATAAACACATTACAAATGAGTATCTCATCAACTCGTTATGATAAAATGTCTTATCTACTCGTTATAAATGATTATCTTATCAAGTTGTTTAAAATGAGTATCCTATCAACTCTTTATATAGGAGTATCTTATCAATTCACTACTTATGAATATCTTATTAAATAGATAAATGAGTATCTTATCAACTCATTATAAATGAGTATCTTATAAATCATTGTAAAATGTCTTATAACTCATTATAAATTAAAATCTTATTATTAATTATAAAAGAGTGCCTTATAACTCATAATAAATTAGTATCTTATTATATATTTTTTTATTTCACCCTCCCCCCAATCCTCCCTTACCAACCCTAGGTAGATGTATACAACAAACTTCCATACTAGTCAATAATCTAAATGAGCATCTTATAAATCATTGTAATTATGTCTTATAGCTCATTATAAATAAAGTCTTATTATTAATTATAAAAGAGTGTCTTATAACTCATAATAAATTAGTATCTTATTATATGTTTTTTTTTCACCCATCCCCTCTTAGCAATCCCAGGTAGATGCATACGAAAAATTTCTACTCTGGTCAATCATCTCATTAATGATCATGACTAAGTACATTTAATTTTAGAATTCTTATGAGATCTAATGCATTAGTAATGATTTAAACACATCTAATATCTTATTATATGTTATAAACAAGTTTGTTATCAACTTATTTATAAATAGTAACTTGTCGACTCATTATAAATTAGTGTTTTATCAACTCATTATAAATGAGTTCCTATCAACCCATTATAAATGAATACCTTATTAACTATTATAAATGAGTACCTTATCAACTCATAAAAAAGAGTGTCTTATCATCTTTTATAATCTAATGTTTAATAATTCATTATAAGTGTCTTATGACTCATTTTAAATGAGCATATAATAACTACCTATAAATGAGATCTTGCCAACTCATTATAAAAAAGTATCTACGACTACTGGTATGTGATTGACTTATCCAACTCATTATAATTAGTATCATATAATTATTTTAATTGAGTGGCTTATACTCATTATGAGTGAGTGTCTTATTGCTCATTTTAAATGAGTGTTTTGTATCTCATTATAAATGAGTGTGACATCAAATTATTTAAATTAATATCTTGTTTATACTTTATAAATGAGTTTCTTATCAACTCATTAAAATGAGTGTCTTATAAACTCATTATAAATGAGTTCCTTATCAGCTATTTATAAAAGCCTATTTTATCACCTCCTTATAAATAAGTGTCTTATCATGTAATTTGTAAATGAGTGTGTTATGAACTCTTCATAAACATCATCTTAGCATGTATTATAAATGAGTATCTTATGATCTCTTTATAAACTATTATCTTATCAACTAGTTATATATGAGTGTCTTGTCTACTCATTGTAAAATAGTATATTATAAATTCATTATAAATGAGTGACATTTCAACTCCTTATAAATGAGTCTAACTCATTTTGAGGTGTGTCTTATCAATTTTTATAAACAAATTCTTATCATCTCATTATAAAAAAGTATCTTATCAACCTATTACGAGAGAGTATCTTATCAATTCCTTATAACTAATTGTCTAATATAGTCATTATGATGAGTATGCTATTAACTCTTTATAAATTAGTGACTTATCAACTCTATAAAGTGTGTTATCTACTCTTCATAAATGAGTATGTTATAAATTATTATAGTGAGTTTTTTATAATTCGTTTTCAAATGAGTGTATTATTACTCGCTATAAATGAGTGTCTTATAACGCATTATAAATACATGTTTTATTACTCATTATAAATGAGTATTTTATTATTTGTTATAAATGAGTATCACTCTTTATAAATGAATCTTCTATAACTCATTAAAATGGATCTCTTATAGTTTGTTATAAATGATTCTCGTATAACTTATTTTAAATAAATAACTTATAACTCATTATAACTGGCCATCTTATAAAACATTATAAACTAGTGTCATATAATTTGTTACTAATGAGTGTCTTATAACTCATTATAAACTTGTGTATTATCAACTAGTTATAAATGAGTGTCTTTTCAATTCATTAAAATGATTTACTTATCAATTCTTTATAAAAAGTGTCTTATCAATTCTATAAAATAAGTGTTTGTTCAATTCATTG
>JAREIK010003549.1:25340-62542 GCA_029783825.1 Sapria himalayana
TATGAAAAAATATATATTTTCAGCTTGTAAATGATTGCATAAAATGTATGAACTTTTAAATGATTTTTGAGCGAAGATGATTTGTCATTTTTTAGATATTATACCAAGGGGATAGCTACGAGGAGAATATCATTAGGAATGACCCAATAGTTTATAACAATTTTTGTATACTACTAGGAAATCATTTTTATAAGAGTCTAACCTTATTTTGTAACCAAACACAAATATCTAAAACTATTTATATAAGCTATTATGAATAAAGGAGTTGAATATCCCTAAAACCTAAGAATCTTACTTAAAACTCAATCTTTCATCTCAACTAGAGCAATAACAAACTAATAATTGGTTATGAATAAAGGAGAATATCATTAGGAATGACCCAATAGTTTATAACAATTTTGTATACTACTAGGAAATCATTTTTATAAGAGTCTAACCTTATTTTGTAACCAACACACAAATATCTAAACTATTTATATAAGCTATTATGAATAAAGGAGTTGAATATCCCTAAAACCTAAGAATCTTACTTAAAACTCAATCTTATCATCTCAACTAGAGCAATAACAAACTAATAATTGGTTAATTACCTATACAATCCCTATGTGACTTATATTGGAATAAAAATCTACTTTACGACATGTACAACCTATATACATGTGGGAATAGTTGGATAAGAGAACCTTGCCCAATTGATTTTGAGAATTTGCTAAATCCAAAAAATTTAGAATCATTACCAAGTCACAATAATATGATACCAATTTATAAGTTGGCAAAATACTTATTTATATTGAGTTGATAATACACTCATTTATAACTAGTTGATGAGATAGTAATTTATAATGAGTTTATAGCATACTCATTTATAATAAGAAGATGCACATTTATAATGTATTAATAAGATGTTTGTTTTAATTTTTTGATATGATACTCATTTATAATGAGTTTATAAGATACTCATTTATAATGAGTTTATAAGATACTCATTTATAATGAGTTTATAAGATACTCATTTATAATGAGTTGATGAGATACTAGTTTACATTGAGTTACAAGAAACTCCTTATAACGAGTTGATAAGATACCCTTTTATCAAATTGATGTGACACTCACGTGTAACAAATTGATAAAATACTTATTTATAAAGAGTTGATAAGACACTTATTTATCTAATAGCTTGATAAAACAATCAATTATAATGAATTGATAAGATATTAATTACAAGACAATCATTTAATGAGATGATAAATACTCATTTATCCAGCTGATTGGTCACTCTTTTGTAAAGAGTTGATAAGATGATCATTTATAAAAAGTTGACAACACACTTATTTACAATAACTTGATCAATATTCATATAAAATAAGTTGATATGATACTCTTTTATAATGAGTTGACATGATACTCACTTATAAAGTGTTGATATGACATTTATTTATAATGAGTCGATAAGACTCCTAAAGTGTTGATAAAATATTCATTTATAAAGAGCTGATAAAATATTTATTTATAATGAGTTGATAAGATACTCATCTATAATGAGTTGATAAGATACTAATTTATAATGAGTTGATAAGATATTCATTTATAATGAGTTTATAAAATACTCGTTTATTAGAAGTTGACATGATACTCATTTATAAAAGAATTGATATAGTATTCATTTATAATGAATTGATAAGAAAATTAGTCATGATGAGTTGATAAGATACTCCCTCATAATTATTTGATAAGATACTCCATCATAATAAGTTGATAAGATATTCATTTATAACGAGTTGAAAAGAGACTCATTTATAACTAATTTATAAGGTATTCTTTTATAACTAGTTGATAATACACTCAATTGTAATGAGTTAATACGATAATTTTTATAATGATTAGATATGATACTCATTTATATAGAATTGATAGGACATATGTTTATATTAAGTTAATAAGATACTCATTCTATTATGAGTTTTATAAGACACTCATTTATCACTAGTTGATAAGATAGTAGTATATAAAGATTTGTAAAGACACTCAATATAATGAGTTGATAATACTATCATTTATAACAAGTTGATAATATTGTCATTTATATTGAGTTGCTAAGACACTCATTTATAATGAGTTGATAAGACAATTATATATAACATGCTATTAATATACTTGTTTATGAGTTTTAAGATATTTCATTTAATATGTATTGATAAGATACTCATTTATAAAGATTTGAATAGTAATTAATTTATAATGAGTTGATAAAACACTCATTTATAATGAGTTGATTAGATACTCATTTATAATGAGTTGATTAGATACTCATTTATAATGAGTTAATAATACACTTATTATATTAAGTTAATAAGACACAATATTACAAAGAGATGTTAATATATTCATTAATAATTACTTGATTTGATATTCATTTATAAAGTGTTGATAACACGCTCAGTTATAATGACTTAATAAGATAAATATTTATAATAAGTTGATAAGACAAATATTTTTAATGAGTTGAAAAGGTAGTCTCTCATATTGAGTCGATAAGATTCTCATTTATAACGAGTTGATAGGATACTCATTTATAAAGAGTTTATAAGACAATCATTTATAAAATGTTGATGAGACATTATTTCATAATAAGTTGATAAGATACTCAATTATAGAGAGTTGATAAGATACTCATTTATAGAGAGTTGATAAGATACTCAATTATAGAGAGTTGATAAGATACTCAATTATAGAGAGTTGATAAGATAATCATTTATAGAGAGTTGATAAGATACTCATTTATAGATAGTTGATAAGATACTCAATTATAGAGAGTTGATAAGATACTCAATTATAGAGAATTGATAAGATACTCATTTATAGAGAGTTTATAAGATACTCATTTATAGAGAGTTGATAAGATACTCATTTATAGAGAGTTTATAAGATACTCATTTATAGAGAGTTGATAAGATACTTATTTATAGAGAGTTGATAAGATACTCATTTATAGAGAGTTGATAAGATACTCATTTATAGAGAGTTGATAAGATACTCATTTATAGAGAGTTGATAAGATACTCATTTATAGAGAGTTGATAAGATACTCATTTATAATGAGTTGATAAGATATTCTTTTATAATGAGGTGAAAATACACTTATTTATGAGAGAATATCTTATCAATAAGTTGATAAGTCATTCATTTTAATGACTTATTTTTTTTCTCATAATAATACATGAGAAAAAAATAGATACTCCTTTATAATAAATTTAAATGATACTCATTTATAATGAGTTAATTGATACTCATTTATGAGAAGTTAAAAAAATCATTTATAAAGAATTAATAAGACATTTGTTTATAATGAGGTGAAAATACACTTATTTATAAGTAATTCTAAGATGATTATTTAAAATTAGTTATAAGACACTAGTTTATAATGAGTTAGCAAGGCGCTCATTGATAATGAGTTGATAAGACACTCATTTGTAATGAGTTCATAGGATATTCATTCATAATCATTTAATAAGATATTTATTTATAATAAGTTAATAAGGGACCCATTTATAACATGTTGACAAGATACTCATTATTATGTTTTAATAAATACTTATTTATAACAAGTAATAAGACACTCAATTATAATGAGTTATTACTCATTCATTTATAATGAGTAATAAGATGCTCATTTATAGTGAGTAATACGAAAACTATTAATAAAAAACGGTAATAAACTCATTTATAACAACTTGGTAAGATAGTAATTTATAATGAGTTAATAAGACACTCTCTCATTATGAGTTGATAAGAAACTCATTTATAATGTGTTGAGAAGAAGCTCATTTGTAACAAGTTGATATCTGTTTCTTTTATAACAAGTTGATAAAATATTTGTTTATAATGAGTTGTCAAGACACTCATTTATAGAGCATCGATAAAATACACATTTATTAGGAATTGATAAGATACTAATTTATTATGACTTGAAAAGACACTCAATCATAATGAGTTGTTAAGATATTCTTTGATAAGGAGTTTATATGACACTCATTTATAACGAGTTGATAATAGATTAATTTATAAGTAGTTGATAAGGCACACTTTTTTAATGACTTGATAAGGCACTCAAATTAATAATGAGTTGATAATACATTCATTAATAACTAGTTGATAATGCAAAAGTTTATAATTAGTCGATAAGACACCCATTTATAATGAGTAGGTATGACGCTTATTTATGATAAGTTCAAAAGACATATTTTCTAATGACTTGACAAGACGCTCATTTGGTACATATTTATAAGATAATCATTAATAATAAGTTCATAAAAATTTGTCTTATAATAAGTTGATAAGACACTCATTTATAATGAGTTGATAAGACGCTCATTTTAATGAGTTGATAAGACATTTGTTTATAATATATTGATAATATACCCTTTTATAATGAGTTGATAAGACATTCATTTATAAAAATTTATAGATATTCATTTTTAAGGAGTAAGTCTCTCATTTATATAGAGTTATAAGGCAACTATTTTATTATGAGTTGCTAAGACACTCATTTATAACTAGTTAAAAATATAGTATTTATAATGAGTTGATAGGACACTCATTTAAACAAGTTGATGAGACAAAACTTACCCTTCATATTTCTTCAAGTGTCTGCAATGTTGTAGGTAACAGTGACACTAGCCTTCTAATCCCTAATATATCATGTTGTCGTGGTAATGCAACAATTTCCCAAAATTAATAATTAGTTTAAACATAAAAGTTATAATTGTACCTTTATTTGACGATGAGAGTCACAACCATTTAAATTTTATAAGATAAGCATTACTATGACTTCCTGATAATATTTCAACCATTAAGATCGTGTGATAAAGTAGAATATTTGTGCTACCAAGTTTATAGGATCATGATATATAAGGATCGTCATGACCAATTAAATATGATTTTTACCAAGAATAGATGTCAAAACTACATGGCTTATTATACTAGATATTTTACTAAATTCCTTTAAAAATTTGTTGATTTTATAATTATTTATAAAAACATACCAAAACTCTAAAGTTATAAAATTAATAAATAATTTCCTTTTTATGCATATACACTATCATAAAGTACTAAAATATCTATGAATGTTTGATAGTTTGAACATCGATAAGTTTCTTGCATCACTGATTTGTTCATGAATCTTTCCAAGAGTTGGATAAAAAAATTTTTCCTAAATCCTAGCTTTATTTTTTTCTCATGCCCTAGAATACTCTCAAAATTTATAATTTACTCTTTTATACTCAAATTGCTAGATGCAAACTTTAAGTCAAATAACATATCTATATAGGAATGAGTAGTGGTTTTTGTCACTTTCAAAGTTTAGAATGCAGTAATATCGAAAATATCTATGGCTACATATTTCGTCTCTAGAACATAAAATCATAGTATTGTGAATGAACCATAACTTGGTCACTCTCTTGCTTTAGATGACTATGGTACAGATAATTAGTCATGGTTTTAGCCTCTCTCTTGGATCAGATGACCACATAGATGAGAATGGTCACTACTACACATTTTATCTCTATAACTAAAAATTGCAACATTGGAAATAAGATCTGGCTAGTGACATTCTCGAGAGCAAATGTCATAGCTTGGAAATGGCTGAGGCTTGAGTATGATTCTCTAGAATGTTCTATAGCTAAAAGATGAGGTGCTTGGAATAAAATCATAATTTTTGTTTTGAATTTATTGGCTCTGTAATGAAAAAATTTTGGGAACAAAGTTGTCATGGCACCAAAGCTTTTCATGGCTTTGGATTCTAATGAGGTAATTGGTTGTTGTAATATGAAATTAATGTCACAATTATTAAATAATATTTTAAGCTAGTGTGATTATCACTCCAATAAAGTTTCACAACCAAAAAGAATGTGTTTCGTAGTGAAATAATTGTGTTAATGATGTGGTAGAGTTATGACACGTGAAGATAATAATAATTATTCATATAGAATTTTAGCTAAGAATTAATGCAAAAACTATCTTATAACTCAATGAGATATAACAAAGTCGTAACATAATTAATACTACGAGTTAACAAAACTTTGTACTACCATTCTTCTCAACAATGCATCAAATCTCCATTTCAAACAAACATCATAGAATTTTCTAATTATCCTTCATATTCCATAAAAAATATAATTTAGTTAAATTATTCATTTTAAAGCTTTCTTCTATAAACACATAATGAATATTGACTAAGATTACTAGTTTTATTTGTTATTTAGCATACCAAATAATATGATACTTATTTATAATGAATTGATAATATATTCATTTATAAGGAGTTGATAAGATACTCATTTATATGAAGTTAATAAGATACTCATTTATAATGAGTTGATAAAACACTGATTTAAAATGAATTTATTAGAACTCATTTATAAGTAGTTATTAGATACTCATATATAATGATTTATAAGACATTCATTTATAATGAGTTATAAGATACTCAATTATAAAGAGTTTATAAGACATTCATTTATAAAAAAATTATAACACACTCC
The DNA here is from genome assembly GCA_029783825.1 of Sapria himalayana. NCBI lineage: Eukaryota > Viridiplantae > Streptophyta > Magnoliopsida > Malpighiales > Rafflesiaceae > Sapria > Sapria himalayana. The sequence continues at coordinate 31,880 of JAREIK010003549.1, forward strand.
TTTATGACTAGTTTGTAATGAGTTGATAAGCTACTTATTTATAACTAGTTAGGTAGATCATGAGACCCGTCGGATTCTGCCTTCTAGCCGTTGGAGGTGAAATCAAACGGCTGATATTCAAATTTTAATTTTTTTTTAACCGTTGGGGGGGTGGAATTCGGGTCGAGCTGGACCGCGGATCAGGTCGGAGTGGAATCGGACCCGTGCACACGCATTTTCCCTATCCGTATAGTATGGACTTTAGCGGCTGGCGATAAAGTGGGGGTAGGGTGCAGGACATGTCTCGTGCCGGCGAACCACGCCACGGGCCACAAAACCATACCGGGTCAGACACGACACGAGGTCGTGTTGGCCTCTGCACGGCACGACAAGATTGGTGCCGTGGTCGGGCACAAAATGGGCATGGGCACCAAAAATTCCCGTGCTGGGCCGGCCCAGGCATGGCTTAATCGTGCTATGTCTCGTGTTCGCCGGCCCGGCCCGGCCCAGCCGGGCCATCACCTCTAAATGCAAGGTCATGCTAGGTCATGCCAAATTTTGGGCAAACATCCAATTAAACTATTCTGAAATTTAAATCTTTTATTTTATTACTTATTTAAATTATTACATTTATATTAATTTAAATGAAATAAATAATTAAAAAAAATTACAATTCGTATCACATAAAAAATAAAAATGTTTAATAAAGAAAAAATAATTTTCATATTTAAATTTCATTATCAAAAATAGAATATAATACAACATACATACACATATTTAACATATGATGAGGCATAACTCATAAGACCATAAATGAATAAAAACATAATCGACAGAAATATACAAAAAATTAATAATAATATAGTATTGTATAAAAAAATAATTAAAAATACACGATTCATAATCATGTATATGCCTTATATGCCTGAAAGTATAATTAAAAAATAATATTAAAACCACGATTCATATAAAAAAGTATAGCACTTTCAACATCATCGTGTATATGCCTGAAAGTATCCAGTGATGATATTAATATCCTCAATTTTCAAATCTCATAAATCATAATCTGTAAGTAACTCTTGCACCTTATCATGAATGACCAACAATGAATCTTCAATCCTTTATGCATGTAAGTATCTCTGCAATATTTAGTCACGGTCTCAATATCTTATCTGAAATAATATTAATTATCATTGAAAAAATAAACTTTGATGTTAAGTTAGACAGATGAGATAGACATCACGTGTCATCTTAGATAACACGAGATAGATAAATTCAAATAATTTCTAATAAAGTAAAATATTCATATTCTTATTATCATCATATTATATGATATAATAGTAATTGATATCTAAATATCAAAATAAGTAGCTCATATTCAACGAATCACCCCGTCATTTACCCCTAGCTATTTTAATGAAGAAAGTATTATCTTCATGACTATACTCAGAACATGACAATAGCTATCATACCTATTATCATAATATATAAATAAAATAGTTACCTTTTCATGAATTAAATACATCATGTTGGTGTTCTTGATTCATTCACATGAATATGTATGTCAAAGTATTTTATATCCCTTCTACATTACCCTAAGATGCATACACACTACCAAATAATAAATAGATAGACTAGAGAACTAATACTTTAAATACTTAATTTTCATCTGACATTCATGATACTAAATACATGATGACCTCTATAATTGATAAACATACTACTAATATTGTATAAGTCCTTAAGTACAATGCAAGTAGTAGAAATATTCAAAAGCAAACACATATTTGTTGTTTCAAAAAATTTTTAAATTTTTCATAAAAGAATTTCATATATCACAGTATGAATTATTAATAATAAATTTATCACTGTTACTATTAATATAGTTGGATATCACATAATGATAACCAATACATGACATCCATTATCAAGTTTGTATAATTCTAATGATATCTTACAACCATTAAATATTTATTTAGGCTCTCTAAAAAATAGAAATCACTAAACTCTTGTTGTCTACTAGACATCTTAATATATTTAATAAATTTCTTATTTTTTTTAATACAAGAGAAACAACTTTTATTCTCGACGATACTATTAGATTAATTATATGACACATATAGCTAATATGAAAAATCTCATATTATAATTTATCTCTAATGATTCTGATAAACATATTAATATTTATTTTAGAGAATATTTAGATAATATTCTCTAAATATTCTCTAAATATTATATAAATAACATATTAATATCATATTCTCTTAAAATGCTATATATTCTCTAAATATATAGCAGGTCATTATGAAAATGAAAAATATCAAGAAATCTTAAAATTTTTTTATTAAGTTTCAATTATAAATATACTTTGTTAACAGTAAGACATATAAATAACACACAATCACGACTAGGCAAAATATCTGAAATCACGTACAACTCCACTATATTACAAAAATTTATTAATTATTGCCATTAAGATACTTACTACTTGCATATAAATTTAAAATATTCATTTATGATTTGAAATTCATTAATTATTACCACAATCATAGCTGGGCCAAAGAAATTCAAGAATATTTAATTTCATAAGTGAGACATGCCCATATATCACTTGTATCACAATCACGACTAGTTTAGTTTTTAATTTACATATAATTATTTTAGACTCATCCTTGTTTTTACTAGAAAAGTTCTCATAATAGAATTATTTTTTAATGATTTATATTGATATCATTATTTAATATGATAAGTTGAATCATTCATCCCATAAAATATTGGGTTACTAGAAAGATAATATTTTTAAAACTTAATTTTAAAAAGATAACTCTTCATCAAGAAATGAATATTATTTCTACAAAAATATCCTCTTAATTTTTTTTTCGCAAAAATAACTCATCTTCTATAATAATCAAATTTCATTCATAAAGAACTTAATTAGTATTAAGATTGATAAATTATCCAAAAAAAATTATTTTTAAAAAAATATAAGCAAATGAGTTATCTTTATAAATACCATAACATTTGTGGTTATCAGTCCAAATATTCTTAAAATAATTTATAAGTAGTTTCAACAAAAAAAAGTTGAGAAACATGAATATGTTTTTTAAGATTGAGATTGCATATAAACAAAAAATGTGTTTTTGTCAAAAAAAATATATGATGAATATTTTGTTTATAATTTAAACTAATAGATAATACACAATCTGTAATATTTATTTAACAAAATATTAATATTTTAAATATTATAGAAAAAGTATTACTATTTGACTCTGAGAGATATATAATTATTATTAAAAAATTTAAATATCTAATATTTATTATATAAGATATATTGTATGTAATCAATATGATAATAACTTATTTCTTAGATTTACCTAAATAGTTAATATATGAATGTTATTTATCTATTGACTCTTGAGACCTCATACAAGAGACCTCATACTAGAGACAACGGCATGGTCCACTACCAGAACTTCATTTTGGTAAGCAAATAAGCTGTTTGGGTGCATATTGATTTGCCCTGAAAATCCTTCCATTAAAAATAAGATTATCAAATTCTAAATAGATATCAACTTACACAAATAATATTTATTACGAGTTATTATAATTCTTCACAAAATGACATTATCTCCTAAAAAATATAAGTGACAAATAATTATTTCAAGATCCATTTAGAGCCAAAATACTTAGTTATAACTATTATAAATTATAAGTTCATGTTTCTTTAGGCTCAATACTTGGTTTGAGAGGTTAGTTTTTTACTTATTTCAAAACCTATTATTTTTCTATAAGAACATCATGCAACTAGATACAAATTTCAATCTAGTATTTTATCAGCAAATAAAATATATATAGGTTAATTGCAATATTATTAAGAAAAAAATATATCGAAATTAATTATCTTTGTAGATATTTTTATTATCACCATCGATCAAAACTTATCTCAACTACTTGAGATTAGTTATATAAATGATACTTTTCTAATCTATTATATTAAAAATCATGTCAAAATGTAACTTTTTAATTATTAAATCCTTATTTTCTACTTCTACTTGATTCTTTATGGAAAATATATAATTATAATCAAAAATATTTGTTTGGTAATAGTAAAAATGAGATAAGACGCATGCAATATCTATGAAGCATGTGTACGACATTGGATAGGAGTGTCCGTGTGTCGGACACTTGGATACGCGAATACTGACTAGACACACGTTGAATACGTGTCCAATATACCAAATAGCATATCATTGACTAAAATTACATGTCAAAATTTGGATACATGTCTGACACGGCTTAGAGAATCTGGACACGTATGAATTTTGAAATTGGATCAACGTTGTTGGGACGACGTCAACGAAACGGCATACCGTTGATGTCATTACCTACAATGTCAGAACAATAAGGTGAGATTATAAAATTGGAACAATGGGGGGGGATTTAAAACTTGAAATTAATTTTATAATTCAAAGTTTTATAATTTACTTGGATAATTTAATAAATTTGAGATATGCAAATTATGATTAGTTTATGAAATATATGAAATTAGTTTGGAGATGTACTGACCTAATAGCAAAAAATCTAGTTTAAGAATAATATTTGTAAGGATAATTTCTTAATAATTTTTATTTTATTTTATTATGATGTATTTTAACCGTATTCATATCCTAATTTTTTAGAATTTACTAGTCTAGTATCTCGTCGTGTCGTATACCCGTGTCTGTATCATATCCGTGCTTCTTAGTGCATGGTAATTTCAAGATTTGTCCTCAACGAAATATTAGAAATATAAGGCAACAGATATTATTAAAAAAGTAAAATAATTAGAGATTTATTAAGAGTTTTTAGTTTCACCGAGAAAAATCAAGGTGTACACTTGTTGGAATGGTAGTCTTGCATGAGTCTCTGTTGACAATGGCTGAGCATTATGGATTCCATTCAATTTTAGTTAGTTTTCAACCTTTATTCAAGGTCTCATCATGCAACACTACCAAGAGTAATATATTGTGAAAATGTCAGACAATGAACTTGTTAGAATCTAATAAAGACAGGATTACTCTACCCACTGACCTGTGGCCTGCTACTAATTAAAGGGATTTATAGCATTGACTTCTCACTGCATTGATGCTAATTGGACTTTTAAAAAGTTGTATTCTAATTATACATCCTTATTAAAACATGCAATATTTTATGTTTTTATTTTTTACTTCTAATTAAATAGCTACTTATATATACAATATTGTTTTGTATTATTTAAGTTTGTCTATTTTGATCTACACATACTTCAAAAATTCTTGCTAGTATAATTATAAGATATATGATGAATTGGAATATTGATAGAAACATATATCTCCTCACTGTTGATAATTGTCCCACAAATGATTCTCTAATGAACTTTGTGATTCACAAGTTTGATCAGCCTATGCTTATGCTAGGAGGATCATTATTTCATATGTACAGTAATGCTTATATTTTAAATTTAATTGTCCAAGATGGTCTAAATATCATTGCCTCTATTTTAAGTAGTTGAAAAAAATCATGAAAGTGTTCCGTATCAAAGAGCATCACTTACAAGAAAACAAATGTTTGATGATATTGCATGAATTGTAGTACCTGACATGAATGTTACAAAAGTAATGCTAGATTGTAAGACCCGCTGAAACTCAACATATACGATATTGTTTCTTTATCTTTTAAAGATCTATTTGCTAGTTTGAGATTTTATGATTCATCATATAGTTATTTTCTAATGAATGATGAGTGATTGTTAAAACGAAATGTGTCTCAGTTATTATAAATATTTTATTCTATGACATGGATATTTTCTAGAATTAGTATCCCACCATAAATATATTTATTCCTAAAGTTTGTGTTGTAAGGATTCACTACTAAAGTGAGCCACATCTCCTAATAAAGAATTTGTTCTATGGCTGAACAAATATTTATAAAATTTTGAAAAATATTGGTGTAACATTCAGGAAGTTATAGGAATAGTTATCATTTTAGATCCGAAGCATAAGACAATTGATGGAATATTATTTCAAGAAAATTTATAGAGTGATTAGAATTAAAAAATATCTTTAAAGTATTTAAAGATTATGTTATAAATTGCTCGAGGAGTACATGATTAATCATGTGATTATTAATTATACTTGTGTTGAAAAATGATTATATGAATCTGCATTGAATATTAGTAGCAATGATTTTTTAGGAAAATTTCATAAAAAATAACACTTAATAGTAAGATTAATATTAATTTAAAAAATGAGCTAGATGGCCATTTAAAAATAAAGTATTACAAAAAAAAATTGATTTTAACATATTAGATTAGTGGTTGACAGATGAAATCAAATATCCTACTTTGATGAGGATGCCTAGAGATCTTGTCATTCTAATATCAATTATAGATTCGAAGTCGACATATAGCACAAGTGGTAGATTAGTGAGTTCGTGTAATAGTAGACTTCATCCAAAAACTTTTGAATCATCAATGGGTACTGCAAGTTGAATTGTAAATATGCAATAAGGTAAGATAAATTACATAATTTTTAAATGAAATTAATTTTATTTGATTAATTATATTAATATTTTCTTTCTTCCTTTATTATAATTTAAGTTCATATAAAAAAGAAACATATTACTACTCAGTCGAATATGATAAAAATATTATTGGTGTTGAGGTATGAAATACGTGTGTAGTTGTGTGTGTATGTAGGTGTGTGTTTTGTTAAATTTGATACTTAAATGAAATTATTAGACTAATTATATACTTTTTTACATTAATTTGTAGGGTAATGAAGTAGCAAGTGTTAAAGAAATATATGATTAGCTTGAAATTATTTCTATTTTGATATTTCTTTTATGTTGATGATAATGATGATTCGATATGATAAATTAAAAGTAATTAAAGATACTTTAAATTTATTATTGTTGAACTTTGATATTTAGATATGACAAAATCTTTAAGATTAGCCTTGAAGTTACTTCTAATATTTTTTTGAAATGTGCGTTGCTTGCATGTGACTAAAAATTATTTAGATATTTGGATAGAAATACAAATACTAGATCTAGTGGGGATGAGGATGAGGTTGAAAATAGACATAATAAATGAAGGTAGAGATGGAGAATGTAAAATCCGACTTGAATCTAATTCGTTGTCATCCCTACCTCAAATCGGTATCCCTTATCTTTTCATATATAGAAATTAATCTTGTTTTCTTTCTTTTAATTTCATTTCTAATTCTATCATTCTTAATCTTATCATACATTCATTTTGTTACTTTAATATAAATTTCATAAAACATTAAATTTCATCCTTTGCATATGTTACTTTTGGATCACCCATCATTAAGTTTCATAAAATATTATGGCCTTATAAATACTTTATAAAATTCTCTTTAAACTATTTAGCACACGTCTATCATAAAGAACTCGTAGGCGGCTCTATATTTAGTTTATTTAATTTTAATTCTGTGAGATATATTGTCATCAATCTTCTTGTCATTACTTAATATATATAGCCTTCATATTTAAAATAACTAATATTTATACTTATTATTTCCATATTTTGATTAGCAAATCATTATCATTATTAACATAATTAAACTCATATTTTAAATACTTCATTTTCCTATGATGAACCATAAACTTCTTAAATTTAATTATTATCCTCCAAATTTTTAGTTTCCTACATATTCTAGTGTCTCATCAATTAACATTAAGATGTCTGCACATAACATACTCTAAGAGATATCTTCTTATCGATCTCTTGCAATTTATCTATAATAAGTATAAAAATATTAGGACCAAATGATGATCCGTTGGAAAATCTTACAACTATTAGAAACTCTTGAGTTATGTCATGAACCAATTTAATTCAAAACATCACCCTCTTATATATATCTTTGATTAACTCAATATATATACTTAATATCCATTTATTACATAATACTAATCAAATAAAATTTATTAAAACAATATCATAAAATGTTTCTATATCAATGAAATCATACATAATTTTTGTTTATCAATATATTTCTCGATTAATTATATGACTAGATAAATATAGAATCGTGTCAAATAGGCCAGATAGCCCGAGCAGGGACCACAGCCCGATTAGCAGTGCATGGCCCGGCCGGATCCAGCATAGCCCAAAATTGTGCCTCGGCCCACGACGAGCTGCCCATGGTATGTTAGTGTAGTCCTGGGCCGGCATAAGATGGGCTTCGTGTCAGGTTAGGCACGACCCGTATGCATGGCACAGGGGCACGATAACCGAACCTATGTGGGTTATCCAATTGTTTTCAAACAATCAACCACATGGCCGATTGTAATTGGCCGACCCATAAGTCGGCCAACCATCACACAAAGGCCATGGGTTTCTTTCGTCGTTCACCATAATCATGCATCTTCGAGGTTCAGCACGGTCCGACATAGTCATGCACTCGGCCATGCCCACTATTTCGTACTGGGCCAGTGGACTGTGTCACCATGTCATGCCAGGCATGACACGAGAATTTTACCATGCCGTGCTAGCACGGCACAGTGACAACCTTGAAAAAATGGGTCGTGCCAATACAGCACGACCCATTTGACACCTCTAGATAAATAATTTTTTTAATAAATCTAACATAAATATCAACTAATTCTCCGAAATTACTATCACTCTTCTTAGGTTATGTTAATCATTCATTTACAAATCTTCATGGTATAATTAATGAGTTCAATCACTCTCACCACATACTTCTATCAAGAATTAATTTTTAAATATATTTATGAATATTCTAAAAGAATAATATTTTTATTTCTTTATAACATAGTGTTGATTGAACTTGGTGTTCAATCACTAAATTAGAGAGGATGTTTAGGTATATTATATGAGTTGTATTTCATGTTTATTAATTTAATTTTATAATTAATGAATTAAATATTTTTTGTTATTTTAATTTATTATTTTTGAACAAGCTTGTGGAAGATTTTTTTTCAATGAATAAATCATGAAAATATTAATGAAACCATATCAATATTTATCAGGTAGTGTCTTACTTTCAACGTAGGAATTCATTTTTTTAATTATTATTGTGTGTTTTTAATTGATATTTATGTTAGATAGATTTATTATAAAAATTATTTATCTAGAAGTGTCAAAAGGGTCGTGCTGTTTTGGCATGACCCATTTTTTAAATGTATGGTTTTATCACCGTGTCGTGCTAGCACGGCATGGTAAAATTCTCGTGTCTTGCCTGGCACGACATGGTGACAGTCCACCAGCCCAGTACAAAATAATGGGTATGGCTGAGTGCACGTCTATGTCGGACCGTGCTGAACCTTGAAGATGCATGATTATGGTGAACGACGAAAAAGCCCATGGCCTTTGTGTGATGGGATGCCGACTTATTGGTCGACCAATTAAAATCGGAAATGTGGTTGATTATTTGAAAACAATTGGATAACCCACCCAGGTTGGGTTATCGTGCCCCTGTGCCATGCATACGGGTCGTGCCTAACCCGACACTTCTAAAGAAACAGGAACTTATAATTTATAATAGTTAGAACTAAGTATTTTGGCTCTAAATGGATCTTGAAATAATTATTTGTCACTTATATTTTTTAGGAGATAATGTCATTTTGTGAAGAATTATAATAACTCGTAATAAATATTATTTGTGTAAGTTGATATCTATTTAGAATTTGATAATCTTATTTTTAATGGAAGGATTTTCAGGGCAAATCAATATGCACCCAAACAGCTTATTTGCTTACCAAAATGAAGTTCTGGTAGTGGACCATGCCGTTGTCTCTAGTATGAGGTCTCTTGTATGAGGTCTCAAGAGTCAATAGATAAATAACATTCATATATTAACTATTTAGGTAAATCTAAGAAATAAGTTATTATCATATTGATTACATACAATATATCTTATATAATAAATATTAGATATTTAAATTTTTTAATAATAATTATATATCTCTCAGAGTCAAATAGTAATACTTTTTCTATAATATTTAAAATATTAATATTTTGTTAAATAAATATTACAGATTGTGTATTATCTATTAGTTTAAATTATAAACAAAATATTCATCATATATTTTTATTGACAAAAACACATTTTTTGTTTATATGCAATCTCAATCTTAAAAAACATATTCATGTTTCTCAACTTTTTTTTGTTGAAACTACTTATAAATTATTTTAAGAATATTTGGACTGATAACCACAAATGTTATGGTATTTATAAAGATAACTCATTTGCTTATATTTTTTTAAAAATAATTTTTTTTGGATAATTTATCAATCTTAATACTAATTAAGTTCTTTATGAATGAAATTTGATTATTATAGAAGATGAGTTATTTTTGCGAAAAAAAAAATTAAGAGGATATTTTTGTAGAAATAATATTCATTTCTTGATGAAGAGTTATCTTTTTAAAATTAAGTTTTAAAAATATTATCTTTCTAGTAACCCAATATTTTATGGGATGAATGATTCAACTTATCATATTAAATAATGATATCAATATAAATCATTAAAAAATAATTCTATTATGAGAACTTTTCTAGTAAAAACAAGGATGAGTCTAAAATAATTATATGTAAATTTAAAAACTAAACTAGTCGTGATTGTGATACAAGTGATATATTATGGGCATGTCTCACTTATGAAATTAAATATTCTTGAATTTCTTTGGCCTAGCTATGATTGTGGTAATAAATAATGGATTTCAAATCATAAATGAATATTTTAAATTTATATGCAAGTAGTAAGTATCTTAATGGCAATAATTAATAAATTTTAGTAATATAGTGGAGTTGTCCGTGATTTCAGATATTTTGCCTAGTCGTGATTGTGTGTTATTTATATGTCTTACTGTTAACAAAGTATATTTATAATTGAAACTTAATAAAAAAATTTTAAGATTTCTTGATATTTTTCATTTTCATAATGACCTGCTATATATTTAGAGAATATATAGCATTTTAAGAGAATATGATATTAATATGTTATTTATATAATATTTAGAGAATATTTAGAGAATATTATCTAAATATTCTCTAAAATAAATATTAATATGTTTATCAGAATCATTAGAGATAAATTATAATATGAGATTTTTCATATTAGCTATATGTGTCATATAATTAATCTAATAGTATCGTCGAGAATAAAAGTTGTTTCTCTTGTATTAAAAAAAATAAGAAATTTATTAAAATATATTAAGATGTCTAGTAGACAACAAGAGTTTAGTGATTTCTATTTTTTAGAGAGCCTAAATAAATATTAAATGGTGGTAAGATATCATTAGAATTATACAAACTTGATAATGGATGTCATGTATTGGTTATCAATATGTGATATCCAACTATATTAATAGTAACGGTGATAAATTTATTATTAATAATTCATACTGTGATATATGAACTTCTTTTATGAAAATTTTGAAATTTTTTTGACACAACAAATATGTGTTTGTTTTTGAATATTTCTACTACTTGCATTGTGCTTAAGGGCTTATACAATAATAGTAGTATGTTTATCAATTATAGAGATCATGTATTTAGTGTCATTATTGTCAGATGAAAATTAAGTAATTAAAATATAAGTTTTCTAGTCTATCTATTTATTGTTTGGTTATGTGTATGCATCTTAGGGTAAGGTAGAAAGGATATAAAATACTTTGACATACATATTCACGTGGATGAATCAAGAACACCAGCCTGAGTATTTAATTCATGAAAAGGTATCAATTTTATTTATATATTATGATCATATGTATGATAGTTATTGTCATGTTCTGAGTACAGACATGAAGATGATAATTTCTTCATTCAAATAGTGAGGGGTAAATGATGGGGTGATCTGTTGAATATGAGCTATTTATTTTAATATTTAGAAATCAATTACTATTATATCATATAACATGATGATAATAAGAATATGAATATTTTACTTTATTGGAAATTATATGAATTTATCTATCTCGTGTTATCAAAGATGACACGTGATGTCTTTATCAATTGTCTAAATTAATATCAAAGTTTATTTTTTCAATGATAATTAATATTATTTCAGATAAGTGATTGAGACCGTGACTAAATATTACAGAGATACTTACATGCAGAAAGGATTGAAGATTTATGGTCGGTCATTCATGATAAGGTGCAAGAGTTACTGATAGATGATGATTTATGAGATATGAAAAATGAGGAAATTAATATCATCACTAGATACTTTCAGGCATATACATGATGATAAAAATGCTATACTTTTTTATATGATTCATGGTTGATCATTCATGATTCTTGACTTGTGTATTTTTAATTATTTTTTTATACGATACTATATTGTTATTAATTTTTTTTATATTTCTGTCGATTATGTTTTTATTCATTTATGGACTTATGAGTTACGCCTCATCATATGTTAAATATGTGTTTGTATGTTGTATTATATTCTATTTTTGATAATGAAATAAAAATATAGAATTAATTTTTTCTTTATCAAACAATTTTATTTTTTATTTGATACGAATTGTAATATTTTTTAATTATTTATTTCATTTAAATTAATTTAAATGTAATATTTTAAATAAGTAATAAAATAAAAGATTTAAATTTTAAAATAGTTTAATTGGATGTTTGCCCAAAATTGGCATGGCTCAACATGACCTTGCATTTAGAGGTGTCAACCAGGCCAACCTGGCCCGGCCGCCATGATACACGGCACGATTAAGCCATACATGGGCCTGCCCAGCACGGGAATTTTTGGTGCCCGGGCTCGTGTTGTGCCCGACCACGGCACCAATCGTGTCGTGCCGTGTCGTGCCGAGGCCAACCAGGCCTCGTGCGGTGTCTGACCCGGCATGATTTTGTGGTCCGATGTGTGGTTCGCCGGCACGAGACATGTCCTGCACCCTACCCCCACTTCATCGCCAGCCACTAAAGTCCATACTATACGGATATGGAAAATGCGTGGGCACGAGTCCGATTCCACTCCGACCCGACCCGCGGTCCAGCTCGACCCGAACCCCCCCGTCCCCCAACGGTTAAAAAAAATTAAATTTTGAATATCAGCCATTGGATTTCACCTCCAACGGCTAGAGGGCAGAATCCAACGGGCCTCATGATTTCACCTCAAGGCTGTGATTTTCTACCTTGGTTAAATAACTAAAGTCGTGAATCTTTCCAAGCAGCATAATATTCTAAGACAAGAGTGACACCAAAACCATGGTTGATATCTAATACTATGGGTTTGTATTATAGAGACTAAATATACAACCACAACTATTTCTAGTGATGCAACAATCTAAAGAAAGAAAAAGACTAAAGTAATGGTTCAATCATAGAGCCACATATTTGTGTTAAAGAGATGAAAAGAGAAAGCTATTGTATTCCAACGGTCATAACTTTTGACTTAAATTATGCAACTAGTCATTTGAGTATAAATGTACAAAATATGAAAATTTAAAAATAGAATTTTAGGGTGTGAGAGTAAAAATGAAAATATATGGTTCGGGAGCACAATTTTACCAAGCCTAGGGGAGATCAATGAGCAAAGTAACAACACAAGGCACAAAGTAAAAATTCATAGACTTCTATTACCACCTCAAGGTTCATGAATACGTATTCTGTATTTACGGTTTGATTCCTAGATATCTTGAGTGATATAATTATAAACCTAGAATTTCATGAATTTTATCTCAAATTATCTCATTTGAACTCCTCCTGAATGTCAAACGAAATTTAAGTCTATGATTGGTATATTTGATTTTGCGTGATAGATACTTGATTAATCAATTTTAATATTTGGGTTTTATTGTATTTTGGTTATTAATAGAAGTGATATTTATGTAAAACTAGAATTAAAATTTTATTATTAGTGAGTTCGTGCATGTTTTTTTGGTGGATCATGATAAGTACACCATAAAGAACACTCATGTGTAATGCTAGGAAAGAAGTGATAGTTCTTTTGATTATGAAACACAAGACAAACTTTTATATCAAAACTCAATGTTGAGGTAAGTTTAATCATATGAGTATGGTACTTAATAAGTCGAATGCATGAATACTTTTCTAAGCTAATCTATTGTGCATATCTTAGAAGAATTGACCCTAAAATTATGTATAGATTTTATAAAATATTATCCTAAAGTTTTATCTTTAATGTGGGAGTCATGTGTCATCATGGTAGATGATGATAGGTAGGGTGGTAATAGTCTTATAATTTATATTTTATTATATGACTCATAACAGTGAGATTTGAGGGAAAGTATATACTAGTTATGCAAGTATGATGCATACAAAGATGAAAGAATATATATTTTTCAGCTTGTAAATGATTGCATAAAATGTATGAACTTTTAAATGATTATTGAGCAAAGATGATTTATCATTTTTTTGATATTATACCAAGGGGATAGCTACGAGGAGAATATCATTAGGAATGACCCAATAGTTGATAACAATCTTGTATACTACTATGAAATCATTTTTATAAGAGTCTAATCTTATTTTGTAACCAAACACAAATATCTAAACTATTTATATAAGCTATTATGAATAAATGAGTTGAATATCCCTAAAATCTAAGTATCTTACTAAAAACTCAATCTTATCATCTCAACTAGAGCAATAACCAACTAATAATTAGTTAATTACCTATACAATCCCTATGTGACTGATATTGCAATAAAAATCTACTTTACCACATGTACAACCTATATACATGTGGGAATAGTTGGATAAGAGAACCTTGTCCAATTGAATTTTAAGAATTTGCTAAATCCAAAATATTTAGAATCATTACCAAGTCACAATAATAAGATACTAATTTTTAAGTTGGCAAAATACTTATTTATATTGAGCTGATAATACACTCATTTATAACTAGTTGAAAAGATAGTAATTTATAATGAGTTTATAGCATACTCATTTATAATAAGAAGATGCACATTTATAAACTATTAATAAGATGTTTGTTTTAATTTTTTGATAGGATACTCATTTATAATGAGTTGACAAGACACTAGTTTACAATGAGTTATAAGAAACTCTTTTATAATGAGTTGATAAGACACCCTTTTATCAAATTGATGTGACACTCACGTGTAACAAATTGATAAAATACTTATTTATATAGAGTTGATAAAACACTTATTTATGTAATAGCTTGATAAAACAATCAATTATAATGAATTGATAAGATATGAATTACAAGACAATCATTTAAATGAGATTATAATTACTCATTTATCCAGTTGATTGGTCACTCTTTTGTAAAGAGTTGATAAAATCATCATTAATAAAAAGTTGACAACACACTTATTTATAATAACTTGATAAGATATTCATATAAAATAAGTTGATATGATACTCTTTTATAATGAATTGACATGATACTCACTTATAAAGAGTTGATATGAGACTTATTTATAATGAGTAAATAAGACTTTTTTCTAAAGAGTTGATAAAACATTCATTTATAAAGAGCTGATAAAATATTTATTTATAATGAGTTGATAAAACACTAATTTATAAAATATTTGTTCATAATGAGTTGGAAAGACACTCATTTATAGCGCGTTGATAAAACACACATTTATTAGGAGTTGATAAGATACTAATTTATAATGAGTTAATAATACACTCATTTTGTAATGAGTTGATAAAACACTCATTTATAATGAGTTGGTAAGTTATTCATTTATAATGAGTTGGTAAGTTATTCATTTATAAAGAGTTGATAAGACAATCATTTATTATGACTTGAAAAGACACTCTCTCATAATGAGTTGATAAGACATTCAATCATAATGAGTTGTTAAGATATTCTTTGATAAGGAGTTTATATGACACTCATTTATAACGAGTTGATAAGAGCCTAATTTATAAGTAGTTGACAAGACACATTTTTTTAATGACTTGACAAGACACTCATTTTATAATGAGTTGATAATACATTCATTAATAACTTGTTGATAATGCAAAAGTTTATAATTAGTCGATAAGACACCCATTTATAATGAGTAGATATTACGCTTATTTATGATGAGTTCAAAAGATATTTTCTAATGACTTGACAAGACTGCTCATTTGGTACATGTTTATAAGATAATCATTAATAATAAGTTGATAAAAATTTGTCTTATAATAAGTTAATAAGATACTCATTTATAAGGAGTTGATAAGACGCTCATTTTAATGAGTGATAAGACATTTGTTTATAATATATTGATAATATACCCTTTTATAATGAGTTGATAAGATATTCATTTATAAGAAATTATAGATATTCATTTCTAAAGAGTAAGACTCTCATTTATATAGAGTAACAAACAACTATTTTATTATGAGTTGCTTAGACATTCATTTATAACTAGTTAAAAATATAGTATTAATGATATGTTGATAGGACACTCATTTAAACAAGTTGATGAGACAAAACTTACCCTTCATATTTCTTCAAGTGTCTGCATGTTGTAGGTAGCAGTGGCACTGGCCTTTTATTCTCTAATATATCATGTTGTCATGCTAATGCAATAATTTCCCAAAATATTAATTAGCTTAAACATAAAATTTATAATTGTACCTTCATTTGATGATGAGAGTCCAAAACATTTAAATTTTATAAGATAAGCATTACTATGAATTCTTGATATATTTCAACCATTAAGATCGTGTTATAAATTAGAATGATTGTGCTACCAAGTTTATAGGATCATGATATATAAGGATTTTCATGACCAATTAAATATGATTTTTACCAAGAATAGATGTCAAAACAACAATGCTTATTATACTAGATAATTTACTAAATACGTCTAAAAATTTGTTGATTTTATAATTATTCATAAAAACATACCAAAATTCTCAAGTTATAAAATTAATTCATAATTTCCTTTTTAAGCATATACACTATCATAAATTACTAAAATATCTATGAATGTTTTAGAGTTTGAACATCGATAAGTATCTTGCATCACAGATTTGTTCATGAATCTTTCCAAGGATTGTATGAAAAAATTTCACAAAATCCTAGCTTTATTTTTTTCTCATGCCCTAGAATACTCTCAAAATTTATAATTTTCTCTTTTATACTCAAATTGCTAGATGCAAACTTTAAGTCCAATATCATTGCTATATAGAAATGAGTGGTGATTTTTGTCACTTTTAAACTTTAGAATGCAGTAATATTGAAAATATCTATGACTACATATTTTTTCTCTACAACATAAAATCATAGTATTGAGAATGAACCATAACTTTGGTCGCTCTCTTGCACTAGATGACTATGGTAAAGATAATTAGTAATGGTTTTAGCCTCTCTCTTGTATTAGATGACCACATGGATGAGAATGGTCACTACTATACATTGTATCTCTATAACTCAAAATTGCAACATTGGAAATAAAATCTGGCTAGTGACATTCTCGAGAGCAAATGTAATAGCTTGGAAATGACTAAGGCTTGAGTATGATTCTGTAGAAAGTTCTATAGCTAAAAGATGATGTGCTTGGAATAACATCATAATTTTTGTTTTGAATTTATTGGCTCTATAATGAAAAAATTTTGGCACCAAAGCTTGTCATGGCTTTGAGTACTAATGAGGTAATTGGTTGTTGTAATATGAAATTAATATCACAATTATTAAATAATATTTTAAGCTAGTGTGATTATGACTCAATAAAGTTTCACAACCAAATGAATGTGTTTCATAGTGAAATAATTGTGGTAATGATGTAGAGTTATGACACGTGAAGATTATAATAATTATGCATATAGAATTTTAGCTAAGAATGGATGCAAAACCTATCTTATAACTCAATGAGATATAACAAAGTCGTAACATAATTAATACTACGAGTTAACAAAACTTTTTGCTACCATTCTTCTCAACAATCCATCAAGTCTCCATTTCAAACAAACAACATATAATTTTCTAATTATCCTTCATATTCCATAAAAAATTTAATTTAGTTAAATTATTCATTTTAAAGCTTTTTTCTATAAAACACATCATGAATAATGACTAAGATTACTAGTTTTATTTAGTATTTAACATACCAAATAATATGATATTTGTTTATAATGAATTGATAAGATACTCATTTTATAAGGAGTTGATAAGATGCTCATTTATAAGAAGTTAATAAGATACTCATTTATAATGAGTTGATAAAACACTCATTTAGAATGAATTTATTAGAACTCATTTATAAGTAGTTATTAGATACTCATATAATTATTTATAAGATATTCATTTATAATGAGTTATAAGATACTCAATTATAAAGAGTTTATAAGATATTCATTTATAAAAAAAATATAACACGCTCTTTTATGACTAGTTTGTAATGAGTTGATAAGCTACTTATTTATAACTAGTTCATAATACACTCATTTGTAATACGTTTATAAATACTCATTTATAATGTGTTGATAAAATATTCATTTATATGAAGGTAAATTGGATATTCTTTTATAATGAGTTGATAGGACATTCTTTTATAAGGAGTTGATAAGGTACTCATTCACAATAAATTGATAAGTCCCTCATTTAGAAAGAGTTGATAAGATACATATTTATAACGAGTTAATAAGATACTCATATATAACAAGTTGATAAGACACTCATTTATAATGAGTCAGATAAATTCATTTATAATGTGTTAAAAGACACTCTTTTATAGTGAATTATAAGATATATATTTATAGTGAATTATAATATAGTCATTTATAATAAGTTGATAAGACACTCATTTATAATGAGTTGATATGACTACCATTTACAAATAGATGATAAGACACTTATTTATAATGAGTTGACAACATACTCATTTATAAAAGGTTTATATGGAATCCATTAACAATGAGTTGATAAGGCTCTCATTTGTAATGAGTTTACAATATACTCATCTATAATGAGTTATAAGACATGTCTTTAAAGAGAAATAAAATACTTGTTTATAATGAGTTGGTAAGACAATCCTTTTTAATGAGTTGATAAGAAGCTTGTTTAAAATGAGTTGAAAAGACACCCATTTATAATAAGTTAATAAGATACTTATTTATAACAACTTGATAAGTCACTCATTTGTAACGAGATGCTAAGAAACTCATTTATAATCAGTAGATAAAGACACTGATTTAAATTAATTTATAAGAGACATGTTTATAATGAGGTGATCAAACATGTGTTTATAATAAGTTAATCAGACATGTGTTTATAATGAGTTGATCAGATATGTGTTTATGACTTGATCAGACATGCATTTATAATGAGTTGATATGACATTTTAATAACGAGTTTATAAAATACTCATTTACAATGAATTGAACAAACACTTATTTTATAGAATTGATAAGACACTTTTTATAAAGAATTGATAAGTAAATCATTTTAATGAATTGAAAAGACACTCATTTATAACTAGTTGATAATACACAAGTTTATAATGAGTTATAAGACACTCATTAGTAACAAATTATATGACACTAGTTTATAATGTTTTATAAGATGGCCAGTTATAATGAGTTATAAGTTATTTATTTAAAATAAGTTATACGAGAATCATTTATAACAAACTATAAGAGATCCATTTTTAATGAGTTATAGAAGATTCATTTATAAAGAGTGATACTCATTTATAACAAATAATAAAATACTCATTTATAATGAGTAATAAAACATGTATTTATACTGCGTTATAAGACACTCATTTATAGCGAGTAATAATACACTCATTTGAAAACGAATTATAAAAAACTCACTATAATAATTTATAACATACTCATTTATGAAGAGTAGATAACACACTTTATAGAGTTGATAAGTCACTAATTTATAAAGAGTTAATAGCATACTCATCATAATGACTATATTAGACAATTAGTTATAAGGAATTGATAAGATACTCTCTCGTAATAGGTTGATAAGATACTTTTTTATAATGAGATGATAAGATATTTGTTTATAAAAAATTGATAAGACACACCTCAAAATGAGTTAGACTCATTTATAAGGAGTTGAAATGTCACTCATTTATAATGAATTTATAATATACTATTTTACAATGAGTAGACAAGACACTCATATATAACTAGTTGATAAGATAATAGTTTATAAAGAGATCATAAGATACTCATTTATAATACATGCTAAGATGATAGTTTATGAAGAGTTCATAACACACTCATTTACAAATTACATGATAAGACACTTATTTATAAGGAGGTGATAAAATAGGCTTTTATAAATAGCTGATAAGGAACTCATTTATAATGAGTTTATAAGACACTCATTTTAATGAGTTGATAAGAAACTCATTTATAAAGTATAAACAAGATATTAATTTAAATAATTTGATGTCACACTCATTTATAATGAGATACAAAACACTCATTTAAAATGAGCAATAAGACACTCATTCATAATGAGTTATAAGCCACTCAATTAAAATAATTTATATGATACTAATTTATAATGAGTTGATAAGTCAATCACATACCAGTAGTCGTAAGATACTTTTTTATAATGAGTTGGCAAGATACTCATTTATAGTAGTTATTATATGCTCATTTAAAATGAGTCATAAGACACTTATAATGAATTATTAAACATTAGATTATAAAAAGATGATAAGACACTCTTTTTTTATGAGTTGATAAGGTACTCATTTATAATGAGTTAATAAGGTATTCATTTATAATGGGTTGATAGGAACTCATTTATAATGAGTTGATAAAACACTAATTTATAATGAGTCGACAAGTTACTATTTATAATAAGTTGATAACAAACTTGTTTATAACATATAATAAGATATTAGATGTGTTTAAATCATTACTAATGCATTAGATCTCATAAGAATTCTAAAATTAAATGTACTTAGTCATGATCATTAATGAGATGATTGACCAGAGTGGAAATTTTTCGTATGCATCTACCTGGGATTGCTAAGAGGGGATGGGGTGAAAAAAAAACATATAATAAGATACTAATTTATTATGAGTTATAAGACACTCTTTATAATTAATAATAAGACTTTATTTATAATGAGCTATAAGACATAATTTACAATGATTTATAAGATGCTCATTTAGATTATTGACTAGTATGGAAGTTTGTTGTATACATCTACCTAGGGTTGGTAAGGGAGGATTGGGGGGAGGGTGAAATAAAAAAATATATAATAAGATACTAATTTATTATGAGTTATAAGACACTCTTTTATAATTAATAATAAGATTTTAATTTATAATGAGTTATAAGACATATTTTACAATGATTTATAAGATACTCATTTATAATGAGTTGATAAGATACTCATTTATCTATTTAATAAGATATTCATAAGTAGTGAATTGATAAGATACTCCTATATAAAGAGTTGATAGGATACTCATTTTAAACAACTTGATAAGATAATCATTTATAACGAGTAGATAAGACATTTTATCATAACGAGTTGATGAGATACTCATTTGTAATGTGTTTATAAGCCTCTATTTTAGTATGGGTTGATAGGACTCCATTTTATAATAATTCGATAAGATACTTGTTTATAATGAGTTAATAAGACACTCGATTAAAATGAGTTGACAAGATATTCATTTGTAAAAAGTTGATAAGAAACTTGTTTATAATGATTCGATGAGACAATCATTTATAACAAGGTGATTAGACACTCTCTTATAATAAGTTGATTAGAAATAAATTTATAATGAGTTGTTAAGACACTCATGTATAAAGAGTTTATAAATTTTTGTTAAACGAGTTGATAAGAAACTCATTTATAATGAAATGATAGACACTCATTCACAAATAGTTGATAAGACATTTATAAGGTGTTATAAGACACTCATTTATAATGAGTTATAAGATGCTTATTTACAATGAATCATAAGACACACATTTATAATGATGTATAAGATATTCATTTATATTGAGTTGATAACACACACATTTATGAACTTGATAAGACACTCATGTATAACAAGTTGATAATAAACCCATTTATAATGAATTGAGAAGATGTTTATTTTTAAAAACTTAATAAGATATTCATTTATAATGAAATTATAAGACAATCTTTCATAATGAGTTGGTAAGACACTCATTTATAATAAGTTGATAAAATACTAACCCACAATGAGTTGATAAAATTATTTTTAATATTGAGTTTATAAGACATTCATTTATAATGATTTGATAAGATATATGTTTATAACAAGTTGATATGATAATCATTGAAAAGAGATTGATAAGACATTTATTATGAGTTATAAGGCACTAAATTTATTATTATTTGATACGACTATCATTTATGACACATTGATTAGTAACTCATCTATAATAAGTTTTATGATACTCATTTATAATGAGTTGATAAGACAATCATTTACAATGAGTTAATAAAACTTTTCTTTATAATTACTTGATAAGATGCTTATTTATAAGTTAATATAACACTCATTTATAACTACTCGATAAGACACTCATGTATAACTACTTGATAAGATAATCAAGTTATAATGAGTCAATAAGATGCTCATTTTATAACTAGTTGACAAGATAATAGTTTATATTAAGTTGATAAGATGCTCATTTATAATGAGATGATAAGACTATCAAATAAAATGAATTGATAAGACACTTGTTTAAAATGAGTCGAAAAGATACTCATTTATAATTAGTTTATGATAAACTAACATGTGGTGAATGCATAAGAACCTTATTTATAATGATTTGATAAGATACTCATTTATAGTAAGTTGATAAAATACTCATTTATAATAATTTTATAAGATATTTATAATGATTTGTTAAGTTATCCATTTTTAATGAGTTGATAAAACACTCATTTATAAAGTATAATACGACATTTATAATAAATTATAAGACACTCTTTTATAATGAGTAAGGAACTCATTTATAATATGATATAAGATATACTTTATAATAATTTATAAGATATTAGTATATAATGAGTTGATAAGACAATCATTTATTTAGTAAAAATATATTCTTTTGTAAAGAGTGGATAATATACTCACATATAAAGATTTCATAGGATACTCGTCTAAAACAAATTGATAAAACAATCATTTATGATGAGTTGATTTGACACTCTCTCATAATGAATTGATAAGAAACCCATTTATAATGAGTTGATATGACACACATTTAAAATGAGTTAATAAGACTATTTTATAATGAGTTGGTAAGATACTCATTTATAATGAGTTGATAAGACACTCATTTATAACAGGTTGATAAAACACTCATTTTTAATGAGTTGATAAGACACTCATTTTTAATGAGTTGATAAGACACTCATTTATAAAGAATCGATAAGACACATCTTTATAATGACTTGACAAGACAATTATTTATATTAAATTGATTAGACCGTCTCTTATAATTAGTTGATTAGACAAAAATTCATAATGAGTTAATAGGATAGTCATTTACATCGAGTTGATAAGACTCTCTTTTATAACAAGTTGATAAGATACTAATTTATAATGAGTTGATAAGATATTAGTTTATAATGAGTTGATAAGATATTAGTTTATAATGAGTTGATAAGATACTTATTTATAATGAGTTATAAAATACTATTTTATAATGAGTTATAAGACAGTCATATACAATGAGTCGTGAGACACTCATTTATAATAGGTTATAAGAAACTCATTAATAACGAGCTATATTATATTTGTTTAATATAAGCTATAAGGAAGTCATTTATAGTGAGTAATAAGGAAATCAATTATAATCAGAGTTAAGAGTCATTATAATGAGTTATAAGATAGTCTTTAACAAAGAGTAATAAGAGAGGCATTTATAATGAATTATAAGTGACTCATTTTATAATGAGTAATAAGAGTGGCACTTATATTGAGTTATAAGAGAGTCATTTATAATGAGTTATAAGATTGGTATTTAAAATGAGTTATAAGATATGTATTTATAACAAGTTATATGATAGTCATTTATAATGAGGTGTGTGGCAATAAATTATCATGAGTTAAAAGAAATACATTTATAATGAGTTACATGATCCTCATGTATAATGGGTAATTAGACTGTCATTCATTATGAGTTATAAAATACTCATTTATGATGAGTTGTATGACACTCAATTATAATGAGTTTTAAGTCCCTCATGTATAATGATATATATGACACTCATTTATAATGTGATATAAGACAATCATTTATAGTAAATTATAAGATCCTCATTTATAATGAGTTATAAGACACTCATTTATAAAAATTTTAAAAATACTCATTTATAATAAGTTGATAAAAACTCATTTATAAAGAATAATTATCTATAATGAGTTTATAAGACATTGATAAGTCATTTTTATTATAATGAGTTAATAAGGCACTCATTTTATTTTTTGTTGATAAGACTCATTTATAACACTATGATTATTAAATTATTTATAATGAGTTATTAGACAATCATATACAAAGAGTTAATAAGACTCTTGTATATAATAAGTTGATAAGACACTCATTTAAAAATTGATGAGACACCCGTTTATATCATGTGAATAAGATAGCCATTTTATAATGAGTTGATAATGCATTCATTTATAACTAGTTGAAAAGATAGTAGTTGATAATGAGTTGTTAAGATATTTATTTATAATGAGCTAATAAGACACTCATTTATAATGAATTGATAAGATACTTGTGTATGACAAACAGATAAGACGCTTGTTTATAATGAAATGATAAAATACTTATTTATAATTAGTTTATAAGAAACTCATTTATAATGAATTTAATGAAACTCATTTATAATGAGTTGATATGATACTTATTTATTAAGAGTTGATAAGTTACTCATTTATAATGAAGTTGATAAGACACTCTTTTAT
The DNA here is from genome assembly GCA_029783825.1 of Sapria himalayana. NCBI lineage: Eukaryota > Viridiplantae > Streptophyta > Magnoliopsida > Malpighiales > Rafflesiaceae > Sapria > Sapria himalayana. The sequence continues at coordinate 56,757 of JAREIK010003549.1, forward strand.
AATGAGTTGATAAGATACTCATTTTTATTTAGTCGATAATAAGGCACTCTATATATGACACTCTTTTATAATGAGTAACAATACACAAATTTATAATGAGTTGATAAAATATTTGTTTATAATGAGTTGATAAGATACTCATTTATAAGGAGTATAAAATACAAATTTATAATGAGTTATAAGACACTCATATATAATTAATCATAAGACACTCATTTATAATAGGTTATAAGATACTCATTAATAATGTGCTATAATATATTTGTTTATAATGTGCTATAGGACAGTCATTTATAGTGAGTAATAAGGCAATCATTTATAATGAGTTATAAGAGAGTCATTTATAATGAGTTATAAAAGTCATTATAATGAATTATAAGATAGTCATTAACAATGAGCAATAAGAGCGGCATTTATAATGAATTATAGTGTCACATTTATATTGAGTAATAAGATTAGCACTTATATCGAGTTATAATAGAGTCATTTATAATGAGTTATATGATTGCTATCTATAATGAGTTATAAGATACATGTTTATAACAAGTTATATGATAGTCATTTATATTGAGTTATGTGGCATCATTTATCATGAATTGTAAGAAATATATTTATAATGAGTTATATGATACTCATGTGTAATGGGTAATTAGACTGTCATTTATCATGAATTATAAAAAATACATTTATAATGAGTTATATGATACTCATGTATAATGGGTAATTAAATTGTCATTTATCTTGAGTTATAAGATACTCATTTATAATGAGTTGTAATACACTCAATTATAATATGTTTTAAGTCCCTCATTTATAATGATATATATGACACTTATTTATAATGAGATATAAGACATTCATTTATAGTGAGTTATAAACCCTCATTTATAATGAGTTATCAGACACTCATTTATAATAATTTAAAATATAAGACATTGAAAGTCATTTTTAATATAATGAGTTAATAAAATACTCATTTTATTTTGTGTTGATTTGACTCAATTATAACACTTTGATTATTAACTCATTTATAATGAGTTATAAGACACTCATTTATAATGAGTTAAAAGGCAATCATGTACAGAGAGTTAATAAGACTTGTTTATAATAAGTTGATAAGACACTTATTTAAAAGTTGATGAGACATCCATTTATATCATGTGAATAAGATACCGATTTTATAATGAGTTGATAAGACATTAATTTATAACTAGTTGAAAAGATAGTTGTTGATAATGAGTTGTTGATTTTATAATAAGATGATAAGACACTCATTTATAATTAGTTTATAAGGAACTCATTTACAATGAATTCATATGAAACCCATTTATAATGAGTTGATAACATAACCACTTATAAAGAATTCATAAGTTACTCATTTATAATAAATTTATAAGATTATCATTAATAATGAGTTGACAAGAAATTCATTTATAACCTCTACATAAGATACTCATTTATTAAGGAGTTGATAAGTCACACTTTTATAATTACTTGATAAGACACTTGTTTATAATGAGTTAATACGATACTAAATAATAAGTAGTTATTAGATGCTAATTTAAAATGAGTTATAAGATTCATGATTATAATGAGTTAATAAGATAATCATTTATAAAGAGTTGATAACATATTCATTTATAATAGGTTAAAGGAACTCATTTATAATGAGTTGATAAGACACTCATTTATAATGAGTTGATAAGTTACTCATTTTTATTGAGTTGATAACACACGTATTTTTAATGAGTAATAAGACACTCTATATAAGATACTCTTAGAATTTGTAACAATACACAAATTTATAATGAGTTATAAGATATAGTTTACAATGATTTACACGACTCTAGTTTATAAAGAGTTGATAAGACACTCATTTATATAGTTAATAAGGTACTTGTTTGTAGCAAGTTAATAAGATACCCATATATAAAGATTTGATAGATTACTCTTTTGAAATAGCTTGATAAGACAATCATTTATGATGATTTGATAAGACGCTCTCTCACTACAAATTGATATAATACTTATTTATAATGAGTTGATTAGACACCCATTTAAAATGAGTTAATAAGACTCTTGTATGATGAGTTGCTAAGGTGCACAATTATGATGAATTGATAAGACGCTCATTTTTGATTAGTTGATAATATAATCATTTATGAGGAGTTAAGAAGATACTCATGTATAAAAGCCGATAAGACACTCATTTATAAAGAGTTGCTAAGTCACGTGTTATACTGACTTGATAAAACATTCATTAGTAATAATTCGATTAGAAACTCTCTTATAATGAGTTGATTAGACAATAATATATAATGAATTGATAAGACCCTCATTTACAACAATTTGACAAGTCTCTCTTTAATATTAACATGATCGCACACTACTTTATAATGAGTTCATATGACACTCATTTATATTAATTTGATAAGATACTTATTATAAGTAGTTATAAGACAATCATTTATTATGAGTTATAAAATACTAATTTATAACTAATCATAATAATGAGTTATAAGACACTCATTAATAATGAGCTATAATAGATTTGTTTATAATGAGCTATAATAGATTTGTTTATAATGAGATATAAGAGAATCATTTATAACGAGTTGCACGACAATCACTTATAATGAGTTATAAGAGAGTCACTTTTAACAAGTTATAAGTTAGTCATTTAAAATGAATAAGGGAGGAATTTATAATGAATTATTAGAGCGCATTTATAATGAGTAATAATCAATGCACCCATAATGAGTTATTAGAGAGCCATTTATAATAAGTAATAAGATTGTCATTTATAATGCGTTTTAAGATAGTTGTTTATAATATGTTATAAGATAGTCATTTATAATGATTTATATGATAGTCATTTATAATGAGTTATAAGAAAGACATTTATAATGATTTATATGATACTCATTATAATGAGTAATAAAAGAATCATTTATCATGAGTTATAAGATCCTTATTTATAATAGGTTATATGACATTCATTTATAATGTATAAAAAGTTTCTCATTTTAATTGATATATATGACGCACATTTATGATGACATATAAGACACTCATTTATGATATGTTATAATACACTATTTTATAATGAGTTAATAAATACTCATTTATAATAAGTTATAATACACCCTTTTATGAGTTGTAATGCACTCTTTTATAACGAGTTGTAATGCACTTTTTTATAATGAGTTATACGAGACTTGTTTATAATGAGTTATAACAAACTCACTTAAAACTAGTTATAAGACACTTATTTATAATGAGTTATATGACACTCATGTCTAATGACCTATTACATATTCATATAAAATGAGTTATTGGACACTCTAATCATTTATTAGATAATTATAATAATTAATGACAATCACTTATAATGAGTTCTATGATACTCAATTATAAATAGTTATAAGATAGTCGTATATATTGAGTGATAGATAATAGTCTATAATGAGTTATATAATAGTCATATATAATGTGTTAGAAGATAGACATTTATATTGATTTGCAAGACGCTCATTTATAATAAGTTATGAGAGACTCATTTATAATGAGATGTAAGCAACTCATTTAGAAACAGTTATAAGACACTCATTTATAATGAATTATAAAACATTTGTTTAACATGAGTTATAATACACTCATTTATAACTAGCTAGAAGAAGATACTCATATATAATGAGCTACAAGTGAGTCATTTATAATGCATTTTAACATAGTTGTTTAAAATGAGTTATAGGATAATAATTTATAAGAGAGTCATTAATAAGAGAGTCATTTATACTGAGCTATAGGAAGTCATTTATAATGAGTTAAATAGAGTATTTTATAATGAGTCATATGCGAGTCATTTATAACAAGTTAAAAGACAATCATTTATAATGAGTTATAAGTGAATGATTTATAACAAGTTATAGAAAAGTCATTTATTTCAAGTTATAATATATTCATTTATTAAATGGTATATAACTATTTGGTATTCAAATTACCAAAAATTATTGTGTATTTTGGTGATTAATAATGTTGTGTAGATCGATTGACCAATACGAAAGTTTGTCGAATGCATCTACCTTGGGGTTGGTAAAGAGGGGATTGAGGGGAGGGTGAAAAAAATTCAAAAAAATGTTGTATAGATATGAAAATAGAGAAAATATTTTATTTATTTCACAATTTTTGTTGTTTTGACGAATTTTAATATATATTAGTGAGTTTTTGGAAGTGTTTAGCAGATAAGGTTTATCAGTATGTCTCTTATAGTTTCAATTTACATTCTTGGCCAAAATTCTACTTAATCGGTTGGATTCAATTCTTGTATACCATGACCCTACGAAATTATTAGCACAATCTTTCCACTATATGACACATTCTCAATGGGTGTGATGTTATCATGGAGTAGCAACCATACTTAGCTTAAAAAATTTAAATAACTATTATATTAATTCTTTATCACACCAACTAAGTACTCCATTGTACTAAAGGTTATGACCAATTTCTCAACATTACGACTTTATCTTTATATGACTTAGTAGACTCAAGTCAGAGTCATGATAGTTTTTACAAAACAATGACTTTTCGAGTTATAAAAAAATTATAGAGCCACTACTACCATTGGAAAATCTATGATAATTATTCAAAGATGTAACTTTTAGCATACTAAATGTTAGATAGGATATTAACCTAATATAGTTATTTCCATGGCCAGGACTCTTATCCTCAAAGAATGGTATAGCCATGACACATACATGCAATCTAAGTGTCAATGTTATGACATCCTAATAGTTCCATGAGTGTTATGCAAGAGAAGAAAAGGTAAGTATGGTGACCACTCACAATGTGGTGGACACTAAAGAGATACGAAGGGAAGGGTTACATGTATGTGATGGCTAGTTCATAGTGTCATAGCCACAACCAAACACATGAAAGACCATTTCTAATATTGTGGCCTCCACACAATGCTATATCTATATTACAATATGAGATGTCATACCCACTTTATAACACAAGGCAAGTCCCCCTCGCTAACTGAATGAAAAAATTATCTCCGAAGAATGTATCCATGTCCATAATCACAGTCTCGCTACTACTACTATCATACATATATAGTCATAGTATGTGAACATGTCAGTAAACTTCTCGTGAATGAACCCTCTCAAGGTGGGTCTTCAAGGTTCATGCACGAGGAACTTAAGTCTGAGTGTTGATGTACCCATTCCCACCAAAATAAATAGGGTCCATGCATGCAGCGAGACAAGTAAAGAGATTGAAACAGGTAGACTATTACTTTAAGTACTTGGTATCCTCTATGCAACCATATGGCTTAAAGTGTCGTGTCAGCTCGATTACTTCCTAAACCATGCTAGTAATATTGTATATATGCACCTGTAGTACAATGCAAGTCAGAGAGTATAAAACTGACGAACACTGTTGCGGCGGTCATAAAAAATCTTCAAGAAGTTTCATAAATGAAATTCGGAAAACCCAGTCAGTAGCGTCGATAATAAGTTCATCACTCTTATTATTGACGTAGTCGGATATCACATATTTGTAGCCAACACAGACTCCAACATCAATTACGTGTAATTCCAACGGTGTCTCATCCAATTGAAATTTTTTCTTTTTAAAATTCACAGACAGACAGATACTACCAAACTCTTGTTGTCCGCGATGAGTATGAATATATTTTAGTGCATTACGTATATTATCCAACGTGGGGAACACATCTTCATTCCGCTTGTACAATCAGATTAATCACGTGACACATGCATTGACAT